>KK116143.1:104629-290251 GCA_000611955.2 Stegodyphus mimosarum
TATATATATATATGTATATATATATCAATAAAGACATAAAGTACGAAAGGGTGTTACAAGTGTACTCCTCTCCCCCCGGGTGACTGTATATATATCGAGAGAAATATACACCCACACTGTTAACCGGCTTAAAAGTCTTTACCCGGCATTATTTACGCAATCGTTCATCGTAATTATACACTTCCAGTTACAGGAGTGTTTTAAATGACGAAAATATATTAAGAGTAGCATATAACATGCAAATGCCGGATTTAAAAAAAATTAATTAATTTTTGACAAATGACAAAATCTTACTTTTAATGCGGTCTCCCGTTTCCTGTACGTATATCTGGGAACGTTTTATACTCGTTATGAAAAACAAAAATTAAAGAAGTTCGATTACCATCTGAAAAAATCTGACTTGGATATTTAATTTTAAAATTTGTAATTTTTGGTGACACTTCAAGCTTGCCTTGAGGGATCAGTTAGAATAATTCAAGAAAATGTGTGTAAATAAATTGCAGGAAAAAATGTATATAATTTAATAAGCCATACCAGAAAGTTATGTGGTGTCCACATCAGGTTTTACTTCCTTGTACAAAGGAAGTATTGTAATCACGAAAGAGTTCGGGTATCATAATTCAACGAAACTATCTACACTGACCACTATCGAATGCAATCTAACGATATTTCAGAATGACATTCGTGCCTAAGAACAGAATAAAGGAGTATTTTTCTCCAAAAAAGTTAAAAAAACTGATTTAAAGTGGATTCTCAAGAGATTTTTTCGTGGCGTTTGTGCGTATGTATGTATGTATCTCGCATAACTCAAAAGCGATAGCCTGAGAACGTTGAAATTTTGCATATAGAGCTGCTATAACATGTAAATGTGCACCTCCTATTTTGGTTGCAATTGGCTGCACTAAAAGTATATAAATTTATGTGTGTATATATATACATATATATCCAGTCTGTTACTTGGCTCAGTTTCTTCATTCTTATGTTTTGGTAAATTATGTATTTTTTGCTTTAAAAAATGATTGAATTATGCTGTTCTTGTCTTACGGTTAGGTTTCTTATGCCTTTAGTACATCTGCAGGCAATATTTGTAGAATTATCAACATTTTAAAAGTTGTTTAAGTGCAGCTGAGCCTAATCATTTTTCTCATGGCGGACATATTTGTTTACATTTAAAATTTAGGAAGTTATTGGATTTATTGCCAATCTAGAGAAACTAAGCTTCACAGCAACAAAAATAACGCCTTCATTTATTATTGCGAATTAAATCATGCTTACGCCATTCTGGAATTTATTCGAGGAAATAAGTGTTTAAGATTTACTTTGTAGTTGTATTATTGATTTTTTGAGTTTTTATGTATTTTTAACTTGTCTCGAAGTGAGAACTGAATTACTTGAGTGAGAAATATTGAATCGTCTGTGAAAAACAGCTTCTTTTTTCACTTTTTGTTTGTTTGCTTAATTTATTTTACACATCGTTTTGCATTTACTTAATAGAACATGTATCTGAGTAGAACATGTGGTAACGATTAGGTAATTCTCCAGGTGATATATATAATACTTTTGCATTCTGATGAGTTATAAAATGAATGAGTTGTAACGTTATTAAGTGTTGTTCGGAAATAATGTATTTAAAGTTTGGGAATGCTATTTTTATTTCATGGTAAAACTTAGAAGAAATTTTTTTATTAACAAACCCTACGATTTGAAAGCGAGCAGTGGCAACAAGACTTAAAACAAAGCAGATTTCTATCTCCAGCGTGTGAGACTGTTGCCACTCGGAAAAATGAGAGCGAAAATTAGCATTTTTAGAATTTCTAATTAATATCTTTAATTTTAGCTATTTTTTGGTGGGAAAAGCAGACGTCGAACTTTTCCAGAACCCTGAAAAGAATGGTAGAAAGTTTGATGACGATAGCTGTAATAGTGACTAAGTTAATTACGAACAAACAAACAAACAGACGTTCTTCTTTATATATATAGATATAGTAAAAACATCGAATGTCTTCAGCTTAAATTAGTGGAATTGAAAGGTAACGCTATAAAAAGCATTTGAGCATTTTTAACTGCATATACATCGTAACCTGACATTTCATAAAGCTTATTATCGATTTACTTACCATATTTCTCGAGAAATTAGTCATTTATCACGAGCAGGTGGCGATGAAGACAGTACTGAAAACTTTTCACTTCTGTTGCTCAACTTTCCTGCGTGAATTTATCCCCATCCAATAAAAATGCCATTGTGTTTGTATGAATATTCGAACGAGTGAAGAAAATTGTGTGTCTCTCTTCTACTGTATCAGCAGTATTTAAATATGTCTCTGAAGTATTATAACTCCTAAAGCAATACTGGCAATTTCTATTTTCTGAAACCTTTTCTGCCCTCGCCTTCTAATGATCCAGCACATTATCAATCTTTCGGTAAATCTGCACAATCTTTCAAGATTTGGATCGAAGACCATAGATGCAGCAACTGTTCAACAACCCCATAACTGAGGTGAGTTCATTTCGATTACTGGAGTGTTTCTCATTTAATTCGTTATCATCGAATTCATGAGCTCGCTGGTTCTTAATCTTGGCAAGATAGCTATCATTTCGCTTCATTCCACATGTATTTACTCAGGAAGTTCAATAATTCTTGCACATTCTGTTATTTCCTTCAAACTTATATCATTATCCTCTGGCAGTACTTTCACTAGCGAATGCTGCTGTGAATCCAATAAAATACTAAAGCCAACAAAAATTCATTTCTATTTCAAACAAAATTTCTATAAAGAGACGTCATAGAATCTGTCACGAGAAATTCACTTTGTGTTAAACAAAAAATAGATTGCAGTTAATTTGCCTTTGCAAGAGTGCTAAACGAAACCTTATTAAACGAATAGTACTATGTGCTAGTATTACGTTCAGTTTCGTACCAGGACTGCATTACTTTTTAGACTATAACAAAGCACGCACGTGACATAAACGTAGGATAATGAATGTGTCCATGGAAGACATTTCAACGGAAACTGTCTCGTAAAGTTTTGCTCTTCCGCCCAAAGTCAACCAGTTTGATGACTTCAGGTCCTCAACTTTTGTGAAATAATATTAATTATTAGTGAGGCACGAATGCGTTGATTACGCATCCAATCAGGGAACGAACTGTCTTTATTTGATATTCTATGATGATTGACGTCATTGTCTTCAAGATCGGAAAGAGAAAGGTTTGATCTTGAAAAACATAACTTTATCTGTCCATTGACTTTAGTATTCACTGACACTTGAGAAAAAAACAATAAACCTCTATGAAGCCAGCTTATTCGCTTACATACAACGTTCAAATAAATCACGATAATCATTTAAAGAAAGTCGTCTCAACCCCAAATTGCATACGGAACAAATTCAAGATCTAAATTTAGCTGACGAATCACAATAAAAAGAGATAAAAAAAAGCTTTTTTTGTCAATAAAACGAAATTTATTAACTTCTAAAACTTGTTGCTACATAGTTTTCAAAACATACATATAAAAATAATACAAATAAAAAATTCAAATTTATACTTATTATCTGATCCAAGCTAAAGTTGGTATCCGTAAGAAATTTCTGTTGGACACAATTTGGAATTTAAATAGACTGACATTAAACATTTTTAGATTGACATTTATTCAGATAACTGTAAGAAGTAACTTATAAATAACTTATTTAAGCTTGAAAGAAATAGAAGAAATCTTCCCAAGTGGAACAGAATTTGAGAATAAATAGTATTGTCTTCCTTATATTTATTAGCGTTTTCTATGGCGCGTACAGAAAAAGTTAAGCCTGTATGCAAATAATTACAAATTTCATTATTTCTTACTACATTTTTCAGCTATGACTCCCACAAGGAGTTTCGATTTTCATGAAGTTTTTAAAGCCCCTTGACTATATTAACTTATTATTCTGTAGAACACGAATTCATAGGGGCGATTATTAAACAGTGTGTGTTCTAAATATAAAATTTAAAAAATATGCTTTATTACAAACAAGCATTTGTAGTAAATTTCCTCCGTAACTTTGCAAATCTTGAATTAAAACTGTTTCTCTAAGCTAAGATTTGGAAAGTTACGAACATTCACCTAGTAAAAATAAATTAGTTAAAACCTTGAGAACAATTATTTAAACTAATTATTTTTAAATATGTATATGTAATATAACGGACACATCAGATAAATCCCAATTTTAATTTTTAGTATCGCCCAAACGTCCATTAATTTTGTTATTGCCTTTTGTATCCTAAAAGTAATAACGTGCTTAAAATAAATCTTTATGAATTGCGTCCCTCTCTTATCAAGCTAGTGATATAATTCTCATATAATGCTACTTATAAAACCTAAATTAACGACATTAAAATTTGTAAACTAAATCTTTGAGAAACCAACCAAAATAAAATGAAACCACAACTGCATTATTTGTAATCTAGCCTTACTTGTGTAATCTACGCATTTTCCCCCTGTTTCTCTGGCCAGAAAGCTGGCCTTTCTGTGTTATTTCAAATATAAAAATATAGATAGTAACGAATTTTATTGCTGAATATCGAATGCATGTTCTGAGGCGGTTTAACTATTTTATCCTCTTCACTGATGTATAGCTTAAAAGTGGAACTTATTCAATCGGCTATGAAACAAAATTTTATTATATATAAGTATGTGTATAATATATATATATATTATTAATAGAAAGGTTTTTTCATATATCATCTCCAAGGAATATAAATTTAATTAATGCTATCAATTATTAGAATGAATCAGTTTACGTTATATCAATTTGTGTCATTAATTAAGTATAACATTTTAAGGTATTTCTCCCTCCTTCTTAGCATGTCTTCGTGGTATAATAGGAAACATACTTGAAGTGTATTCGAGAGATCCGTGGTTCGTGTCCCGGCCAGGCCATTCCTCATTTTTCATCTCTCCTGCTTTCAAAATATACCAAGCGCCTCTATAGTGGCGCCCGAAATAAAAAAGGCTTGGATGATGATTCTCGAACACCAGGATTTGGCAACTGGGTCCCCTAATACCCAGCCCTTTAAAAGTCGGGTATATAAGGTATTTCTCCTGCCTTCTTAGCATGTCTTCGTGCCGTATTGATCAAGCACGCTAGGCGAGTATTCGAGAGATTAGTGGTTCGAGTCCCGGTAAGGTCATTGCACATCTTTCACGTTTTCTGCTTCCGAAAAGTCCCAATGACTGTACAAGTTATTTAGATTTCTAGTGTAGTTAAAGTATTTATAGAGCTTATTAAGCTTATAGAAATATTATAAACCGGAAACATTCCAAATAGTAAAATGAAAAAGTAAAATTTAACAATAACATTTTGTTTCATACCCGATTGCGTAAAAATAAATCAAAATTTGTAACTTTAATTAACAATTGTCCCTTACTTCTTCATTTTAACTTACATACCTCCCCTTTCTTTTCTAAAAATGTCAGTTATCTTTCTAATGTTTCTGTTTCTTTACTAAAAATATTTTCTGGACTGCGTCTTTTCAAAATTAATGCATTTCAGACCATTTCACATAACGCACATTAATTCGGATATCTTTATTCCAATGAGATTGAAGAAGCCTTCCCGCTTCTCTTTCGTTCTTGCTAACACGCGTCGCTCGCCTCTCTGCTTCGCCTATTGTCTAAGATGTGAATTTCAAAAAATTCTTTGGAGATGGGTTACATATTGCGTCCATGATGACATGTGAAACTGATTATGAGTCTCAAGGAATGCTTTATCAAGAAATAAAATTATGTGATGTATCTACGCTCACGCATATCTAAAAGTCTCTCCTTCATTGCGGATCATTCAATGTATGCAGTAAAACTATCAGGACTACTATTTCTTATGGCTGGAGTCCTGAGTAGGAACAGGAAGCTTACTAAAAGCTATGTTCGTGTGTGTGCACAAGATACAACAAAGATAAGAAGGGTTCAAATTACCCTTCATTTTGCTTATCGATCTTACAGACGTCCCCGCTCTTCGGGATACAAAGACCAACCACTTGGTCTGAACGTAAAAGAATATAAGACTACTAACTAACTGAAATTTAAATAAGAGCTAACTTTTATTATTTTACACAGATGACTAGTACTAAGGCTGGCCTTTTAAATTACAACGTCTGTAGTACGCAAACTGCGGAAAACTGCAATACGTCTTTAAATTTCAAGAGGGTTAAACCTCTGGCCTTACAGGCAGACAGTAACTGATGGCAAGCTCGCGTAAAGACTCGTAGCAAGAGGACTCTCTCTCCTTCCATCTCTTGGCAAAAAGCCACAGCTTAAATACTTAATCGTTAGCAAGTACAATGTGCATAAATATACTCACGCGTTAACTCTGGCCGGAAGTGGAAAATAAGAGATGATAGTAAAGTTTTAAAATAAAAGAAACGTCAGTGAACTTAATATCCTTACAAAACAACCATTTCGAATCCATTGCAGCTACCGGCCAGTAATCAAGATATTACATATATACGTATATATGTGTGCGTAATGAATTTTTTAGATGTGGACATAAAAAATAATGCAGTTAATGCTTAAGTGTGTACTTGTATTTACAGCCGTTTGAAAACGGTTTGTTACACATAGAGTTCGTACATGTAAGAATTATAAAAATTATATTAACAATGAATGTAAATTTTATATATCAATATATTTGACAAAAGTCTCTTTGAAGCTGAAAAAGACCTGAGTAAATTATCTAGCTGAATGGTTCGATTTTTAGAAAAGGTGCAGTCTGGGCCGTTTAATCTCGATAAAATGCGTTGAGAAAAATAATGTTAGTTTATTACATTAGTTTTATAAGGTATTTCACCCGCCTTCTTAGGAAGCCTTCGTGGTGTAGTGCGATTAGCACGCTCGGAGTGACTCGAGATCCGGAGATGGCATTGCTAATTTTTCATCTCTTCTGCTTACAAAAAATACGTAATGTCTCTACAGCGGGGCCTGAACTAAAACAAATGTGGTGGATGGTGATACTCCACCAACAGAATTTGGCGATTGAGTCTCCTAATTCCCAGTCGCTTTAAAAGGGGAAGTATATTAGGTATTTCTTCCACCTTGTCATGCCTTCGTGGTATAGTGGTCAGCAAGCTCGGCGCGTATTCGAAAGCTCCATGGTTCGAGTCCCGGCGAGGGCATTGTCTATTTTTCATCTCTCCTGCTTTCCAAAAATACCTAATGTCTCTACATTTTAAATAATTGATTAGCCTACATATGTAAATGTACGAAATGCAGAGAAAGGAATGTAAAACTGAATAATATGATAAAACATAAGATAATATAACAACGAGACCAAGATTGTCCTTACTTGAAAACATAAGAAAAAGCAATTAAATAGTAAAAAAAGGCGATAGTAAAATGCATGATGAGAGAAGCCTAATTGCATAAATCCCTGGAAAAAGCAAATAAAGAGGTTCCGGAAATTTCCATTAGTGGAGCAGAGGTTAGAGAAAAACGAAAGCAGGGTAGTGATTCAGTCATTTAGCTCTCTGAACTTGGTTTTCTGTTAGTGAAAAACAGTGGCATGAAAAGAACGTATTCGGGCAAGAAGTAAAATTACTGAAATCACAGGTGGAAGGCAATTTCGGAAAAAGAATGAAACAAAATAAAACATTCAACACTTTCAAATGCACATGCTGCAGAATGATAATGCAGAACAATGCAAAAGAAATGTTGTTGCAATAAAGCAAAGAAAAAAATGCACAGTAAAGATAGATAGAAGGTAAAAGATTTTAAATGAGTTACACAATTTTCAGAATATATTAAAAAAAGCAGTGCATAAAAAATGTTGTAACAAACAAATATATGAAGATAAGATAAATAGCAAAGGAAGACAAAATCGTACATATAAAACATAAAAACTAGAGAAAACTAAACTCCTCATCTGAAAGGATGATGGAAGTAATTCTATAGTTTGGCAATCATAGAAAAGGCTATCAAAGAAAGTAACTACGAATACCATTAAAACGGAAAGCATTGTGCAGACAACATTCACATTTACTACTATTAGTAGGCTGGAAATTTATGTGGTGGTGGTGCTTACACTATTTTCTGACACGCATAATTAGGATGGAATGGAAATGTTTTTATGGAAATGTTTTTGGCCGGTGCATATATTTCAAGTCCTTAACTTGATTTCAGATCACGTCAGCTTTACTTTTTTTTTTTGTTCTAAACACTAAAGTTGCAGGACATAAATTTGTGCATCAAAAAATAATTTACAGTGATAAAGATATTTGTTGTAAATATTATGTGTTATGTTATCATTTGAGTTTAGGAACATCTGATTCTAGAGTTTTTACTTCCTTGCACGAAGTAAAAAGGAAATATCGTAATCGCGAAAAATTTCGGGCATCATATTTCAACGTAAATACCCATTTTGACCGCTATCGAATGCAATTTAACGATGTTTTTGACTGACATCTGTATGTAAGGTACTTCCCCCCAATAGTTGACTCAGGAGAATTCCTGGGAAGTACTGGCTAGGATCTGTACTTCGACAGTCTCAACCAAGGGGGCAAATAAGTTGTCTTCACAGGACTAGAGACCGAGTTTATTCTCAGGTTGGTTCACGCTTGGCAGGGACCGTACTGGTACTGTAGTGTCTGTTCCTCTGTCTGTGGTGGAGCTAGATCGGAGATTACCGACTTAGTCGTCGGGGATTTGGCCCACATAGTTCCAGCGACGGGGACTGACGGAGTAAGGCAAGTCACCGAGACGAATTCATCGAATGCTGACGGAGTGGTGCCCCGAGGCAAAAGGTGTCCTAGCGATTTTTATTTTGTATTTAGTATCAACGTTTTTGTCCTTGCTGAGGCTACGTATAAAGACGAGCAGGGACTGTGGGGTCTGAAGGAGTCTCTGGAGTCTGGACACACTGACCCCGAAAGGCAGACCCAGGACGGGGGTCCAGTTCTAGCGCTCTGTATGTAAGGTACGGATAAGGGACACGTTTTTTTCCCAAAAAATTATAAAACTGATTTAAAATGAATTCTGAAGAGAGCTTTTCGTGGCGTCTGTGTGTATGTACTACAGCAAGGATGTCAAACTCGCGGCCCACAACAAATATTTTTGCGGTCCGGCCAATATATCGGCAAATAATAATATATAATAATAAAATAACATATCTACAAAGAAAAAAATGAAATGTTTACTGCTAAATAATTAACGATAATTTATTCAGTGTTGCTAGATTACTCACAGCGAGCTGACACACACACTACTTAAATTACAAATGCGTGTGAGTAGCTTGCGTTCAGCTACCTTCGGCTTCTGGGGGACACGTGCACTCAGAACTTGTACGCATCCCCCGATAGCCGAATGTGGCCGAACTCTCTCAGTTTTCCAATCATAGTCAAAGCTGTATGTAAGTAAAGCGTCGGCACTCCCATACTATAACATGACGCCAAATTGCAGCGCCAAGCCACTGCAGTGGTGGCGATGTAAACTAAACTCTTCCCCTCCTCCTTTCCCCTGCAATGACGTCATGGAGGTTGGAAGTAACATGGATAGGCCGCAAATGAGTTTTGACACGATTGGATGTAAATATTTTGCAATTGCGTCGTAATTATATATATAAATGTATATATTTTCTATTTGTACAGTATTTCAGAGTCCTAAGTATGCGAAAAGAATACATTTTTAAGCAGTTTATTGTTATTAACATTAAAATTATGCATTATTTCTTCTCCACTTACAGAGCTTCTACCTAAAATACTTCTACCTCAAATATGACATGATTTTTTTAGCTTCTGAGGCATCTTTCAAATGAAAAAAAATCTAAGTCAATTTGTAATTAATGCTCAATTCGGTCCATTTCAAATTAGCACTCTTTTTATTTTAATATTGAAATACATTAAATAGTACATAACTTTCTTTAAATATTTCTGAAAGAGAATAAAAAAAAAGATTTTTTTAAATATTATTTAAAACTTGTACCTGAATTATTAGAAAATATAGGGGAATATTTCTTTTAATTATTAGATTTTTTAACTTTAATTTCAACAATAGATATCCTAAAACTCTTCTTAAAACTCTTTTTAATTACTTCCTTAAAAACGCATCATTTCAAGGAAACGTGTAGAAATGTATTCCATCAGATTTCGATGAAATCTTACTCTTGCAATCCTTAATCCGCAGTATCGATACGCCATTAGAGAAAATTAAAAAAAAAATTGGTTCTGAAAAGAGCCTTTTGTAATTAAAAAGTACAAAATTAATAAGTTATAAATAACACAACCAAAGCACGTTAGAAGCTAACAAGATTTCGGTAGAATCAAACTAACAACCAAATCAAAACAACCAATGACTGAAAAGAAAAAGAGCATGCGCAGGTTTACTGATTGTGTTTCCACATCGCCACCGCTACGAGCGCTGTGGTCGTTACGAAGCGCAATTTCTCCCATTGAAGTGTAGACGCTTTACTTACATACAGCTTTGATCATAGTTTTGTACGATATATTGGTGCATGCATGTGCATGCACTTTGCTTTATTATTAATTATTACTTAATTCATATTGTTACGGATTTCATAGTTATTTATTTAGTTAGTTTTTTTTATTTAGAATTGTAATTAGATTTGCTTCATGTTGCCTTAGCAACGCAGACGATTTTTGAAAAGACAGCTGCGTTGGAAGGTTAAAAATAGAACAGCGCGTGCATTTAATACCTAATAAATAAATATCTCGTAATTGCTGTTGCCATCCACAAAAATCCAGATATTTATAGATGTTTCCAGTATATTCGAGAAATTAATTATAAAGCTTATAAAAGCCGAGAACAAACAACTCATCTCAGTAGTAGCTGTAGTTCTAGCGAACTGTTTGTTTACTTAATGCTGTGATTGATTTGTAGCGATTTCGCTGTGAGATAGAATTAGTTTCTCTGTTTTGAATTGATTTTTGCTAAACGTTTGACATTTTGTGATATTGTTAGAATATTTTTGAAGAAATATTTCAGCATTTTGATTTATCTCTTGTGGAAAGAATAAATTTTTGTTAACTTTTTAACGTTAACCGTGTTTATTCCAGCCCTTTGTATTCAGTATGTCTATATCAAAACCAAGTGGTAGTAAAATTAAACGAAAAATCGCTGACGAACATAGAATATTCCAAGTAAAATGGGAATTAGAATATTTTTGCTGTGAAATAAAAGATAAAATAATCTGCTTGATATGTAATAATACTATTAATGTACCAAAGTTATATAATATTAAACGTCATTACGAACAACACAAATCGAAATATAACAATTACGAAGGATTAATGAGAGAAGAAAAGTTGAAAGAGCTCAAGTTAGGAGTGAAAAAGCAACAGTCCATGTTTAGTAAAGTATTGCAAGAAAGTGAAGCGGCGGTACATGCAAGCTACGTCTTGTCCGAGTTGATAGCTAAACATTCGAAGCCTTTTACTGACGGTGATTTCATCAAGGAATGCCTAATGAAAGCTGGAGAAATTGTTTGTCCTGGAAATGTGAAGGCTTTTCAATCAATTTCATTGTCTCGAAATACAGTTGCTTAAAGAGTTACTGATTTTTCCGCGAATTTAAGTGATCAGATCAAAGCAAAATCATCTAGTTTCGAAAGTTTCTCCATTGCCTGTGACGAGAGCACGGACGTTAGTGGCAAAGCTCAATTAGCAGTGTTTCTTTGTTCTTGTGACAAGAATTTTAACATTTTTGAGGAATTACTGGAACTAATACCGATGCCTGGTACTACCACAGGAGAAGATATATTTACTTGTGTTTTCGGACTTCTGCAGAAATACAATCTACCTTTGGCACAATTAAATTTTGTAGCTACAGATGGCGCTCCATCAATGACAGGGAAAAACAAGGGCTTCGTATCATTACTAAAAAAAAAAACTTAGTGAAATTCACGGTTCAACTTTGGCACTATAAATTTGGTACATTAATAGTATTATTACATATCAAGCAGATTATTTTACTACCACTTGGTTTTGATATAGACATACTGAATACAAAGGGCTGGAATAAACACGGTTAACAAAAATTTATTCTTTCCACAAGAGATAAATCAAAGTGCAGAAATGTTTCTTCAAAAATATTCTAACAATATCACCAAATGTCAAACGTTTTGCAAAAATCAATTCAAAACAGAGAAACTAATTCTATCGCACAGCGAAATCGCTACAAATCAATCACAACATTAAGTAAACAAACAGTTCACTAGAACTACAGCTGCTACTGAGATGAGTTGTTTGTTCTCGGCTTTTATAAGCTTCATAATTAATTTCTCGAATATACAGGAAACATCTATAAATACCTGGATTTTTGTGGATGGCAACAGCAATTACGAGATATTTATTTATTAGGTATTAAATGCACGCGCTGTTCTATTTTTAACCTTCCAACGCAGCTGTCTTTTCAAAAATCGTCTGCGTTGCTAAGGCAACATGAAGCAAATCTAATTACAATTCGAAATAAAAAAAAACTAAATAAATAAATAACTATGAAAGCAGTAACAATATGAATTAAGTAATAATTAATAATAAAGCAAAGTGCATGCACATGCATGCACCAATATATCGTACAAAACTATGATTGGAGAACTGAGACCATGAGTTCGGCCACATTCGGCTATCGGGGGATGCGTACAAGTTCTGAGTGCACGTGTCCCCCAAAAGCCGAAGGTAGCTGAACGCAAGCTACTCACACGCATTTGTAATATAAGTAGTGTGTGTGTCAGCTCGCTGTGAGTAATCTAACAACGCTGAATAAATTATCGTTAATTACTTAGCAGTAAACATTTCATTTTTTTCTTCGTCGATATGTTATTTTATTATTATATATTATTATTTGCCGATGTATTGGCCGGGCCGCAAAGATATTTGTTGTGGGCCGCATGCGGCCCGCGAGTTTGACATCCTTGCTGTAGACACTTTTATCAAGTAAAATATTTTTGGAAGCCGGAGAGAACACACAAATAATCATCAATTACGACCGAGATAGTTACATATAGTGATTGATGGCTTACACATGGATTGCGTAGTAGAAGATAGATTGGGTTTATTTGTTTATGATAAAGCCTACTAGAGCTATCTGTTTAAGGGTAGGGATGCCTTCGTGGGGGACTTTCTAAACGAAACTAGCTCGTGCTTCCGATGCAGAGAGTCCATTTAAAGATGTTCAAAAGCATATAATGTTAAACAAGAACTAGTTGCATACTTTTGATAAGGCATGAAAAGGAAGGCTATTTGCTGATTGTAGACATAAGGTACCTAATCATGACACATAATAGGCATGGATATTTCCAGATGAACATATAATACGAATACTTATTCTAACAAATAACACGCCACTAACCATCGAATAAAACAACTTCAATAATCTAAGATAGAGATAAATAATAATACAAAAGAACACTGTTATGAGTGACACAAGCACTAATTATACAAACACCATACTGTGATATACTGTGGGTAAAGTTTTGTGTTATCAGTTCCTTTAGATGGCTCCATAGGAAGAAATCCAAAGGTGGCAGATCTGCAGATCGGCCATAAAATCAGACCACCCTCCAATCGAGATGTCTGCGCATTCCATATCCATGCTGATACGTTCAGGAACGCTTACATGCGCTGAAGCTCCATCATCCTGGAACAATAGGGGATCCTGGATATGACGTCATTTGTTTCTTTCGCACTTTTCTCGATAACTATAGGTTGTGCAGGTACAGCTTACTGGGGCACATTTTTATATATTCCAAGATAAGTTTATGGTTCTGCAAAGTTTGAGCTGTCTTGATGAGACACCCTGTATATTCCTCTTAATGTTAATTTGAGATCTGAAACTATACATATTCCATGCTTTTATTATTAATGTTTATAATGATAATAAAGAATTAATATTGTTTGTTTAGCAGTTCAAAAATATTTTGATTTAACCGTAATTCAACAAAGAATAAATCATGTCCTTATGCAAAATCATTGAAAGTGTCGGAAAGCGCAAGTGCATTTTTGCACGATTTGCGTTTTAAATTGGACTATGTTAGTTGTACACTTTTAAAATAAACCATATAATAAGGTAAGTATTTATATCAAATTGCAAAATTAAAATAGTTTTTTTTTATACGAACGACTAAGAATAACATTCTTTACCACAAAACAGTTACGTATTCAAATAGTAAGATGAGTTATTAAAGTAAGAAATGTAATTTAATGTTATCGTTACATATCAAAAGTTTGACCTTAAAGTGAAGAAAAAAGAATCAATATATATATATATTACTCCATGTCTGCACATTAGCCCACACTTTGTCATGTGACCCTACTTATTGTAGCCAATAAGTTTCTTGAGAAGACAGAAATTATCCCGTAAACTTGATCGATCGATAATATTGATCGTGAGAATTTCTTCAATGGCACGAAAAGAAGATCCATTTACGCGTATCCTTGACAAAGTAATATCTTTCAGTCAACAACTGGGGAATAGGTGCTATGTGAACAGACCGCTACAATTCATTGAACAACATGCGATGCTTCAATAAATTTATCAAAAGGAATTAGCTGTTCTACAAATGAAATATTTTCAATCAATTGTATATCAATGGTTATTATTCATATTTCTTTGCTATGATGCAAAGCTTCCACAGTTATCATTTGGAAATATAGATTTAAGCGTTAATTTAATATAAATTGAACCTGTGTTTTCTGAATTCTTTTTTCCGGTTGAGTGAGCAGTAAGAATAATTGATGGTGTCTGTAAGAAATAAATGGTTAAAAAAGACTCTTAGGAGTGAATCAAAGCAGTATCTGAATGAGTTTAAAAAGTTATTTTAAACATGTCAGTCAGTTTTCCACGACTTTCTTCAGTTTATTTTTTAGATCCAAAAATAAAAACCTTGTGGTAAATGTTCTTAACTCGACCAACAAACGTTGCAGATGCTTACTGGTTCTTCCTTCAATAAAATTCTTATGAAAAATTAATAATTTATTAACACAGTAAGAAATAATACCTATATGATGTAATATGGCTTTTTGCATCATCATTACAACGTATCTAATCAGAGGTAGTCACTTTTTCATCACTTAGTCTTTTTTATAGTCTTCCACCCCTCTTTGCTGACGTGACTCTACTTTGGCATATGCAGAGCAGCCACGAATGCAGCCTAGTCAGTAGCAGTAGCGAATGTAGCCTATCCGCGATGGACAAGCGTTTCAGATATTCAAGGAGAAACAGAAAAATGGCAGCATATTTTTATGATTAAGCAGCATAATAAGTCATGGAATTGATAGCACTTAACCTAAAAGGCTATTTCTCTCTTATGTTTATAAACTTATTTTCTTACAACATGAAAGTTTATTTATCAATATTTTGGTTCCTCTTACTTACGGTCAGCATCTACAAACATAAAGCATGTATTTGAATGAGGCTTACAACAGGTCAATATGTACTATTAAATAAAATATAGGTTAAAAATTTTATTAATGTTGCACAAAATATAAATATTAAATTACAACAGGTATGCTTCTCAGTTATTTAATTTCTCTGGTGAAATCGCGTTGACACCAATAAATATTTTGTGTTTGTTATATCAAACCTGAGATCAGCATACTGTTTACAAAATAGTTTATTGTTGAACCTCAGCATATCAAATAAAATAACTACGCTAAGGCTAAAGACAAATTACTTTTCTTAAAAATATGTGTATAAACTGTACGGATTTATATTTATTTAAAAGAACCAGTTGCATTGAATTTTAAGTTACTTTCCCATAAGCCTTCATTCCCCTAATTGTCAGTGCCAGAATGTTTAAATTTGGTAGCGCGCGTAAGAAATGCAAATTCTACCAGTGGAAGAATAAGTTAAATATCGACGTTCCGGTAGAGAAAGAGAGAGTCTGGGAAATTGCTGCGCTTGCTTATACGCAAACTTCTGTTTAGCAGTTACTGCTGGTTTGGCGTGGCTTAATCGCTATTATCTTGCTGCCACTAGACTCATCTACACGCTATAGGCTACAGGATTATATGAACCCTGTAGTTTTATTCTTCTGCTTGTGAATATCTCTTATTTTAAGTTTGATTATACTGTTTCAGTTACCGCCCAAGAGGCGTAGTATGTTAGCGTCAAGTTGACGCATTGTAAATAAGTTAAAGAGTTTAATAAAGGACAGTTTTAGCCCTTCCTCAGTGCAATCACTATCTCTCAAGATTCTACACAACAGAAGAACAATACAACTATACATCTGGCGCCTGAACTTCTAATTCGAATCCAATAGCCAATAATCAGGACAGACAATCATCCCTACAAGAGACAGAAGTCGTAGACCCGATGGTGACAAGCCCATTGGATGGATCTGGCTTTTTAATACGCACGATGCGAGCAGCTATCAAGCCAGCAGTAATGTTCAAAGGTAAAAACTACGTCACTTCATTACAAGAATCGCTGGAGACGCACTTTCTGTTGTATCCGGTACCCGAAATGAGAAACTAGCCATAGCCTCCAGTGCCCACCGAGGACAGGCGGAGTCTTGGTGGAAAGCGATCGGAAAATTCTTACTCGGGTAAGTCGGAAGCCTCACCTACAATTTTGAGAATTCCAAAGCGGCACACCTGAAGACCTTCCCGATCGTGAAGGATCGTGCGAAGCTGGAATCCGAACTATACAGCTTTTATCAACGGAAAGTTCAACAGTTTACCGAGTTCAACTACGTAAAGTCAAACTAGTGAATATGCTATATGGAAGGAAGCCCGATAATGAAGTAATTGAAATTATATCACCAAGAATTATATCATCAATAAATCAAATTATATCATCATCCTCAGTACAAGGCCCACCAGCGGCAGAGCGATAAAGACGCTGAACACTGGTAGTTTGGTCCGATGTTCGAATCTCGCGAACGGGCTGGCTGCATGGGCGTTTCGTAGTTTTCCCCATGTGTAACTTGTATACGAGCCAGTTTCCCTTAGAAAGCCCTCCACGAAGGCATTCCTCCCTTTAGGCAGATAGCTCTCGTATGCTTTGCCATAATTGAATAACTTAACCTAACCTAACCTCAGTACAAGATTTCCTGGTACTGAGAAACTCACGAACGCTGGAAGAATTATTCGAATTAGCCGTAAAGTTTCAGAACTGACGGATAGCGGAAAATTTGAGATTTCCTACCCAGAGTTACTATCAGCACATCTCCCGACAGCCGGCCGCAGAGAGAAACAAATACAATGGAGGAAAACGTTTTCTTACCAAGGCGTCAACAAGCAAGAATGAAAAAAATTTCTAAAGCGAAAGACCGCCGGCGTACCTAGCAAAAATCGGAAAGAAAAACGAATTTAAACGAATAGAGGGGTCAGAGGGTTCAGACCCTCTCTGCATCGCAAAATCCCTCTAAGCTGTATGTATATAACATGGTAGACAAGAAATCAAACTACCGGTAATCCAGGTTCTTTTAAATGACGTACCCGTAGAAGAGCTCGTGCACACCGCCGAGGAACGAAATTTTGTAAGCCAAAAGATCTACTACAAAAATTTCCGGAGAATACGATTGTTTAAAAACTATAGCACAGAAATTGTTGCCCCACAAGGAAAAGTTTGTGAATGTGTCGAAAAGATATCGCTGAACGTTCAGGTAAGAAACGAAGTTTTGAAAGTGTTATTTTTTGTTGTGAAAAATTTGCAAAACCATGTCGTTTTAGGTACGGAGTTCCTCAGGTAGGCGAACGCCACAATAAACCTCGCGGAAAAACCTCTTTTCTTGGATTATGGTGCCAAAGGTGGTGGAAGAAATAAATGTTCCAGACATCGATTTACAACATCTAAAACAAGATGAAAACGCCAAGCTGGAGCAACTCGTAAGTAAATTTAATACGTTATTTTCTGAGAAGACAGGGAATACACAAATCCTCACCCATGCGAGAGAACTAAAATCAAGTGAACCTTGTCAAGCAAAACCTTACCGTTAAGGTAAGGAGGAAGAAGCAATAATAAAACACTACATAAAACAAATGTTAAAGGATAAAATAATTATTCCCATCAATAGTGAATATGTTAGCCCAGTTGTGCTATGCAGAAAGAGAAATAACATGCCTCCTTCGGATCCAAAAGCTTATCACTTTGCGATCGATTACAGAAAACTTAATAGCGTGACTAAATTCCCTGTTTACCCTTTACCTGTAATAGAAGAAATAATACGGAAAATTAGGTTACAAAACATATGACCACTCTTGATCTTGCTTCAGGCTACTTTCAAATAGCCATGAAATCAGAAGATGTGAATAAAACAGCGTTTATTACAAACTCAGGTACTTACGTGTTTTTACGCATGCCGTTTGGACTTTGCGGGGCCCCATGAACTTTCAAAGCGCTATGGACATAGTTTTACGTCCCGTTCTAGGAAAATCCGCTCTCATTTATCTCAATGACATTATCATAACTAGTGATACTATTGAACAACACGTGGAAGATCTCCACGAAGTTGTTTCATTATTAAAAGAAGCAGGTTTAACTATTAATGCCGCAAAATGTAAATTCGCAACTAAGGAATTGCGATATTAAGGATACAAAATTTCAGCTAAAGGCTTCGAAACTGAAGATTCTAAAATAAAAGCAATTAAAAATTATCCTCCGCCAAACACTGCGAAAAATCTTTCATCCTTTATTAGCATGTGCTCATATTATCGTTCGTTTATCCAAAGTTTTACCGATTTTGTTGAACCTTTGTTAGCGTTAAAACGAAAGAAATCCAAGTTTGCACGGACAACAGAGGCAAACACCGCTTTCGAGAAATTGAAAACAGCTCTAATTAATGCCCCAGTGTTAAAATTCCCGGAAGGGGACGAGAACTTGGAGATCACGGCGGATGCGTCATATTACGCCGTGGGTGCAGTTTCAACTCAAAAATGGCAACCCTTGGCATTTTTTAGCAAAAGTCTAGGTCAGACTCAAAGGAACTACACAGCGGCAGAAAGAGAAACGTTAGCAGTGTTAATGGTAGTTCAGAAGTTTAGGGTATACTTCAGAAAAGCCCCAATTACAATTCACTCTGATCATGCGGCCGTAGGCAGATTATATTCTGGAAGGAATGTAACTCCTAAATTAATTAGATGAGCCTTAAAGTTAAAAGAATACAACTTAATAATTAAGCAAACTCCCGGCAAGGAAAATACAGTGGCCGACGCCTTGTCAAGAATTAAACTGGATGAAAATGGGAATCAAATAAGATGTGCTACGTTAACTTCTAAAATTTTAGATTCCCGTGAAACAATTATAGCTGAATTGCTGAAGAATCCAGATTTCGGTGATATCTATGCTTATTTAAACGATCCAGATGATTTTAAACATATAGATCATCCCGCAATTAGAAATAGGGCTCAAAATTACGAGATCATAGATAATCTGTTGTTTTATACTAAATCAACAAATGAAAACCACGAATTGAAACCAACCATCCCGCCACACTATGGTTGAGTATTTTGCAGGAACTTCATAATAGCCCCACTGCGGGTCATTTAGGTGTAAGCAAAACGGTGCGTAGAATACGCGAGGCGGTGTATGTTCCGCAACTACAGAAGATAGTAACAGCGTATGTCAGGTCTTGTAAGTTATGTCAGTTAATTAACGACGTTAATTATAGCCCGGGCGGGTATCTAAATAGTATTCGCGCGAATTTTCCTAACGCGATCCTCGGAATAGACCTTCTTGGCCCCTTTCCCCAAAGCGAGTTTAATAAAAACTGATATCTTTTTTAAATTACAGACAATTTTTTTTAAGTGTGTGGAAATAAGTCCTTTAAAGCGAGCTTCAGCTAAAATAGTTGCAGATGTTTTCTTACATAAGTATATTTTAAAATACGGTGCACAGTTAAAGTAATAAGCGATAATGGTAAGCAATTCGTTAGTCAAATTTCTGAGAACCTGTGTAAAGGGCTTGACATACGGCGTATAAAAATGGTCCCGTACAGAACACAAGCAAACATCGCGACAAATAATTAATAAAAGCATTTTCAAAATAATTAGAAATTACGTTAAAAATTATCATAAACGCTGTGATGGCTGCGTTGATGAACTAGCCTGTGCTTTATGAACTACCAAGCATGATAGAACGGGCAAAACGTCCTCTGAACTATTCTGGGTAGGAAAACGTTGACTCCTTTAGACAAACTTTTTTTTTGTTCAAGAGCGAGAACCAGAATTTGAACAGCAAATATTCAAAAGCTGATTGATGAAGCTTTGAAAAATTCCGATGTAGCAAGAGAACGGCAGAGACACTATTACGACAAGAAACGCCGTGAATCAGATTTTAAAATGGGGGATAAGGTGTTGAAAAGAAAACTCGCTTTGTCTAGTGCACCTGAAAACGTCGTATCAAAACAGTATCGGCTGTGATCTACTTAAAAACAGATTCTTGAGAAAGAATAAAGGCTAGTCCGGATCAATTGAAGAAATATTATGATAGTAAAGATTTCGATGTCTTACATGATTTCTTCCGGTCTTCCGATTTAGAAGACGAAGCTTCCCGAGGACAGTTCTCACCGCACCACAAATTCCACCACCCGCGAAAAGGCAAAGAACCAAAGAAAATACAATTTCCCAAATCAACAGAAGAATTCTAGAGAAAAGAATCCTTCAACGTGTGGAAGATCCAACAAAAAAAATCAAGTGTGAAAGGAACGGCCCGGCTAGAAAAAAGCATCGCCGTGTCATGGCAAGTTCTCGCATCAGACAGCGCCAAGACACTTCAAGGTAGTGGACTTGAAAGATTACCACAAACAAGACCACCCGTCGAGTAAATGAAGAAGCGGCCTGCCGAATTTGAAGGCACAGATCAAAAATCGAAACAACCAAGAATTTACAGACAAGCGAAGTCGACAACCGATGTACAAAGAACCAGTCTGCCGGACAGTAAAAGGAAAAAACAAGATCTACCGCCAATATATCCTGTGAAACGACTCATCAGAGGTGAAAAAAAGAAAAATCAATTCCCAGCAGGGAACAGGAAGCAGAGACGGAAAATCTCATGGATGAACCAGATGGCATGTACAGAATTCTGCAAGAAACGTATGTCCAAATACCAAGCTTAAAAAAAAGCAAAGATAAGTTAATGTTTTGATAAATTTTTTCTGTTATGTAAAATTGCATGAAAATGTTTAATACGAAGTTACATGATAAAAGCTATTGCCTCGATTGAGGACTAAAGTTAATTCAGCTTTATTTGGCGAAAAGCACAAAGAATAGTGTATTATAGAATTGTTATGTTTTGTAAAGAACTAGTAGTTCGGTTTTTTTTTGTCGAAAGACTATATATGTTAACTCGCCAAAAGATCTGGCTTGATAGAAGCAGCGTCGTATTAGTACTTGTTAATGAAAATTTATTTTAGGTTCGCACTTTTGGCAAAGAAAACGATCCATTCAAGTAAAATTTTCATGTTATTCTCTATTGTCTGAAAAAGTATTTGTGTGCAAAAGGTTGAAATATCTATTGTGTTAAATGATACTTTTAATGGAAATTTAAAGCTCAAAAGAGCAGATATAATATGTACTTAGTGCTAAAACTTCAACAAAAGGGAATACATTCAAAATTTAATGTAGCCAATTGAATTCTCGCAAAAGAAATTTTAGTTAAATCAAATCATGCGATTTTGAGCGAAAGCTTGCATGCCTTTAAGATGAATGCAGAAAATATTTTCATATGCATGTGTTTTGTAGGGCTCTCCGCCGACACTCTAGTTAATTTTCATGTTTATTAGCTCATGGAAAACTTAGAAATGAATTTAGGGTGTGTCTAAGAATGTTGTTATGTGCTAACAGTCGATGTGCGTTTAGGTGGAGATTTTGAGCACTATAACATAAAACACCTGCGTTTTCACTCCACACATTGTGGAGAGCCAAAAGGGAATTAAAGTTTAAAATTTAAGCATGAATGTGAATTGAATAACTGTGGCATAAAAAGCAGTAATGTTCGGAGAAGCTGAGAAAGCTACGCTAAATAAAGGCTAGAAGTTAATAAAAGACTGTATTGTGAATTTTACATGTTATTTAGAATTATGTATTCATAAGTGCTCCTTCCAGATGACTGGAAGGAATTGACTGTACCCTAATTGAAAAATAACAAAGAATGTCCAGCAGAACTATGAAGATAAAATTTTCGTCTGTAATCCTTTAAATTTTAGTATTTTGAATGTAAACGTGGCTCAGATCTTGTCAATTGTAGAAATTATCATTTTGTAACAGGTCTTTAAGGAACTTTATCCAAGTCTGTTAAATTCTGGTATGGGCAAATGCAGGGATTTATATTTATTTTAAATAACCAGTTACATTTAATTTTAAGTTACTTTCCTATAAGCCTTTATTCCCCTATTGTCAGTGCCAGAATATTTAAATTTCGTAGCGCGCGTAAGAAATGTAAATTCTACCAGTGGAGGAATAAGTTAAATATCGACGTTCCAGTAGAGAAAGAGAGAGTCAGGGAAATTGCCGTGCGTGCTTATACGCAAACTTCTGTTTAGCAGTACTGCTGGTTTTGACATGGCGTAAGCGCTATTGTCTTGCTGCCACTAGACTCACCTACCCGCTGTAGGCTACAGGATTATATGAGCGCAGTAGTTTAATTCTTCTTGTGAATATCTCTTAAGTTTGATTCTACTGTTTCGGTTATCGCCTAAGTTGAGGCGTAGTATGTTAGCGTCAAGTTGACGCATTGTAAATAAGTTAGAGTTTAATAAAGGACAGTTTTAACCCTTCCTCAGTGCAATTACTATCTCTCAAGATTCTGCAGAACAGAACGAAGTAGAACTTTACAAAACAACCACAAAGCCAGTATTAATTGCAACGATTATCAGATAAATACAAGATCAGACAAAAATTTCAAAATTTACGTATTTTTATTGGCTTTTGCTTTCATCAGAACATTTCCTTTGATTGTATATGTGTCATAAAGAACTTTTTTTCGAACTATTGTAACCTGGTATAAACAAATATTGTAAGCGCAAAGTTTGTAGCATATGAAATTATAATTCATTACGTTTTGCCAGAAAGATTGACATTACCATTGCTGCAGAAATTCTGAAAAAAATAAAAGTATTGCTACTCTAGAATTTTTTTTAAATGGCGAGCACTAACCGTTTTTAAGCTTTCGCAACTCTAAGGCTAGAAGTGGTGGTCATTTTTTCATGGAAACACCTAATAGGCGGCCACGTGACCTACTATGAGGAGACAAACAGATTACATCCTTGCCTTCTCTGGTATTCGAACCGACGCTCGTCGGTATCGCAGTCGGCTCCCCTGACCACTATACCGTCTAAGCAACGCTGTGCTAGAAAGTATGAAATAAGAAATGAAAAGAGAGAAATAGCGTAAAATCTGTCTAAAATATGACACTTTAATGTACTTTTAAAGAAATTTCCAAAACTATTCTTCAAAGAAAACTACTAGGAATTTTACCGCTTATTTTTTAATATTACGATAGACGAAATTTTATTATGGTACTTCCATTATGTCTGTTCACTTGTTATATGCCTCGGAAACATCATTTATTTTAAAAAAGCCTTTCCAGGCAGAAACTGACAGTTTTTAACTGCAGTGTCAAGAACATATTTATTCTTACAAGTAAAAATTGAAAGCTGTCAGACAATCTTGAATGCAGTCTCTGCAGTTCCGCTAACCGATAGGCAGTCTAACATTTTAAAGGTGACAAGGGAAAGCTGTTGCATTTTGGAATAAATATTTGATATCTTTCACTTCCATAACCTCCTATTCTGAATTGACACTAAAATTAAAATTATCCCGTCAATACATTTCTAATTTAACAAGGAAACAACTAACTTTGCTCTCATATTTCAGCACAAGAAATGATGTAATGTATTTTTTTCAGACATTAAACGTAAATACCTGCTAATACGATGTAATTCGAGTATGATATAATCACGACTAAATATTTATTTTTATCCCCGTCTTAACAGAATATAAAATTTCAAATATGAGTTTCTGTATGTAATAGATAAATTGCACATTCTCCTTACCCATAGAGCGATGCCTATCATCTTGTTCCTTAGATGGAAAACAAAGTATGTCTTGGATTCTTGAATAAAACTTGAATAAGAAAAGTGCTGTGTAATGAAGGCAAATAATCAGCCACAATTAAATATTTTCTAATGAAAGCAGAATAAAAAACGGCTCAATTATCTTTCTAATAATAAATTTAAAATTCAAATTTAGGTACAATATTCAGTGTTTTAGTGAAAAGGATGCTTCAAATTAACCATGTTATATTATTAAGACATATAGTTCACAAAAAAGATTATAAATCACAATACAATTGTTCTGGTGTGCCTTAAATTAGCCATGTTCTATTCATCAAAATTACATTTAACTACGCTTTAAAATGCTTACATTTTATTTCATTAACTAATTCTGCAGTAAAATTGGAAATACAGGCCTGCACCTTTCATGCATAATAATTCATGCACGCATAAAAACTTTTGCATTTATTTTTCATGGATGTGAATATACACATACACATAAAATAAAATTAAAGTTTTTTAATCTCTAATGGCCTCTTAAGTCATTGTTTTTAACTACCTTCTCTTTTAAATTTAAAAACAGTAACCTATTCAAAATTAATCTTCTGAAGTGCTTTGTTCTTAAATTAATGAAAATATTATGATTCTTATACAACCCAAGTACTGATGTAAAAGAAAAAGGAGATTATAAGAGGAATATTCTCAGTATAATACATAATGGGTTCTGTCTTACTGTTCATACTGTTGTTGTGTAGCAAATTCACTTAATACTTAAATAATTAAGTTTGATCTAAGATTTAATTTTTAATATTATTCTAAATTTATGCTACACAATGTTATTTTATTTAATGTGTTATATTTATATTTAATTTAATTTTAATTAGGGGTTTTTTGGTACTTAAGGTTTGTACGTATCTTCCACTTGTTACTCGTAAACGCGTTCAAACACTCAGTGGAATTGGGTGCTTTTCTACGTAATAAACTTGATTTAATATTACTTAAGTTGATCCTTTATTAATCTATATCATTGGATGCAGAAAAATTTGCCTTTTAATTTAAGATCACTTTCAAGTTTCTAGCTTTAACAGTTTTTAAGTTACAGTTAATTATTTAACAAAAGTTTTGCACTTCGCGGTGAAAAGGTCTTGGGGGGAAAGGATTGAAAAAAAAGTCGCACTTGTAGTTGAATTCTAAGCCTTTGCTTGAGAATTTCCGGTCGGGATTGGGTTTGTAAGTTTTTCTCACGCTTGCGTCGGACTCTTCGCATTTTCCTTTGGCTTGCTTGGCGAGATTTGAATTTGTGTTTAGTTCAACACCTCGGAAATTTTAAGATTGTTGTAGGGGTTTGTTCAGGGTGTGGAGGTTTGGAATTTTTCACCCTGTTTAGCGGGGTTTGGCGACATGTGGTTACCTAACTTGACAAAAAGCCGGCGCAAGTGTTGTTCCTTCTCTTTTTTTCGGCTAAGTTGACACTGTTACTTCCATGCGTGCTCTGAGCACGGGTTTTTGAATGTTTGAAGGATGTTGTTCATTTAGGAAGCGGGGCTTTCGCTCACACTATTCTTGTTTAAAATGTGTACCTAACAAATAGCTCTGGCCTCGGCATACCCATAAATATGTTTTCTTGCAACACAATCTTCTTAAAAAGGCAGTTTGCCCCTCCTAAGGCTTTTGAGTTACCGTTCAATTAGTTTTGGCTATTGAAAGGAAAAGGAAACTTAAATAATAACTTGAAATTTCTATAATTTCGTAAATATTCTTCTACATTTGATTATTCCTTCATCTATGTTATGCTGCTGAATTCCTGAAAATTTAAACTGAATGATGGCTGCGGAAAATAGTCAACTAATTTTGATTATTCCTTCATCTACTCGAGCTTGCTGTACTCCTGGAACTTTAATCTTAATGATCGCTGCTGAAAATATCCTACATTTTGGTTATTCCTTCATCTACGTTCTACGCTGGCGTTATTCCTGGGAAATTGAGTCGTGGCTGCGGTGTCCACGTCTCCCGATAGAGTGAGTTCACTCCGGCTAGTGTCCTTTACGTAGGCCCACGTACCAGTAAAACTTTTCGAGGGTGATCCCTTCCAGTCTGCCGGAAGCCAACGACCCTTGCTGGAGTACAGAGTGCTGTGTCATCGTCGTCAGCTAAGTTCCTTTTTGTCGTTTCCTTGCTTTGAATGGGTTTATCTTAATTACTAATAATTACACAAAAAAATATTTATCCCAATTCGTAACTTGCTATTTGTTTTAATTAATTGTTAGAAGGATTCTCCCTATCTGGAAAATGGTAAATTCTAATTGGCTTAATTTCTTTTTTTTTATGAATTTCTTTAAAGATTTTTTAAATTGTTAAGAAATTTGAAATATTGTTTTAGTTGGTGAACTACAAAAATGCTAAGTTAAGGTATATAGTAAAACTGTACTAGCTGATTTTAAGATTTGAAAAATTGAAATAGAATTTTTACTGTTTGTTACTACGCTAATTGCCTTAAGAAGGAACATTTTAAGTTGTTAGGAATAGCAGATTTCTTTAAATTCTCGGTGCATTATATGTTCTTAAACTGAAGATTGTTAGCTTGTTATTATTCTTTATTTTGGCCTATATTAAGGTGTAAGAACTTAATAATTGTTAAAGGAAATAGTTGTTAGGAATTTTATATATTTTTAACTCAATGAAATAGTTATGCTTACCTAATAGTTTTTTTAATTTTTAAGTTGTATTTTAAAATTGCAGAATTTGTTGCAACCCAATATTAATGTTTGAAATAGTGCTTTATTATTTCCAATGCAAAGGAATAGTTAATTGTTATAGAAGTTTTATGTGGTTTATTTTGGATTTAATTTTGTTGAAAATACATGTGTATGTTTCAAAGTAAAAAGAGAAAAAAAATTTGGTACAATTATCTTAGGTTATTTTCATACCTCCGGGGGTAGTGAAGGGTAGTACTAAAATTGATTTTTATATAATTTAGATATGTTAAAACAAAAAAAAAATACAATAAACTCTGAAGTTTTTTTAGTATTACTGATTTATGTGTTTCCTTTAAAATATGTTAACACTACATTGATTCACTAGCACCAAGGTTCATCGAGTTGTTATGCACTAACATTTTAAATTACACAAGGCAATAGTTAAATTTGTTAGTTTAGTCAACTACATCCCAGTTGGCACCTAACACTGTAATCTTTCCAAGTGGATTTTTAAGCTATTGTGTGAAGTCAATCTCTTTGACAAATATAATTATATTCATAAGATATTATTGATGATCCTCCAACTTGATTCAAGTTAATCCTCAAGAATTAATAGAAAAAATTAATTTTGAGGCCCGTTGATTTATAAAAGGATTAATTGAAGATTTTTCTCTACCTCGGAAGATAAATATGTTTCTTTAAACTGTGGGAGATAAATATGTTTCTATAATCTTCAATAAAAATTATATTAAGATAAACAGAGTATTTTTCTCTACCCGCGGGAGATAAAGGTGTTTCTTTAATCTTCAAAAACACTTTTATGCCGTGTTGTGTCACCAAATTAAAATATATTCTGAATAGTTATTACGATCTTGTATGTCTTTTCCTGTAGCTTTTTATTAAATAAAAATTGCTAATCTAAAATATAATTATTTTTTCAGATTCCCAACGCAATTACGAAAATATTTTAAGATTTCAGCCCTTAGGTATTCAGTATAATCATGTTACTTAAGTAAATTGCAGCTGTTAAAAATGTTCTTCCTTAAACTCATCCACAACGCGTGTAGTTGCAGTACTGCGAAATACTTTATACGAAAAATATCTTGGATGATTAACATAACTGTAAAACATTTTGATAAGAGTATGTTACAGATGTCTCTGATGATAGAATAGCATAAATCTAAGGAGTTAAGCATCGTGATGCGTATCAAATATTTCACATCAACTAAAGGAAAGGGCAGACTTTAATCTCCAAGGCAGAGAGAGATCGAAACGTAATGGACTGGTGAGTTCAATTAGCATTCTCTTCTGTGAAGTCTCTCTTCATCTTCCTAAACTTCTCCAAATCAGTTTTAAGCACCATCATCACTGCCTTCCAATCATGCAGCCCCTCTTTGTCTTCCTAAACTTCGGCATATCAGTTTCGAGCACCCTCATCATTGTTCTGTTTTCTAATACTCAATGTTCTGTTTCCTAGTTCTATTTGGTCACTGGCTAATGTTCCGTACCTGATAAGTAACAATTAGGTTAAAAATAAATTGCTTTCCAAAATTCGTTCAATATAATTAGTAATTCCTTAATGAGTGGATCGTATAGTGGTATTCTGAGTAAACGCGTTTGTTTTACACCCGGGAACGGCCGTTGGAAAATGGCTTGCAATGGTTATCAGGCTCCCTGTCACTTAAAAGAATTTATTCCAAGTTTATGACATCATAATCAATGATATACCAAATATAGTCTCCAATATATCTAACATATCTTAACTAAAATAAAGGAAACACCAAATAAAAGAAAGAAATCACTTAATCTCTAAAGGATTATCATTTATTCCGTTACCTTAAATTCTAACATATGAATTACAAGGAAAATAAGCAAATCAATCTGATCACATTTATTTTTATCTTTATCTCTATTTTTATCTTTATCTCTATTTTTATCTCCCGGGAGGAAAGGAAAGGAAGAAAAATAACCTTTTGTTCTTAATTACATAATTAAACCTTTTTCATTACCAAAATTTACATACATTACTCTCAAAGTATAGGCCAAGAGTTACAAAGATGTTATCGCACTTGGCGAGAAGATTGATGAGGTCAACGAAAGAAGCAGGTTGTCAGAGTCCTTGACAGTCTAACCATAACGAGGGCGATTTCTCAAAAGGGATATAAACTGGGAGAGCAATAAAGGAAAAAAAACTTATCTTAAATTACAGCATCACCCTGAGGCTTGGTCTCAGCAGAATGCGGGTCCCTCTCACATCTCTTCCTTCGGCCCTCCGCTGGAATTCTCAGTAGAACACAACCAGGGTCCACGGCTCATCGGATTACCTTCCGAACACTCCTCGAACTGACAGCAGGTCGTCAGGTTTAATAGCTCAAGAGGACGATTCCTTTATTCTGAAGTGCAGACATTCGGTGGACCCACGGCCTTGGGGTTACAATCAAAAATACTGGCTCCCGTTAACTACTATTCTCATCTCCAAGTTGTTACTCCTCCTTCGCAGTTCCAGTCAAAAGTGACGAATATTCAAAATTCTTCCCTCAGCTCTCCCAAAAATACGGGCTGCCAGAAAACCAGGATTTCGCTCACTTTCAAGTCCAAAAATTCCAATTTTTCACCAAAACTGACGAAACAGTCAACTGCGCATGCGCGACCAGCCAAGATTCCGGTCAGAACGGTCTCTTTTCTTCGAAAATGTCCATTATCCTTCCTAGAACGTGAAAACAGCAACCCTTTAAACTTTCTCACGCACACCGTTTTCCCACGACAACGAAAACAAAGAAAAGTCTTTCTAGAACATTCTAAGATGATTCATCTTTACCCGAACAACAATGACACTGCAAAACTTCGCTCCTCACCAATCTTTCCAACCAAGAACAAACGCCATAATTAAATAGAAGGATATAACATTGAAGCATTATATATATATATTTCAAACAAAAATATAAATATTACCAAACTAAAATATTAATACCTTAATTAGTAATTTAGATAATTAAGTAGGATTCTGATTTTTCTAAATGAAGGAAATAATTAACTTGAACTCTTTTTTTTTTTTTGAATTAGCAGACAATCATCAACACAACATTTCCTACATAACATCATCATTGCCTTCCAATCTGTTATTCGCTGCTTTACGAATTTTTGGAAGTAAATCTGTATTAAATATGCTGTTCGGGGGGCTGAAAAATTAGTATACATTCTTGTTTAAGAGAACAAGTTTGATTTCATGAGCTGTTTGGTGCAATTTTCTAGAATATTCCATAAGGCTCAGAAGTTGTTTCAGTATAAATCGTAAATGTGTCTTTAAAGCCTTGTAATTTACGAAATATTTCACATGAAATTTCTAATTTTTTAAAGGAGAGAAAACAATGAACTTATTTCTAGATATTACGAACGTTTCAATTGTTTTGAAGTTTAAGTTCAAAATGTGTGAAGAAAATAACACGAAAATCATGACGGGTTTGTTACATTCTTGCCATTATTGACCTATTAATTTATGACTTCTTTAAAAGAATCGCAATAAAATATTAGAAAAATTAAAACAGCCAGTTGTGTAATTGGATCGACTGCAAATGAATCCTGCCTGTTTCTTTGAAAAGCAAACGCTGCATTTATTAAGCATTTAACATTAGAAAGCGAAAATAACCAATCTGACGGCTATGAATTTCGCAACTTCATAACTTTCAAAATATTTGAACTTCAACGTGAAATTATCTTTCTCCTAAAACTAATAAAATATAACCATGAAAAATTTTGGGATCGCGTTTGCAGGTGTTTATATCCAGAAACACGGAAAAGACCATCTTGACTGTACTGTCGTAAAACGCTGAAAGCTTTAAAAGCGATCTTTGTTATGAGTAATTCTCATAAAAATGAATGAACTGTATAAAACGAGCTTCTCAAATAACAGTGCACATTCTCCTATAAAATTTTATAACTCAAAATGTATATATTTTAAGTGCGAAAAAATATAAACGTTGACAAAACAATTGATTCTCTGTGTTCCCATGTAAAAAACAAGTGTGGCACTTGTGAATAGAAAAATGGTATATATATATATATATATATATATATATATATGTGTGTGTGTGTAAGCGAAAGGGCTTTGCTCACTTAAAAGGAATTAGTTTCTTAAAGTAAACGAAATGACATTACGAGAATGTCACCAAGAAACTTGCAAATCTTTCTCTTTTTAGGAGACCAGATAACTCAGTCAATAATATCTTTCTTTGTCTAATATATGCAGAAGACGTAAAATTTAAAAGAATAAGCTCAGTTCAAATAATAAATCGACCGTTAAGTCTTTTTCCATTGATCAGTTCGAGAAACAAAAATTGTCACCAAATAGAGTTAAACAATCATTAGGGTTTTTGATTCTGAAAAAGTGAAAAATGTACAGTGCCCTTCCGGGACTCGAGCCTGGGCCGAGTATGTTACCGTTACACCACGAAGGCATGTTGGAAGGAGAGAGAAAATACAATATATACTTACCCTTTTAAAGGACGTCTGGGTATAAGGGGACCCAATCGAGAAATTTTGGTGGCGAAGAATCATCATACACCAACCTTTTGTTCGGGCTCATTATGTTACTATTTTGATGTCAAGAAACTGAACAAATGAGCAGGATTATAATCTGAACCTTCTGAATTCGTTCCAAGTGTGCTACCGTTACATCACGTAGGCATGCAGAAAGGAGGGAGAAAATACCTTATATATTCTTCTTTCAAAGGAAAACTGGGATTAGGTGACTCCATCACCAAATCCTGGTGCTGAAAAAATCATCAACCCCTATCTTTTTCTTCGGGAGCCACTGTAGAGTCAAAAGGTTTTTTTTATCCTGGATAAGCGATAAGCGACGGAGGACGTGGGCACTGTTCCTTTGCCATTCGATTAATCAGTACAGCACCACGTTCCCTCTTATCTAGAGTTGGCCACTTGGTGTGGTCCCACGAGAGCCTCGCACGAGACGCCCAGATCCAGCACCTAGATCATCTGGTGGACAGTCGAACAAACCAATATTGCCCCGGGAGTTCCCTCTCATCCTATCCTAGGGCCCAGCATTTGCTGAAACAATATCAATCAATATATGGCCATACAAGGGCTTTGTCAACATGGTATGACAGGCTGTTGTTATTGCTACTTTGGACTTACATGACGATGTACTATGTACGTTTTACTATACACTACATTTTTACCATACTTTTTTTACTTTATACATTTGGCACTAGACTTGGCACAGGTCGGTGCCGAAGCCTGTAATTTTCTCCATTACGTTATTTAATTTATTTACGAGGTGCTTCTGTTTAACTAGAAATTTGCATAATGCTTGGCGATTCTGTGCCGGCAGTCTAATGTGCATGCCCGCTGTGAGGGGACATTCCGCAAGATAATGTTCTGGGGAGCCTAGCTCTCCGCAGCAGCACACATTTGATTGGCTTATTGCAAATCTCCGGAAGTATACGGGAAATAGACCATGTCTGGAGATGTACCTCGTTAAGTGAGGGTTTCCACAACATCTATCTTGGGAAACGTACGTGAGATGGTAATGTGTGCGTCTACCTGTACTGCTGACGTCCCACTCTTCCTGCCATTTGCCTGTGGCTTTGAGGCGTAAAGTCCTTTTCAGGCAGGAAATGGGCCAGGGCGTTGAGACTTGTTTGTCTGCGTTGCCAAGTGCGGCTTCCTTGGCAAGGCTGCCTGCCAGTTCATTACTCTGCTCTCCCGCGTGTGCCTTGACCCATTCTATGTGTATGTCGAATTGCTGATTATCTCTCCTGCTGGATGCCTCTTATGATTGCAGACGGGTGTTCGAGATTGCCTATGGCATAAATTGTTGAGAGACTATCCAATTTTATAGATGATCTGGCTGTTATATTATGGCACAGCAGATAGCGTATAGCCTGCGCTATTGCTACAGCCTCTCCTTGGAAAACGCTATTATTGTCTTCTAATTTACCTTTCCATTGGGGAACGATGTTTTTGTTGGACATAACTATTATGGCGCTTCCCACTCTTCCGTCCATTTTAGAGCCATCTGTATATATGATATGGCTGGAGGGTCTGTGATTCGTCGAGGGAGGGACGTATAGCTTGATGCCAACTCCGTAGTCCGCCGGGTGGATGTTGACAAATGGTTGTTTTTGTTCGAACATTTCCGGTGTGAAGTAATCGCCGTCATATGTGGTCGGTATACGTAGTTGAATCAAAGCTTGACGTGCAGATTCTTCCTCTGCTCTTATGTGCAGGGGGAGTAACCCTGCGAGAACATTGAGTGCATCCGTCGATGTCGTGTTGTACGCTCTAGTAATGCTCAAAGTGAAAGGACGCTGGATGGTTGAAAGGTGCCTTACCTTTCTACCCTGCATGGGGAGTGCCCACACAGCTGCAGCATAGGTCACGATCTTTTCGATGACCGTGGTGTACAGGGTCTTTTGTACATGATGGTTTAGACCCCATCTGTAGCCTTGGAATTGGCGGAGCTGTTTGGCTATGGCCGAAGTGCGTTTCTTTATTGTGAGTAAGTGGGATATCCACGTTAACTTCTCGTCTATTGTAATACTGAGGTATTTGAGCTCCTTTACTATTTTTAAACGTTGTCCGTTGATAGTGATTCGGGGTCTTCGTGCCAGAGAGCCTCATTTCTTTGGTACTAACGGAATTTGAGACTTTTCTTCGGCAATTACCAGATTTAGTGAGTTGCAGAGCTTCTGGAACATATGTCAGGTCTCATTACAGTTTTGCTGTAGTACCTCTCGAGAGTGCCGTTTGACTATCAGTGCCGCATCATCGGCGTAGGCAAATATTTCTGTGTGCTGTGGCCAGGGAGCTGTGAGCACTTTATTGAATGTCAAGTTTCAGAGGTGTGGGCCAGCGCAGGAGCCTTGTGGGCATCCTCTGGTTTGCTTGCGTTCGATTATGCCTGCGGGATGTACAATCATGAGCGTCCTGTCTTGCAGGTAATAGCTTAGGGTGTTGTAGATGTTACTCGGACAGTCCGAGTTTCTTAAAGCTTGCATGATGGCCGGCCACCATAGGGTGTCAAATGCACTTCTTAAATCTAAGCTAATGAGTGCCGTATGTGACCGTTAATCCTGTTAGCCATAATGGCATTGTTTATGTCGTGTAGTGCATGGATAGTGGAGGTGCCTGGGCGAAAACCGTATTGTCGAGGGCTTAGCTTACTGTTTACGTGCAGGTGATGTCGCAATCTGTTTATTAGAATTTTTTCAAATATTTTGCCCAAGGCCGGCAGAAGGCAAATTGGTCTAAAAGATGCGACATCATTTATACTGGATAAGTGAAAAATATGTAGGGCCCTCGCCAGGATTCAAACCTGAACCTCTCGAAAACGCGTCTAGTGTGCTACCATTACACCACGAAGGCATGTTGAAAGGACGGAGAATATACCTTATAGTGCAATTTAGCTTAAGTTATGAACAAGCACGCCGTCACAGCACATTCGTAAGATCTTTGATTTGATTATAGAACTCAGATTAATTTTTGATACGCTAATATCGAAGCATTCTAAGAGCTTCGTCTTCGATCTGCAATTATATCGAATTATCGGAAGCCTGCAAAATTAACTAATTATGAACAATGTTTTCCCCAATATAATTTGCAGATGTCGATACTGATGATCAGAATATGAAAAGAGAGCGGTATTCTGTAAAATGGCGGAATGAAAACATGCGATTCCACTTAGCTTTATCACAAAGTCTCTTATGCACTTAAGCGAATTTGTGGTACACCAACTTCATTAAGGAGATATCCACTACATTGCAATTCAAATGCGTTATAAAATTTTGCCCGGAAATGGCCCAAGGTTTAGTATATTTACTTGACAGATAAAGCTTGACTTCATAACTATTTACTTTTTATATGCGTATGTTTAAGTTTAATCCGCTCATTATTATCTAAATAACGAATGATTTGTGACTATTGTTAAATAGTTAAAAAATTTACTTGTTTTCTTTTACCTCTAAAAGTTTCTCTAAACTAAATTGTTGCCGGACAAACTAAAATAATAACTTACTACTAAAATTATTCTAATCAGAAAGGGAGGAAACTGACTGATTGAGCTGACTCGAAAAGTGTTAAAATAATTATTTCTTAAAACGCTTAACTAACAAAGCAAATTCTTCTTAATTAATCTTAACCTTAATAAAACAAGGAGGTATAAATTTTCACTGGAAAAGGAAAATAATATTATTTCAGCTAAAAAAATTCTAAACTTCACTTAAATTACACATTCAATCATTTCTAAAATTAACTCAAGAGTAACAAGTTCATGTTCATTAAATCAAAACCTTATAAGCACCAGAGAAGAAATGTTCAAAACAATCAATCAGTTACATTACGAAAAATCAAGCAATAATTTTAACTTTCCTGGCACCTAAACAAGCATTACAAATTAATCCTAAAACTCTTTCAAATAATCAATTAAACGTGGTTGGTCCATATTTGCTAAAAAAAAGAGGACGCGTTGTGAGTACCCTGAACGCATAAACATTTTTCCATAACCTCGATAAAATCTCCATGTTTCTTAAAAGCCTTACGGCTCCAACAAATGAAGTGACTGAACAGACCATTCTACGTAACACACACAAAAAATGCAAGTAATAATATAAAATCAAACTCATTTATTAATATCTTGGATATCCTTAAGATAGCTAGCCAGACTACCCTTACAGACAATATCAATTAATAATCCACATTAAATTTTCCTCAAGTGCCGCTTATCAAAATCAGATTTTTGCAGTTTAACATAATAACGATTAATTTGATTACACTAAAACATTAAATTAATTATATAAACTCGATTTCACATAAACTAATATAGAAATTACAATTAACATAAATTTCATATTTTATAGACACAAATTTTTAATTCTCCTTAAGGCACAAACAGTTTTCTCTATTATCAAATGAAACTCTCTTTCTGCCAGTTACGCAAGATTAATTTACATTATTCTCACTTGGCAAATACTATAATGGTACCAATAAAAATATAAGATAACTCACAGTTGAAATACCGGAATCCATCATAAGAAGCTATAGGCGACATCGGCATAAGAATCCTTTATCGGACTCATGAATTCGTCCTTCAATCCGCTCAAATAAAGTTCAAGAAAAATGACATCATGTAGAACCATAAATGAAGACGCCCGGAAATAAAAAATTCTCAGATATGGAAATAGATGACAGGAGAAACCAAGAGAATAAACTAGGTGACACACAGGTGCTTCATCTGTCAACGACAATGGAAACTGCACGAGCGACGACACAAGGTTGAATTTTCTCTTCTCACAAACGGAACGAATTTCACACGATTTTCAACAACGAAGCGGCAGAAAACATCCTTTTTGCAGAAAAAACCGCTTCAGAAAATGTCCATTTTCACACTCGGAAGAGATCGCTCTAAGTGCTACATCTCGCAAAAATTTCAGGAAAATTCTCAATTCATGACATCTCTAAAACTTGAATCTGTTTCTCATGAATACCGGCGCAGGCCGCCGCAGCATCGCAAGCGCAAGCCAGCCACAAGGATGAAGCTCGGTCGCTGGGTCAAAAGCCCTCTCTAAACTATTAATTTCTCTACTTGTACCATATTCAAAAACTGAGTTCTAAACTCGTGCAAAAACCGAGAAAATTCGGTTTCTCATACGATAAAATATTACTGGTCAAAACCTAACACGTAAAATTAAATTTCGCCAACCCGAGACTTTCATTATAATTTAACTGAACAAAGATATACCCTCAAACGAATCGAAACAGTCATTGTCCACAGTTGACGGTTGCCCAGCTGCATGAATCATCCTCACATACGGGAAATCTTGAGACTAAAAATTCGATCCCCCTTGCTAACAAGCGTAAAGTCTAAGGAGAACAACAAAAACTGCCCTTTCATGATCAAATTTACAACTGCTGTTTTCTTCCGATGGAACTGATTTATATAAGCATTGCAGTATTCCCAAAGCGAGAGTGCAAGTGAATGCTGGAAGGCCAATTACGATTTCGTTTTACTACTCAGTAACTAAAAGACATGGGAAACAACACTTTGACCGCCTTCAGTTCCAACTGTTATCTTAAAAGCTATTTCCACAGATGTTATTTCCGTTAAAAGACGCTCAATTTCTTAGTTAGAAAATTGGATCGTTGAAGAAAAGTAATTGCCTAAAGATTTTAAATACATTCTTTACAATTATATATATAATGCATTACTCCCTTCACACTTTCAAATTAAAAATCAACTACAAATAAAAATAAAATTCTTAAATAATTGATTATTTAAATGACTAAACACACTTAAAACTCGAGACACATAAACTTAAATAATTGATTATTTAAATGACTAAACACACTTAAAACTCGAGACACCACATTATCTGCCTACACAAAAAAGCCTTCTGTTCCTTCAAAATTCCGATGGAATGGCTGGCGCAAAAAAGATAAGATCTCTGTACAATGCCCAAGCCAAACTGTTACTGATCATCGGAAATAAATAAAACAAATGGAATTTTTCTCGAAAATAAACAGCTATCTTCAGTAAAATTTCATATGTTGTAGATTGTTACAACTAGAGTTATGAAATAGCGTGGCAGATTGTTAATCCCAACGTTCATATATTAAGTCAACAAATCGTCTTCAACAAAGCCGTTTAAAATGCAAATTACTTTTAAATTAAATTTAAATATTTTCTTCCTTATTCCAGAATGCCTTCGTAATGCGACGGTAGTTCACTCAGCGCATATTCGAGAGGTCTGGGTTCGAAACCCGGCGAGAGCTTTGCACATTTTTCATGTCTCCTGCTTCAAGAAACCGACTGACTCTACAGTGGCACCAAAACTAAAAGGTGGTGGACGATAATTTGCCAAGACCAGGATTTGGCGATGGAGTCCCCTAAACCCCAGTCTTCCTTTAAAAGGGAGAATATAAAAGTTATTTTCTCCCTCCTTCCTTCATGCCTTCGTGGTGTAACGGTAGCACACTCGGCCCGTATTCTAGAGGTCCAGGTTCGAGTCCAGTAACAGGCATTGTACATTTTTCACGTTTTCTGTCTCAAAATAACCTAATGACTCTACAACGCAAATTTAATTTTGAATTTAAAATGTATTAGAGAAACTGTTGAATTTTAATATGCTGCAAAACGTAGCAGGGAAAATTTTAGACCGAGTATTAGAAAGTCATGCTTAGATATCATCTTGTCGACCATAAAATGTGACGACTATTGAACCATTAATTTTAGAGGGAGATGCCCAAACGTAGATCAGAAGTTCCTGTGAAATTCTAAGCCGCTCTTCTGTCTGCAGACAAATAACATGTATGTTAAGAATGAAAGCTTCACTAAAGCAGAAGTGGCTCCATCCAATCACAGAGGGAGACGTATACTGGAGTTATCGCGAACCAGGTTTTAAGACTGCCCGCACTTTCTCCTTTTACAGGCATTTTGATCACTCATGATTGTTTCTGAATTGCGGATCGCAAAAAATTACCCTACTTTCTATTACTTTGGGTGCTGACAGGATTTGCGAGTGCAACATTCAGTTCAACAGTCACTTTTGGCGCTGCAGTCTTCTTATTTTTCATCAGAATCCCCTTCAGTGATTGTCTGCCATGATCACTCAGCGCCCATTTTCGTCCGCACTGGGATTTAGCGAATGCGGTTTTTGCAGCTTTCCTGTATGAGATAAAAAATCGTAGATACTGCACCTCTTCCTCGGTGAACTAATGTTCAGATGTATCAAGCTCCTGGACATAGCCCTATCCCAGTGCAGTAAAACTGAACTTTTTCCGAACGTTGAAAATTAACGATGTTGAAGTTCGTAAGAATAAAAATTCGAAGAGCAATTTTGACAGTGAAATGAAATGATAGCAACTGTATCATTATTTCAGCAGCTTTTGCAGAGTTCATAGCAACTATAGGAAGATGAATTGAAGTAATGTCCTGATTAATGGCAGAGATGAAAAAATTGACTTTGCCTTGAAGACCCAGATTTCGAATATCTCTCGGAGAGCTAGTTGGAGTGCAGGCAGCAGAGGCGAGTGTTCAAGGCTGAATGAAAGGGAGCTGTTCAGTAGACAGTGTGTAGGAAGGAGTTTGCTTGACTTCTATTGGGGGCAGAGGAGTAAACCTATTGCGTTAAGTGCGATCTGCAGTGTGCTAGGGATAGGGGCTAGACCCTTTTCAGTCCATACTAATTTAGAGGAATGGCCTAATGAATGAGGAGGAGGGGGCAATAATTGAAAATTAATTTAAACCTGCCTTAACATTAAATAATGATCACATAGGCATACAGATTTAAGTTCCCTTAATTATTTGTACAAGGCCATACAATTTGATATATTTCAGTACAATATTGATTTGTTAAAGAAGTACTTAATTAGATTTTTTGTGCATTTTTTATAGTTTTAAAAAGCCTTTATAGTACGTCTCTGAGGATGGCTTTAGGCCTTTTTCTGTGCTCTTCTTTTTAATAACATAAAATCATAATTTAAAACTGGTATTGTGGGGTTGCTTGCCTTAGTTAGATGGCTGCAGAATTTTTTTTAAACTTTTATCATGATCTCAACTATTAATGGTATTCCATATTCATTATGAATAGCATCGATTCTGATATACCAAGGACAATTTGCCATTTGCCGTAGGGTGATGTTTTGAAGCTGTTGTAGTTTTAATAGTGTACTTTTGCAGTCATAACCTCAGACTAGGTATGCATATGTAAATGTAGGACGCAACATGGTCTTATAAATAAGTATTTTTTTATCTATAGCTAAAACGCTGTTTCTAGAGATTAGTGTGTGTAGATTTAAGAGCTCGAAACTTAGTAATCATGTGTTTAGTGTGGGGCTTCCATGTTAAATTATAATCTATTATTACTCCTAGGTACTTGACTTCCTTGGCCAAGGGAATAGGAGTGCTGTACAAAGTAACATATCATTCAACATTCATTTTCTTTCTGAATATTACTGGAATAGTTTTCTGGCCACTGATTTTAATTTTCCACTTGTTGAGCACCGTGCCTCTTAAAACACCAAACACTTCAGCTACATTGGTTACAAAAGCACGTACCATACGAGCTCTAACAATTTGTCCACGTTCGAATTCATTTAGCTCTGACGTGATGCACTCACAATTGCACGGAACACTGGCTCGATAACGAACGACACTTGCAACGTATTGATGCTGTTATAGAGGTGGCGTTACTGAGCAAACAAATCAGCGTCCCAAAAGCTTTTGAAAGAATAAACGTTTCATTTCAAACATGCATTTCACGTGCTTTTTCGATAATTTTGTCCAACCCTCTGTATTTGATTATAATCCGATTTTGCTTGAAATAAATATTTTTTTTATTTATAAAAAGTTAAAGCAGAATTAGCGGAAGAGAAACATTATTAGAGCTGAAGAAAATTGTCAAAGATCCGTATTTACAAAAAAAGTGTTAATTCTGATGATTGCATAGAAGAAAATAATTAGTATTATTCTAACTATGTGAAAGCGTACTTCATATTTAGAATTTCTAACCACAGGATAACTACGTTTTACAGTTTCAGTTCAAAGCAGGAAACAGAAAATTAAAAAAATGTAAATTAAGTTATAGTGTTCTAGCTAAATGAAAGTTTCTTAAATGCTAGAACGTACTAGAATTGTAAATGACTCTTCGCTAAGTTTTGCTGGGTCAGGAACAACAGCAGAAGAAGAGTTAAATTACCCTTTTATCTTAACGTAAATAGATTCACAGATGGCTGCACTTGGGAGTACATATAGCCAGTACTTATGGATTCAAACTAAAAGTTGAGAAACGTAAAATTAATATAATTCTAAGTTGAGCAATTGGCCGATGCTTCAAACAGATATTTGAGTAGTTGACACTTTGGCTCTTATCATCGACGTAGATTAATATGCACGGCCGTAAAATAACAGGCATTAACTAGTAGCAGAAACGTAACCGAAAGCCAGAATGCGGTCTATGTGAAGTAGCTCATACCTCAGGCTAATATGGAATGGGCGTGAACTGGTTATTGATATCCTTAGCAAAGGTTGACATATATCTGCAAAAGCAAATCAAGTAAATAAGAGCATTAGCATTGTTGCTTCTTACAGAATTCTGTAAGGAAAAAAATGGCATTAAGATGCCGCAAAAACCTAAGCAAAATAAAAATTTAAAATCATGTGTCTGTATGTTCAGACCTCCGTTGTATAATCTTAGTTTATAATTAAATTTCTTGGCCCAAAATAAAATGCTGCTATAATTTTCGTTCTCATGAGTACTGTTCTTTTATTTGTTACATAATAATTAAAAGCTCAATACACAAGAAATAAAATTTAACGAAATATACATAAGCTTTACTTGTAACGTCCAGGACCTAACGCTGCCCACAATTTCAGTTTGCTGCTGTATAATGTTAGCTCATAATTAATTAACTTTCACGGCCAACCTAATAAAAGGGTTAAGTTTTTTGTATCTATGTAAAAGTTAATCGTAATTTAAATAAAAGTTGTATTCATTTTTTGAAAATATTTGAACTGATAGCTGATTTAATTAAATCGAGACGGGAGTGGATACTTAAATTTATGTTAAAACTGCTGAGAATTAAAAGTATGACAAAATTTCAGTTTCCTCCAACCTGCATCATTACAGCTTGTTGCATTTTCTGGATATTCTAAATATTAAAACTGATCAATACTTTATCTAAGTTTAATAACAAGCAGAAAAAAATGAAAAATTATTTTTACATATAAAATTTTAATTAAACTCAAATTTGACGTCATCATTCAAGGAGCAACGAGTTATCCGAATTTAGATTTGAAAAATACATCTATATTTTTAGGAAGATAAAAGTAACATTTATTACAATGTTCAAATGATTTGTTGATTGTTTATAAAGAAAGGTCTTTTTCTCCCAATATTTTAATCTAAAATTACAGTGTCGTTTTTAGAATGAAGGCCTGAAAATTGTCAATGTTGTCAAATTGATTAGAACATGGAAAAATCTCGCATACACATAAAATTATTTCACTTAAAATGCGAAGAATTCTTCCTTAAAAAAACACCTCTTAGCAGCAAGATAAAATTTTACTGCACCCAGTTTTGCAAGTGACTAATGCAAAGCCACATAGATGAGAAAAATCTAGTTTTTCTGAGGTCAGACATTCAAAGTCTCATCTCTGTCTACATCTTGGTCCGACGTTTAACGTAATTATAAGCAGAGAGAAAGATTTTCTGGAAATGGAAGTTTCACCGAGTTGTTAAATATCTTGAGGCGCGAGAAGAATGCGTGACCCCAATTTCAAGTGGGCTGCGATTGGATATGCCTAGAAAATGAAGTTTTAAAATATTGCAAAAATAGGTGTCGTCATAAATTTAGAAACTGTCCTATGGTTGAATCGATACGGTGCATTATCGAAACTCTTAATTCTAAAGTTAAATTTTGAATGCACTTTTAATAAAATATATTGGAATGCAGTACATTTATATTTTTCAGAATGGTTTTAAAATAAATGATGTGTAGAAATTTAAAAAAAATAGCTCACTATGTTAAAATGTGTCAAGTTACTACGAGATGATAGTGGTGATCCAGGTGATCATAAATTGCAAAAAACCGCATTATATTCTTAAGAGTGTTTCTGATGGACAAGGCTAATACTAATCTTTCTGTGAAGTAAAACATTTAAAGAGTTTCAAGTTAAGATTCAAAAGATTCAAATAACATACAGAGCGATTCAGCAGATCCGGTTTTTTGAATTTCGGGTAGTAAATATTTTAATGATTTAAGGATACGAATGTACCCATCTTTGAAATAATTATGTAACAACATTCGACCTATTTCTCTGAGTAAATTTTAGGCATATCATTCATTATCCATTCTTGCACATTTTTCTCACTCATTTCTGTACTTAGGCAAGTTTGCAAGCGAGAACAAAGTGTCGATTTCGGCTAACGTCATACTTTCCAAGAATCTGAAGTTAAGTATTAGAACACTCAGTCTATGTTTACCTTGATGTAGCCATCAGGAATGATTATTACAGTTAGACACTGTAATGAACCAAGCATATGCTGTACATGTAATACGGATACCAGATTCAGACAACGTTTTAAACTTGGAAGATATAATTCAAATCCCAAATCCCAACAAATATCATTGTCCTGCATATATTAAACTTAACAAACATCATCTATACAACCAATAATTTTCGAGATGCAGCCTACTCACAAGTTTTACAATTACTTAGTCTTGCGTAGACTACTGGTTTGTGTATTATCCTTTAGGAGTACCGCAAAATAGTAATCACCGGGACTCAGATTGCGCATACATTACAACTAGAACAAACATCAGAGATAAGATTCCCTAATAATTCGTCGTGGAAGTTCTCATTTACGTAATATAGAACGGTATTTGATGTAGATGGTCTGGTTTATCTTAGATTCCTTGAATGACTCAGAATGGTAATTTATTTCCAAGTAATATAATGTTCCTGAAAGTTATACGCAACTAAACAAAAACTGCCAAGGTCAACAAAAACAAACTTCTAATTCGATTTTACTATGGGAGAGAAAAATATTCGCATTTATGATAATATTTGATACTTCCGCTAATTAGATGAATGAAGTGTCAGCAAGGATTTTAGATTTAACCTTTTAGCGTTTCCGTTTTTAAATTCCTTGTATTAAGTACAGGAAGTATAGCAATCGCGATAACTTTCGTGCATCATATTTCAACTAAAATACCATTTTAACCCCTCTAGAATCTATTTCAACATTTTTTGCATAATATACCTACACACAGGCTTCTCTTTTTCCAAAATGGATTGCCACATGATTCTAAGTGGATTCAGAAGGGAATTTTTCGTGACTTCCGTATGTACGTAGGTATGTATGTATCTCGCATAACTCAAAAACAAATAGCCTCATAACATTGAAATTTTGTACATGAGACTGCTATAATATGTAGTTGTGCATCTCCTTTTTGATTACAATCGATCACACGGAACATTTATGCTAAATGCATGTACATATATGCCTACTCTGCTGCCCGGCTCGGTTGTAGAGATATTACGAATTTTTTTAAAGCAGGAGACATGAAACCCGAGCAATGCCCTTGCCGGGACTCGAACCACGGATCTCTTGAATACGCGCCGAGCGTGCTGACTACTGCACCACGAAGTCGTGCGAAGAAGGCAGGAGAAATACCTTATATAGTCCCCATTTTAAAAAGTGACTGGGGATTAGGGGACTCAGTCGCCAAATCCTGGTGGTGGATATCCGTTTTAGTTCGGGGGCCACCTGTAAAGACATTAGGATTTTTCGAAGCAGGAAGAATGAAAAATGAGCAATTCCATAGTCGGAACTCTCGAACCACGGACCTCTCGAATTCGCGCAAAGGCATGCGAAGAAGGCGGGAGAGAAACACTTTATACGGTGAGCTCAGTTCTTTTTATATATTGGTATTGCGAATTTTTTGCTTTAAAATTGATTGAACTATGTTACTCTTACGTTCGGGTTAAGATTTCTATGTAGTTACAATCTGAATAGAATTGTTATAGAACTATCAACAGCTAAAACGTATAAGCGAAGTACGGTTAAAGTTGTTTACGGACCTTGTTTACGTTTGAAATTCTTAGTAATATAGTGAATTAAGTCAGTTAGTGCACCAATTCAAGTGTTGTTTTCTCCTGTGGGAACAAAATTTAAATTTGAATTTTTGTGCGCCAAAAGATTTGTCTTTTTGTCTGTTGACAGAATTGCTTATTTTCGAGTAGAAACTAATTTTAAATGCATTTTTGCTTTCTGTTTTTAACTCTACTTGGTATTTTAGGTTTTTCTGTACTTTGCAATTTCTAATGAAGATGTTTTGAGGTTTTGTGTATTTTTGTCTTGCCGTGAAATGAGAACTGAATTGATTGAATGAGAAATATACGTATTTGTAATGAAATTCGAGAATATAAGTTTAAATGAAGTTAAGTAAAAATGTTTGCAATTTACTAAGCTGTGCAAGGAAGTCCTGTGGTGTCCACACCAAATTTTTTCAAACACCTCGAAGGAAGCATCTTTTGAGGTATTTATAATTTTCGGTTTGAAGGTCCCTTGTCCAGGAAGTTACTTTTCTAAGTCAAGAAATACTCTAACAATCGTTCCCCATTTGAGAGAAATATTGTTGCAATTTCCGTAAGCAAATGATCCAATGAAATAAATACATAGCTATGTCGTGAATACTTCAATTGTTTTTTCAATAAAGGAGCACTTAAATATCCATGTGATGCTAATTGACTATGAATTAATATAATCGAATAATTCTCCGATAATTCGGCATTACCATTTTGGATAGTATATTGTTTTATATTTTATATCTTCGTCTGACCTAGTATGATAATCATAGCTGTTTAGTTTAAAATTTAGAAACAAATTGGGGTGAAATCTAAATTTTATAATCAGACCGCATTTTATTTTTATTTTAATGAATTTCATCATTTTTATTTTTAAATTTTTAGACCAAAAGGACAATTTGCCAAGAACGGTTATTAATTTCGCTTTGGCATTTTGCTGCGAACACTATAAAACAGTTTCACTTTTCAAATTGTTGCCACCAAATATTCCAGCCATGCATTGTATTTAACTAAATTAAATAATGAAGAATCAGCGTGAATGTATGTATGTTTTTCGCACTGTGAAAAACAACGGTACCTAGTTAAATATGAACACCTGGAATCCCAAATTTGAAATCTGGAATATGTTTTACAGTTTTCATGTTTTGTGAAACTTTAACGAATTTTGTATTAAAAAACTCAACGATTTCAAAGCGAGCAATGGTATCCACGAAAAAAAAATTAACTCTAGCGCGCGGGACTGTGTAGCGGAAAATCTAAGGATATATAGTCTTTTTAAATATTGCTTGATATTGCTGTTGAATTGAAGTTTATGGTTTTTATTTTTATTTTTTTAAAGTTCCTTTTGAGCATTATATAAAATATGAAAACTTTCAGTTTTTTCATAATTTTTTTGTCATTAATATAAATCCCTTCTAGCTGCTAAATTGTAATCTGAAGTTCAAGATTACAATTTATTTTTTCCTTTACTAGCTTTTCATATTCTTTTCGGAAAATTATGGTTCAAATAATAGTTACTTGTATAGCGGGTTTTGCCTTGAACTTTTATTTTTTTCTTTCTATTATTTAGCTCCAAATATTTCATATTTATTACGGTTCGGAGAATGATACATGACGTTGGTAATTTCTTACAATAATTTAAGATAACGCTTACATATTTCCAAAAAGAACAAACATTTCTTTAGACTAAACTTAAGCTAAAGAAATCGCTTACACCTTCTTCCATTTCATATCCTGTGACCGTTTTCCCCAAACCATTAAATAGCAATTCATATTCCTGCTATATATGTTATACACATTCATTTCTCAAATGCATCTCATTTATTTTTCATTTGTTTGAATCGCATGTCATTTCACTGCTTGGAAGGAAGAAAAACATAAATTTCAATATCATCCATGTACAGATATATGAGTTAGTTTCTCTCTGAAATTACTATTGTAATGCAGAATGTTTCTTTGTAGCATTTTCTTTCCAATTTGATGTCTGGGTTATGGTTTTCAAATTTATTATTTTTTAAAAACTTTTCATTGATGCTTTTGATTAGGGAAGTTATCTTCATATGCTCATTTCTGCGCAAAATATCTATTTTTAAAATATCAAATTGCTACTTTTGAAAGTTATTACAGCAAAATATAGAGAGATAAGCAGAGCTATGCTATTGCTAAAATTTTCATACCTTTTAAAGCGGCAAAAATATATAATTGAAAAAAGGTTCTTTAGCTTAAAATGGAAGTATCATTCCAACGTTAAATTACTTTTATATTTAGATGCTAGCTCAAAACAAATAAATGTCATAAAATAATTAAATTTTTTCTCGAAATATGAAATTCATTTCCTGCAAAGCATGTATAAATCGCTTTGCTTACTATTTAGAAATATGTAAATTAAAATTCTTCTGCAAAAAGGAATATAATGTTTCTTAATTGGTTAGATATTTATATAGATTGATGAACTCTATAAATGACAATGACGCTGGAAAGAACTTAGTAGAGACCAGAATGCAGCAGAAATAAGAGAAAGTACCCCATCGGCTCTCTCGAAGATGAAGGTCTCCATAAATGCGAAAAGCTGAAATAACAACTCCTACTTTTTTGTGCATGAAAAAGTATTACTAAAAATATTAATATACAATATAAAACCCTCAAAATATGCACAAAATAAATTCGCATTCTTCCGAGAAAACGGAAGGGAGAACTGACAGTAAAGATTCAAAATATAAAATAACTGATTAATTAAAATAAAGGAACCTTCAGCTTGTTTCGAAATCGTAGAGACTAAAAATTGTTGTTAAATTTGGGAAATGAAATTTCTTCATAGCATTTTTAACATATTTCGACATTACAATAGCCCGAAGTTCTTAATATTTTTTAGAATTTTCCAATGGAACAAAAATGTAGTTAACAGACTTTCCATCAAGAAATAATTTCTTTAAAAATATTTTCTGTCACCTGAAATTCTTAGTTTCTATTTCAGGCTCAAATGAGTTTTCATAATTTAATAAAGAAATTTGAACACAAAAAAGAAGACTTTGGTGACTTTTGTTTTAGTTAGATCAATATTAGTTGAGTTGCAAAGAATTCCACTCGACGGAGATGAATAGTAACTATTCGGTAAATATCACTGCATCCCTTTCACACATTTCTAATTAAACTGTAACGTTTTACGGTCCATCTGTTGTGTAGAACCTAGAGAGATAGTGATTGCACTGAGGAAGGGTTAAAACTGCCCTTTATTAAACTCTTTAACTTATTTACAATGCGTCACCTGGACGCTAACATACTACGCCTCAACTTGGGCGGTAACTGAAACAGTATAATCAAACTTAAAATAAGATATATTCACAAATAGTAGAATTACCCTACAGGGCTCATATAATCCTGTAGCCTACAGCGCGCAAATCAGTCTAGTGGCAGTAAGATAATAAATAGCGCTTAAGCCACGTCAAAACCAGCAGTACTGCTAAACAGAAGTTTGCGTATGAGCACGCACGGCAATATCCTAGACTCTTTCTTTCTTCACTGGAACGTCGATATTTAACTTATTCTTCCACTAGTAGAATTTGCATTTCTTGCGCGCGGTACTAAACTTAAATATTCTGGCACGGACAATTAGGGGAATGAAGGCTTATAGGAAAGTAACTTAAAATTAAAATTAACTGGTTATTTAAAATAAATATAAATTCCTACAAAATCTTCTTTAGAAAGCAGGTATTTCCGTGCAGTGTTAACTGTTCTGCAAAATACGACAGTTGCAATATTTGCAGGATAATATGAAAAAGCAGGCCAAAATAAATCCTTAAAGTCTAGAAATGTATAGGCATGAAAAAATATTCAGTACTACATAAATTTGAATAAAACTCGGCATGTACACCAAATATTTAACTGGAATTATAATTTAGATGAAACTCATATTAAACCGAATCAATAGGAAGACTAACAAAACATAACGGATCACAATCCTCTCAGATATTTGAACGAAACTACTCCTCGAAGTCCAAAATTGACGAGGTGGGTTTGGCATTGCAGAAATGGAACTTGGGAATTAGTCATAGGCCAGGGATGCAGCACCAAAGTGCTGATGCTCTCTCACGTCTGGATCAGATATAATATGAGTAATATAATTTGTTTTTTTCTTTGCTTTCTGTATGATTGTATCTTATATTGTTTGTTCTGTTTTGTTTTATTTAATATTGTACGAGATTTGTATTGTGTAAAAGTAGTGTACAGAAAATTTGCTTGGATATTGATTAATGAAATACGTCCTAAAGAAAGGACAAATTTCATTCTGGGCAGGGGCGTGTCATGCACATGCTCGGTAAGAGGAAGCTACCAACCAAGCCCTGCTCGTGTGAAAAAAAAACTGTCTATCTGAAAAGCGGAGAGAAAGCAAAATCTGGCTACGAGAAGTAGAAAACGTGCTTGATGCGAGAATGACGGAGGCTCGTGTGAAACATTTTTGAATTTATTTTTTTTGTATTCCAAAGTTTAAAGTTGAGGTGTTACTATGAAAAAGAACTGAAAGGTTAAATGTAATAGTTGTGCGTTTTTAATGTAATTGTGGAAAAAATACTTTGTGAAAGGAATATATATATATATTTCAATAAAATATAGTTCATGTTATCGTTAAACCTTCATAAGTGTGCCAGTTTTATTTCTGCGAATAGAGTCGACGAATAACATTCATAAGTGGATGAAAACGAACCCGAAGAGATGAATTGGTCAAGGATCATGACATATACAAAGGATGAAATAGGTACACTGGAACCCAAAAAATTGGACAGTTTTATATCTCCCCTTCTACTGGGGCGATAAGCGAAATTCAACTTGCATTTCCTGTCTTGAAAGCGCGAATTATTATACGTATTAGATTTATATATAACATTGTTCTAATATAGGTATTTTGAACCAAAATCGGACTTTTTCTAAAATGACATGCCATTTGTTTCCATATTGCGATTCTAAATCTCAAACTATCCCAAACTGCCAAATTTTGTAAATATCGCACGAGTAGTTTTTACAAAACTAGCTCTCAAAATTTTAGCTCTTCAATGTTATTGAATTTCGTATATATTTATTAATATCTCTTTTTTTAATCAAACTTATTTGATTCTTCCTTTCATATTTCGAAATTTAGGTTCATTACAAATAAAATTCATCAAATTTGTTACTATTTATTTTTAAAATCTGTACTTTTAAATAATTTTTATAAATTTTTCGAAAAACGTTTTGAATTAAAACCTATAAAATGCTTGCCATCATCTTAAAGTACATGCATTTCTAAGCATACTTGCAAAAATTTAGAGTGTTTGATTCAAAATTTCCTAAGGTATACATTAATTTATGTTTTGGCGCGTTTTGAAACTTGGCATATTTGTTGTAAGCGATAATAATTTGGCGTAGTTATTATAATAACGGGAATGTGGTTTACGCACTCTGTTAAATGTATTTGTTTACGCACTCTGTTAAAAGTATTTGAAAGTATGAAGGATAACATGTTTTCTGCTCGTGGGCAACGAGGAAACGGAAAGGAAAGTAGTTTGCTATAAATTAAGAAGTTCGCCATGTGAATTATTCTTGGCGCGAACTGAAAAAAAAATCCGTCGAAATAAATTTTTAAATTTCTCACCAAAAATTACAAAATTTAATATCTAGGCATAATCTGAGACGTAGAATCGAAAAATGGAAAAAAAATGGTATGTTATTTCAGAAAAAGTCCAATTTGTGCCAAAATACCTATGTTAGGACAATGCTATATATAAATCTAATATATATCCTAAGTCGCGCTTTCGAGACATAAAAAATGCAGCTTGAATTTCGTCAATCGGCCCAGTAGAACGGTAGACATAGAACTGCCCCCCTTTTTTTCGTAGTGTACGTACAGAGAAGGCATATATAGATATTTTTAAAACGAACCAAAAGGTTGAGGCATTATTAGTCACTGATTTGATAAGCTTGTTTGTCCGAATGCAAATAATTGATTAATAAATTTAGTTGTTGAATAATCTTAACATCTTGCTGTTAATTGTTATATCAGGATACTGCTAAAAACTGTTATTCAAGTTTGAACTCAGAATGCTTTTCTAAGGATGTGGTAGTGGGAATTTTATAAATTTAGTTCTCTAAACCTTTTCGAGTGAGCACTAGAGACTATTTTTTTTAATTTTCAAGACATTTAGCATAATTTTCAATCAGCAAAAAAAAAGTAAAATCAAATCGACCGGGTTTTCCATTCCCTGCTCCGTATTTAATAGCAAATTTTAAATCTTAATAGTAAACTAAATTGCTTTGAGCCTTATTTAATATAGTGAATGTATGGAACATAGATGTCGTCACCTCCAGGAAAAGCTTAAAGCAACAACAGAACAGCTGCTATTTGAATAGTAATGAAAAAGACAACAAAAGTGAATTAAACAATAAAATTGATGTAAAAAACATATTTGCAGGGGGAAAAGAAATCAACAAAATGCTCAAAGCTGTTTAAAATCTTAAATAAAGAAACCAAATGTGCGGCTTTCGACGATTTTAAATTTATGAACTGTTTAACTTTTATTAAAATCTCACATAACCAAAATTAATGGATTAAATCATAGGCTATAATTTTTCAAATATTACATTGCAGGATTATAGATATAATACATGAAATTTTTAGCGATATATATCCTTGATTGTAGGTAATAATTCTCTTTTGTTGAACTTTGCAAATCAATACATTTCAATTCAAACAATTTCAAAAACGTTTTTTAATATTTCTTGAATAGTTTCATCAAAACCAAAAACAAAACAATTCTAAAGAATATGTTTATTGGTATTTAGCATATATTATATTACATATGAATTATGCTTTATTAGAAAGTTCCTCTCAATGGAATTTCCCAAATTTAAAGTAGTATACAATAATAGCAATGTAAGTTGCAGCTGCATCGATGGAGTTAGAGAACTGCATTTTATTGCACTTGAGTGAAATATCTTTGAAATTTTATAGGAAATATGAGTGAATTTAATTAATAGATTTAATCATTAATTAAATCTATTAATTAAATGTAGTAGTGTAAGTAGATGAAGACCCAAACACTTGAAAAAAAGTGGTAAATAAGACTGGAGAAATACAACCAAAAACGCTTAATCCTTAGTTCAAACGCTAAGGCATTTAGAAAACAAATCTCATGGGACATCACGTGGCTTCTTGCAAGAAATGTTAAATTATACACATTTTTTGTTGTATTTTATTTAAACTCATTTCTTCGAAATTTATTAGAGATTTATTTCGCATACAATTAATTCAATTCTCACTTCCCATCAAGGCAAAAAATACATAAAACCTCAAAATATCTTCATTAAAAATTTAAAACCGTAGAAAATAGTAAAACAACAAATACAGTTAAAACTATTAAAGAAAAAGAATTACAACTGAAGTTAGAGTTTCTACGCAAAAGCAAGCAATTCGGCCAGTAGGCAAACAGGCACACTTTTCGAGGCTCAAAACTGAAAGTTTACTTTTGATCACACTCGGCAGAAAGACGCTAAAGGTGCAGAAACTAACTTCATTTGCTATTCTGCTAAGTTTCAAATGTAAACAAATATGGCTGCGATGGTACAAAATTAGGCTTCGCCGCACTTAAACAACTTTTAACTACAACTGTTGCATGCAGGTTAATTAAAGGGATAAAAACCTTAACAGGAAGATACGAACAATATAATTCAATCAATTTGAAAGAAAACAGTGTACAATTTACTAACATATAAGAATAAAAAAAAGAGTTCATGCAGCAGAGTAACAGAGTGGGTATATATATATATATATAAATAGATAGATATACTTTAGGTTTGGCCAATTGCAACCAAGAAGGGACCTACACAACTACATGTTATAGCAGTCCTATATACAAAATTTCTACGTTCTGAGGCTACTCGTTTTTAAGTTATGAAAGATACATACACAAATACGTACGTACAAACGCACGAAAAAAAATCTCTGCTGAATCCATTTTAAATCAATTTTATAATCCGTTTACGAAAAAAGAATCCTTTATCCTCTCCTTACGCACAGATGTCACGCAAAAATATAGTGAAATTGCATTCGATAGCGGTCAAAATAGATATTTTCAGAAGTTATATCCAAGTATCACATAATATGCAAGGCATTCCAGGAAGGAACGTCAATAACATATCATCATAGCTTAATTATTTCTGTTACGAGTTCAATTAGAGCAGCAATTCATCAACTTGATCTTTCCCCCAATCGAAAGCATGGCAGAAGAAATAACAATTCAGTGACCCAGATAGCGAATGATCACGTGATAGTGTCGGAGAGCGATGACAGGGGATGAGTATGGATGGAAATCGCGTTCTTAGCCCCTCTGTGGTACAATTATCATTATTCAGGAGTTTGAGTACATAATGACATAAGGGCAGGGCGCACGAAGGATATATAGCGCTAACATTTTGTAAACAACATAAGAGCTGAATATAATAGAACACAAACTTTCTAGGCTGTTTCCACAAATTATCTAGATGTATAGAAAATTCGGTTAATTGGATTGTCTTTTACATATTTAATGCAAGGCAAATGCGAGGATTTTATTTTTCTGTTTCGGGGAACGAAGACTATTATACATTTTATTTAATACTTTTATATTACATACATTTATATTTATATAACATATTTATACATAATTTAATATTTTTAATTGGATAATTTATTTTATATTACATATTTATATAATAATCAGTTATTACTATAATTATTTCCTGTCATCTCCATTAATGTTATATAATGCAGATACATTAAGATTTTTTAATGCTGGAGACGTGTAAAATGAGCAATGCTCTCACCGGGACTCGAAACGACCGCTCGAATACGCCCCGAGTGTGCTGAACACACACCATTAGGCATGCATAAGGAGGGAGAAAATACCTTATATACACCCCCTTTAAAAGGGCAACTGATGATCAGGGGACTCAATTGGCAAATCCTGGTGGTTTCGAATTGTTGTCCACCCCCTTTTAGTTCGGGCGCCACTATAGAGACATAACGTTTTTTTTTTTGAAGCAGGAGACGTGAAAAATGTGCAATGCCTTTGCCAGGACTGTAACCTGGACCTCTCGAATACGCGCCGAGTGTTCTATCGTTACACCATGAAAGAATGCGAGGGAGAAAATACCTTGCATACTCTCCTCTCCATTTCTAAAGGCCGATTGAGGATTAGGGGACCAATCGCCAAATCATGGTGGGGAAGAATTATCATCCACCAACTTGTTTAGTTCGGGCGTTGCTGTAGAGAAATATTAGGGTATTCTGAAACAGGAATAATGAAAAATAAGCAATGCCTTTGCCGGGATCGAACCTGGGACCTCTCAAATACTCGCCAGGTGAGCTATCGTTACACCACGAAGGCATGCAAAAAGGAGGGAGAAAATACATTATAATATAAATGTGTATATATATTTCTTTAATAAATAAGATATTTATATCTAAAGGGACACGTAATGTAAGATATTACATTAACCTTATTTCCGTGTAAATGTTCAAGGTACTGTTCTCATTATACAAACTTCATTTCCGTTTAAATGTGTGAGATACAGTTCATTCGATAAGAATTTGCCGCGAATTAATTTTTTTATTAAAATGAGCAAATTTTTATTTCTTTTAACTCAAAAATGAGTAATATTTTCTTCTAGGTAATCTAGATGCATATCACAAGCTAGATAATCTAGATGTATATTACTTGCAGTTACATTCTATGCTAATTGCCGAGACGGTATAGTGATTAGGGAAGCCTGCAGCAGTGCCAAAGGGCCCAGGTTCGAATCCCAGAGAAGACGTGGATATTTGTGAATGTATAGTGTCCTTGTGTCATGGGGCAATCTAAATATGCGGGAAGCCGAAAGTCCTCTCGTGAGGTTTGATGGAAGGGGAGAGGAGTGGGAAACCCCCTTCTGCGTGCTGTCTCTCAAAGTTGTGGTGGAAAACAGAAGTCCAACCTCTCTTTGGAGTAAGCTCTGGCAACCATTGTTCCATGTAATATGGATACAACAAAAGCAGCAACATTCTATGCAGTATGACGAAGCTCGTGGGAGAATGCATACGTTTTAGAGACGTTTAAATTTTTTGAAGCAGAAAACTTGAAACATTAACTGTGTTTTTCCTAAGATCTGAACAAGGAAATCCCTGCTTGTGGGATGGAAATACTAACTGCTTAACAGCAGAAGACGAAGCATGGTGTATAGCAAAAAGTCCTTAAATGTTCTTCAACATTTACTCGCTGCTCTTGAAAGACAGGCATTTCTTATGTCAAATCCCAGATTCATGGAATAAACAAATAGTCCTGTGCAGGTTTGTTTCAAAACTTATATCGTTCAAATTTCGTGGGGAGGTAGGGAAGACGTTAGGAAATCGATTTCACATAGGGAAGTATGTCTGAAAACGCCATCTACATGAATAAAATGGACAATTAAAGTTAAAACAAGGAAACAGTACAGTTAAGTGGTAACGATGTGACCTTTATTCTAACAAGGTAAAGTAAAGGTTCACAGTAAGTGCTCAGAATTGCAACCATTTACAGAAACACAGTATTCGCAGCGCCGTTGCATTGACCGCCAAATACTTTCAAAAACGCCTGGCATATCACGCCTGGCAGAGCTATCTGAGATCTAATCCCTTGAGTTATCTCCAGAAGTCTGTCAATTATTCAATTGTAAAACATGGAGCTCACCCGGTTCTTTTTACCAGGTACAAATTTCATGTGAATTATGTCTTTCTTATGAAAGGAGTCACCGAGAGGCGATTTACTTGAGGTTTTTGAGATCGAAGTTCTGCAACTGTGATGAAATGTTTCTAAGCCAAGCGGATGTTTGCCGTTTTGCGTCAGGATCATAAACGTGGCACAACGTTTCATCCAAAATCACAATTTCTTTCAAAAAATCAAGATTAACTCTTACTTTACAAGTAATCTCGCAGCCCTAGTTTTTTCTGCCACTTAACTACTCAGGAGAACATTCAACTATTTCCGTATTTTCAATTCTTCCTATGCCGCGCAGACACTATACACATACACCTGGGAGTAACTCTGGATAAAAATCTGAATTTTATATCTCGTTTTAAAGAAGTCCAGAGAAAAATAGAAAAAGTTTTAACTTTTTACAGAAATACTTTCACTTCAACCACTCTAGCAAACAAGAGCGTCACCCTAAGGGAGATTTATATCAATGTCATTTTGCCAAAGATTATATATGGTGTGGAAGCATGGGGTGCCCGTGCAGGGGAGCTAGTTCGACTGAGGTCGAAATTGGACTCTTTGCAGAGAGGTTGGTTATTGGCTATTACTAGAGCTTTCAGAACAGCATCGACGGAGGTTCTGTGTGTTTTAGCCGGTGTACTCCCTCTATCTATTCAATACCGATTTTATTATGATAAATTTCTACTCAGAAACAAATTAAATGAGTCTATGATATATAATGATACTGTCATATGTGCTGAAGACATTACATATTTTAATTCTGAAAATATTTTGCCGATAGAAGTTCGGAGAATTAACTATGATTGTTACAAATTGGGACCACAAGAGATTGGCTCTGGTTTCGAGGAGGGCGTCGGTGCAGCATTTGTTGTCTACTTCTATGAACTGGAAATACATTCGCAGAAATTTAAAAAGAAAGAGAAAAACTCAGTATATCAGGCTGAAATTATTGCTGTAAAAGAGGCCCTAAATTGGATTGTAAAAGGACTTGCTAACAGACATTGTATTAACATATATTCAGACGCACTTTCAGTCTTAGCGGCGCTCTCCCGGCCAGAGCCAAAAAACGAATTATTGGAAAATATTAAAGATCTTTATTACAAAGCTTATGAAAAACATTCAGTATATCTACATTGGATCAAAGCACACATTGGGCATTGCGGTAATGAGACGGCGGATGCACTGGCTAAGGAGGCCGCACTGGGGGATGGAATGGAATACTTATGTGTTAAACCATCAAGAAGAAAGTTGATTGCTACTATGAGTGATTATTACTATAAACTATGAAAACTAGAGTGGGAAACCTCCACAAGAAGAAATTACTACCTGAAAGATATAGAAGTTTCAACTAAGATGAGGTTTTATAAAGATATAGACGTTAACCAGATCATTACTAATCATGGGAGGTTCCCCTTTTATCTAAGTGGATTCCACCTCCAGGGCAACGATAAATGCCTCATTTGTGATCAAGTTGGAACCGCAGAACACTTCGTCGAGTTCTGTGCACTTACTCAGGAGTGAGGATGAAATATGGAATTACAAGTACTAATGAACTTAGAATTAAAAACTCCAAATTTAAACAGTTTGCCAAACATATTTTGAGTATCATCAACAGCAATAAATCAATTATTGGAATTGAGAGTTGATAGGGTATTGAATGGAAGTTACTAGGAACTAAGGATGGTTATGAATATTTTAGTTTTATTATATTAACTTAAAAGTGATAATATTTTTGGAGTTTAAGAGCTTATATGTAATATAGAGGATACTATTGTGAAAGTATTTTATTAAAAAATTCTAATGAATTTGAGTTTTGTAATTTCTCTGTATTATTTTGTAATCTTATTGTAAATTGTTGTTCCTCATGGATTTGAGAATTTAGTGCTCAGAATAACTCCCTAAAACCTTATAAATTTTAGTGAGGAGAGAAACATCTTGTGAACTCATGTAAATGTTTATAAAGAGGAAATGAATATTGTATGATATTGGACGCTGTATGTGATATATTATACCAATTGTATTTATTTGCGGTATATTTTGTACTATATAATGAGATTTTGCTATGAAACCAATGGCTGTATGTGATCCATTATACCAATTGTGTAAATTATGTTATACTTTGTATTATATGATGAAATACTTGCTATTGTAAAACATATGATATTGTACAATGTACCTGTGACATGCTCTTACTGTAATTACACAGTTGTGATTTAATTGATTACTGACTGCTTAAAATACGACTAACTTTGGCTTTAATAATTATTGTCAATCTGGTCGGAATGATTGGTGGAGAGATAGGGCACTTCATGGAATCGGGTTCTTCTTTCGACTTCTTCACATTTTAAGGTATTTTATCTAGAAATTGATATATTTAAATTAGTCTTTAAAATGTAAATTAAAGAGTTTAATAGAAACAGGATACACTTTAACTGAATTTTAAGAGTTTAATATTTTAAATTGTTTGGCTTTTAACATGGATAGAGAGCATAGATTTTAAAATATTTTGGAATAGGGATGTATCACCGGTGCTTTTGTTTTTGTTTTTGTATGTGTTAGATGGGTCTGTTCTCTTTTAGCGATAAGGCCGTTTATTCGGCTAGGGGGGCTGAGGGCTTCGCCCTTTACTTTACATTACATTACTATACACATACAAATGGTATAGCAGGTACGACTCCCCTTTATAGTTGAAATTTATTAAGGAAACATAAAGAGCTGAAACGTTTTGTTTCTACTAAAAGATCGAATATTTTTTATTTGTATTTGTACATTTTATTTTAAGAAAGGTGAAAAGAAACAGATGTGTGTGCCGTAGATGCAGTCATCTGATCAATATTCCCGTTTACAGAGTGTCGAGTGCCGATATAGCACTTTGGAGATTTTGGGGCGATACCTTTGCGAAATGAATCACAACTTCTGTATCGTAGACGGGGCAGTGTGCAATTGACTTGACACAGTTGAGTGTTTGTTCTGACTTATCAAGAAAACAAAATTCTTTCAGCCTTAGCAACAGCTACTTCTTTCGGAATGTGCTGCGGACTCCTTCCTGTAGCTCATTGAAATCTCTAGTCTCTTTAAAATTTTCTTCATCTTTCTTAATCGTGTCATAGGTCATTGCTCATATTTTTCAAGGGGCGATATTCTTGCAGTGCAGCAAAGGAACTGTTATCATTCTCATAAAGTGGCTTGAAGAGTTTCTGTTCCTTTCATAAGGACATGGCGATCAACGTGGAATAATACTTTAGCACCGAGGGTTAATCTTTTACACCAGAAAAGTATTTTTTAAAATTTTTATAGATGATGGGTATTTTCTGTATCTAAAAGTTTAAAATGAGTGCTTGAAACTTGAAGTATTTTTATTTCTGTTTAATTATTTTTTCCTTCACCTAAATGACATATATGCGTAGTTTCGTTAATTAATGATCATAAAATCCTCTGAATAAGAATATAGTAATTTTCAACAAACTACTGTAATGTTAGTTACTTTATTTATTTATTTTATTATAATTTTTTTTCCTATGTTCTCCTCAGAAACCAACTAGGTGCTCTGATCTTCTCTGACTGCCCAGCAGCTTCCAAGCGCTAAAATTGCTGAACACTGGTCGTTTCGACCTGAGACATAATTTCCCCATGTGTAACGTGTACACGTGCCCGTGTTCCTACGGAAGTCATACAAGAAGATATCCCCCATCTTAGGTAAATAGTACTAATGTACATTGACGGATTAAAATAAACCAAACCATTTTCTCTGACTAGAATCTAGGATATGGTTCCCGAACGTCATGCGTAGGCACATCAATGTGTCACCTTCAAAAAACCCAAAAAAAAGTAAAAGTGTGTGTAAAGAAATGTAGCCACAGTATTAAAAAATTTCAATCGGTCTTAACAAATATTTGCATACAAGCGAAAAAGTTTAAAAAATAGTTGTGTATTTATTTTTTCACTTCACTCACAGTAAAAAATGTTCAGGCGTTAAGCTAATGTTACAGATCCTCAATATATGTACAACAAACAATTATGTGAAAAAAATAATGTATATTGCAGACCCAGAGGGAAAAATAATGGGAAAAATTATAAAGCAAATATTTATGTTTATGTACGTATGAATTCTACAAAATTAAAAAAAAAATGTGAGAATTTTACAAGGCAATAAAATATTACTATTGAAAATAAATGCCATAATTATTCTAGATTCACAGGTTTCCAGGTTTGTTCTAGTTTCATTAAAATCTATATTATATTAAACATTTAATTTAATACAAATTTTCAAAATTTACAGCTCCCTTTTTACTGTAAATACACTCGTCGACATTAAAATGCAACACCAAGAAGGAGTGGTCAGAAAGTTATTTAAATTTTAGAGAAGACGCACGTCACTGAGTTATTCGAATGATGTGAAATGCGCAGCTATTCGACGCACGTGAAGTAAGATATAAGGGAAAGAACGTACAGAATGGGCAATATTCGTGTCGTTATTTCTGCCAGACGAATAATCGAAGAATGCTGGTTTTTATTCCGGAGAATACGTGTAATAGGAGAGAATGCCAGGCCGCCCTCAACGAAGGCACTTCCAGCAGATAAACGATTTTACGAGGGGTATGGTAATCGGATTAAGAAGGGCGGGTTGGTCCCTACGTCAAATCGCAACTGATACCCACATGGATGCGAGCACGGTGCATCGGCTATGGCGAACATGTGGGAAGAAGGAGGGGTGCAGGTGACGTAAGCACGTGTGGATCGACGCATCCGCCGACAAGCTGTGGCGGTCCCGCAAGTCACTTGTACCGCGATTCTGCAGCATGTGCAAAATACCCTGGATGCTCCCGTGTCGACGAGAAGCATTTCCCGTCGATTGGTTGAACGTGGCCTGCACTCACGGCGTCCGTTAAGAACACTGCCATTGGCCCTACAGCATGGACGCCAACGTTTAGAATGGTGCCGGACAGGAGCGATGTGGATGACAGAATGGCGAAACGTCGTGTTCTCAGATGAGTCACGCTTCTGTTTAACCAATGACAGTCGCCGCATATGTTTGTGATGTCGACGGGGAGACAGATCTAATCCGGCAGTAACTGTGGAACGCCCCACCGTGCGACAACGTGGCATAATGGTTTGGGGCGCTTTTGCCTACGATTCCAGGTCACCTTTAGTTCGTATTCAGGGCACTATGACGGCCCAACGATACTTGGATAATGTACTGCGGCGGTGGCAATCCCCTACCTTCAGGTGCTGCCTAATGCAATTTTTCAGCAGGCTAACGCCCGACCACACTGCTCGCATGATATACAGATGCTCTGCAACATGCTCTGCAAGATATACAGATGCTTCCCTGGCCACCGTACTCTCCTGACCTGTCACCAATTGAACATGTGTGGGATGTGATTGGACGCCGTTTGCAGACTCTGCCTCGTTCAGAAGACGAACTGCGGCAAATGTTTGAAAGGGAATGGAGAGCCATCCCTCAGGACACGATGGGCACTCTTATTGACTCTATGCCTAGACGTGTTTCTTCGTGCATCGCTGTCCGCGGTAGTCCTACATCCTACTGCGCCGACGCCGTTCTCGCTCTGTATTCTGACTATCATTCTGAAATAAAGATCACTTATTGCTGCTTGCTGTGTCTGTCGTTTTTCCAAATTTCGTCACTTTCTGACTGCTCCTTCTTGGTGCTTCATTTTCAATGTCGAGCAGTGTATTCTATTATAAGACGTTATATGACTGGATTTTATTTAATGCAATAAAATCCACGTAAAGGAAGAATTATTCATAACTTCGCGAAAACATTTGAGTAATTCAAAGCAAGTATCAAATTTTAATAAACTGAAATATTGGTAAATTAAGTGTTGTTTAACCTTTCACAAATTCTCAGCATGTAATGTTTCCTTATACGACAAATATCCAAGTTATGATCCATTTCATAAAACATTCATCGGCTTGTCAGTACCTCACAGTCACACTTATCAACATTATAATATATTGACCAATTCTACTTTACCATTACCAACAACATGCCCACAAAAATATACGTACAATTTTGCTGAAAAAAGGGTGTGGTACTTTTTTGCACGTTATTTTTACGAAAGTTTTATGAATGATAAAAAACTCAAGATACTATCGGCGCTTTGTGGTATTTTACGCACGTTACTTTTACGAATATTATACGAAACGAAATATACTGATTTTAAAACTGTCCACGACATAGTACTTTTCACTCGTTACTTTTACGAATATTATACGAATTCTAAAAACCTTTTAAAAAAAATCTATAATTCAGAGTATCTGTTGTTTTATTTCTCATTTTACAGCTTTTTCCCCACCTTCGAACAAAAAAAGAGGAAGTACGTGCAAAAATAGAGGTTTGCTTTTTTTTAATTAGTTTTAATACCATATAGTAGTAATATTATTATTTAATCATCATGATAAAAACTCTACGAAATTGCAAGCTGAATCCTGATACTTTACATAAATTTCAGTTCCTTTGGTCATTATTATAAAAAATCACATGAGGCTAATTTTTTAAAATTTTGTTTAATATACGGGAAAATGATATAGTGATTTTAATAGTTTTTATATGAGAAAAAACAAATAAATAATATAAATAAATAATTATATTTTATATTTTTCTTGAAACACTTAAGGACATTCTTAATATGGAGATTTTTAGAATAAGTACAACATTCCGGTTAAGTGAACTCAAAATTTACGTGGTTAATTTTACGCTAACTTGTCAACTTTTAATTTTGTTTAGTTAAACGGGAAAATGATATAGTGATTTTAATAGTTTTATATGAGGAAAAAATAAATAAATAATGTAAATAAATAATTATATTTCATATTTTTCTTGAAACAGTTAAGGACATGCTTAATATGGAGATCTTCAGAATAAGTGCAACGTTCCGGTTAAATGAATTCAAAATTTACGTGGTTAATTTTACGCTAACTTATCAAAATTACCTCTTTTACGATTAAACAATAAGCATGCACATAGACAGATATTTCTAATTTTCTTAGAAAAATTGAATTATTACTTTACTACAGAGGTGCTGTGAATAGAAATTCATACAATGCAAAAGTAAATTTATTTCATATGCTAATTTAGAGGATTTCTTAATATGTTTAATTATAAAAAAGCGTTGTAATTCTTGTTCACTGACCGATGGCAAAGCAGAAAATTCTACTTCCGGCAGCGTGGCGGAATATTTGTCAAGTCAGCAATGATGGCGATATCGAATCGACGTTTCTACGAAGAATACGTATTGGTTGCTATATCAGATCTGATGTTACAGTATTATTTGAAAAAAGTGAAAATTTGAAATTTTCAGTGTTTTAATATTCATGCTTTCTTCACCCATGTAAAATTTTACGAATAGATTCACTCTAGGAAATGTGAATTTTCCTAAAGCATGTGTTGTTCTTTTGTGAACATGTGTGTGAACATGCCGAATCATTCATTTTCAGCATTTGGTAATGTTAATGACGTAAGATACCATCAATAAATTTAAAACTTCCTGTTCTGCACTTGTGTGTTTTTCACTTTCTTATAGTTATATTGCTTTGTACTCAAGCACTTTAATATTTATCTAAAATATACTGCAATTGAGCAGGAAATAGCCTAATGGAAAAAGAAAGGCAATTTTATCATGATTAATTGCTCAGAAATCTGTTCTGAAAAATGCATACACTAATTGCCCTTAACATAGTTACCTTATGCCAAAAAATAAAGCATGTAACTTTTCATTTATTATGAGATTCACATTTTTTATATGTTCACTATTTTTCCTAAAAATAATTTAATTGAATTTAGTTTTATAAATATCCCTTAATATATATCTTTAACTTGGAGATACTGTGCTATTATTCAAAATGAAATTTTATGTGATAAAACACAAGTACTTTTGCTCCATATGTGTTTATTTTTTATACTGAATTTTCATGCACTTATTATTATTGGAATATAAGTTTTCTTTTAAGTCCTTCATCAATGCATTCCTTTTTTGTTAGTTTAGTTTATTTAATTTTTGCTATTTCTAATGATCTGCCATAATTCAAGTAAGAATGCTTGCTTTCCTTTAAATTTTAAATAAATTAATAGATTTATTACTATTTACTGCAGCTGCAGGATTCTATATACATAATATTTCAAGTGAAAAACTTGGTGGTTATTTCGATTATTAAATTTGCATGAAAATATTGATTTAAAAGTTAGTATTTGATTTAAAATACTTTAAATTATTTGAATTGTATTTTATTAAATCAAGTATTTTGATATAGCAAATGGAACTTGTAAATATGAAGAAATACTTATATAAAATCAAGAAATCGATGATATTTTCTTGTTTTTTCTATTGTAAATTGAAAAAAAAATAACATTACAGTCTGGTGAGTCAGTGCCCTGCTGAGCTGTAGCAAACAGGATGTCAAGTCTACCAGACGATGAAAGAGACAGATCTGGGAATTAATGTACGTACCATTACAATTTCATACGAAACAAATGTACCATTACGATTTCATAGTTATTGATGCGAAACAACCAAACCATTACCATTTCATAGTTGTTGAAATCGTAATTATACAAATTTGTTTCAATCAATGCTGTTTGTTTACGAATATGACCAAAATAAACTTTAATAAGTTAAAGAATGATTTATTTCTATTAATTATCAAATGTAAATAATGTAACTAAACAATATTCTTCATAGTACTGCACTAAGCGTTAATACTGCAATATGAGATTCCAAAAAATAAAACATCTTAGGAATTTTTACTCATTATATTTTGATGATATGTAAAATCATGTTGTTAAACGGAATATTACTTTTGCACAGGAAAGTTATTCTATTGATCTAATATCCACATGAATCAAACTTTCTTTAAACTTTTTTATTTATTATATTTTTCCTAATTGATGACAAAGCATAATTTTTTAATCCTTTTAAGTTCCCGGGAAATAAAAAAAAGGAAAATTTAAGCAAAGTACTTAAAATATAACATCACCTTTACCTCGGCCAGTTAGGCGGCTAGGTCATCTATGTAAGAATACATTACAGTTATATCACATTTTTTCTTGATTAAGACCTTATACATTACTAAATTTCTGATATTCATTACATTAATTCTTATACTTCAAAAATTAACAAAACACTATCTTGGAAAAACAGCAGCTAAAAAAAAATGATTCTCTAAAATCATAAGAGAAACAGGGCTCCTGGAGACCTTCGAGAAATCAAGCAATAAAGGAAAGAAAAAACGAAATTCTTATAAAAGAAAACATTTAGCTGTTAGGGTACAGGGATGGTGCGGAAACGTTGAGTAATTCTTCATGGTTCTTCTATTTCGGTCAGGTCACTAACTGGGGGTGTCACTCCTACGCATCGTCCCTGGTTCCGGCGAAGAACGGCAACGAGCCTCTCAACCTCCATGTTTCTCCTCCTAGTCTTCATAGATGAGCCGTCATGTGAAGGGCACCACCCATTGATACAACTTCTTCGTTGGCCATCAACCCCTGTTGGTCAGTCACTAGGCAGGTTCTTTAGGACCACTCGAGAAACCACATCACAGCGGGGCAGCGGGTGAGGCGAAAATCAATGATCCTTTAAAGCAAGGAAATACCACTTGAAAATCCAGATCGTAGAGGGGCAGCGGATGAGGCAAAATCAATAATCCTTTAAGGCAAGCAAACGTCTGCACTGCATGCGCTTAGACTTTCACGGTGTAGTAAGCTCCACCGGCTAGCACTAACATCGCAGACGCCCTACGAAAAACGTCGAGAGCGAAAAACACCACGGGCAAGAGCGTAAGAGTAAGTCTTCAGTGAGCCAGCGGGAGCCAAGAAGAGTAAGTAGAAAGTGATCGAACACTCCAAATTTCTCTTTTAATATACATGCAAGCATTGGTCCCCAGACTTGGCAAAACTCGCCTCTCAAAAGTTTCCAAAGTTCAATTTTGTTTTCCAAAACCGGTCAAGTCTCTACTGCTCAAGTCCGCTACCTACGAAAATTCGCCAATTTTCTCGGAACCGGCTCGCATATAAGCATTCTGTACCGCGCCACGCGCATAGGGAAAAATCCATCCTTGTGATTGGATACAGCTTCCGATGACATCTTTTTCTCTACGCTTAGGAACGCCTTGATTTTGCTTGGGCTCGAAAGTACACCTCCATACCATTTGTTTACATTTTGATAGCAGTGCCGAAAAGATTATTACTGTTAATGGCGTGCGTTGTATTTTCGTTGCTGATTACACTTATTACGGCACTGAAATATAGTGAATTTAACATAAAAAAATTTGTTTCCCCTCCCCCTCCATAGAGAGGAAAATCAGTATTTCGTCTAGCGCGCTTACTTCGTAAATGTATAATAATATTAGGTGCAAAGGTTTTTAATAATTCTATTTTTCAATTAAAAGCCTTCATATTAAACGCTTTGTGGTTATTAATTCATTGTTTCATGTTCATTAACTATAGATTCTTTTCAGATGCAGTCTCCGAAAGCATGATGTAATTCAGTTTTTGGAAACAGCAAAAACGTTAGGAGCTAATATAATACACAGTAAATTCACGATATTTGTAGTCAGTCTGAAAAAGTAAAATTTATGTTTGAAGTTAGTCTACTATAGATTTGGAACATAGAGATAGCTATGTATAAATTGAATATTTCCTATAAATATATACTTTATGAATATTGCCCATGTTTAAATTTGTAACAGCTTTTACCTTTTTATAAAAATACTGTTTACCAGAGGAGAAAGTATCTTTTTTTATACATGTGTATTCGGCGAATATACTGAATGCACTTTTTTCTTCATTTAAGAATATTAGAAATGTGAAAGACATAGACATTAACATGGAAACAACACATACAGTTGCAAAGGAAATATTTTCTGCAATGTGAAAGGAACAGAATGCAACAAAATTTCACTAACATACGTACTAACACGTATGCCTTTACATTTCAGTCGAGATCTTCCTGTAAATCAATGTGTTTTGTATTTCGTTCCCCCCCTAAAATCATCAACTTAGTTATTTATATAATCTAACAATTAAGACTGCTTCTGATATTAACAACATCTTTGAAGGATTTCATAATTTTATTATTCCATAAACAGGATGCCATCTGCTGAAGACTGCATATCAATTTTTATGGCATTATTATTCAAAGAATGCAAATGATAATTTTCACGCTTCCGTATCACTCATGTGCGTCACTCAACGAAAACAAAACTAAGAATTCTGCTTAAACATCATTATGACAAGAGAAAAAGATTTCATCGAAAAGTATGTCCAATCACAAGTACGGATTTTTTCCTATGCGCGTGGCGCGGTACAGAATGCTTATATGCAACCGGCTCGCCAAAATCCTAACATACTCCAGACCTTTTCCTTTAACCTTCTTGTTTACAAGTATACCTCATCACGTACACCACCGTTCGGCTAAACTCCGAACAAAAGACCTAGCTTATAGAATCCTGTGGAACTTTCCATGAGTGCGAAGAAGACAGAAAAAAAATGGCGCAAAGGAACGAATATCAGGCGGCCCTGTTTGTGTACATTAAATGAAACTAACAGTTCACAATTAATCCATTACAGTTCGTTAATTTTTCTTTTCTTTATATTAGAACATTTTAATTTTGCAATCTGAATTGCACTCTCCCTGAACTTGCACTCTGTTTAACCTCATAAGTTAAGTTTTTAAGCAAGCAGTTCTGGCACATGTTATGTGTAAAATTGTATTATAATTTCATAATAATATTCTTGTCAAAACAAGAATGAATTCCTTCTTAAGTGAATATAACTTGAAACTGGAAATGAATTATAGTTTCTATGCTTTTAACTATTAGCATTGTTAAAGATCCATTGATTTATATTAAGTTCTTTATCCTTTAATTGTAGTAGTAAATAAAAATGTTACATTCTGCTATCAGATTTCATTCAAGATTTTTTCAAAGCAAAATGTACTACTGGTCTTGCTGCAAATTTAGTACCTACCTCTCCTTGCATTTAATTAAAGTAACTCTCACTCAGATGTCTCTAAAACTTAAGCATGACATATTTAGACAAAATTTTGATCCGCAGTATGTATATTTATAAGGAATTCCCTTTTTTGTTTTAATGCATTAAGCCAGTTTTAAAATCGAAAACATTTACTTGTCTATAAATTAAGTCGAACAACATATTTCCTGTTCATATTTTTTTTGCAATATATAGAACTGCATGTTAACAAAATGCTCATTTTGTAAAATGATCGTGATGCTAAGCAAAATGCTTCTCTTCGGGTGTGTTAAAAAAATTAACTAATGTATTTTAAAATAATTTATTAATATTTAAGTATAATCAAATAAGGCCAAAGAAACATTCATTTTTATAAAACTTGCATGTTTCTATTCTACAGATTCAGCTTGATCTAATGCAGGGCTCCTTAAACGTTTTTTAGTCGCGACACCGTTTTATCACTGAAATTTTTTTCGCGACCCCAGGACCCCACAATATTTACGAAAATTTTGTGGGACCCCATAAGCACTGTGGAAATCCGACACACAAGTGAGTGAAACTATCAATTTTTTGGTTTGTACTGTAATATACTATTGCAGTTTTAGGTCATTAACTTTAATTTCTAATTTTAAGACACAGAACAAGGTGAAAAGTTTAAATAAGTAACAGGTAAAATGACAGAGTCACTTGCAAAGCAAGTAAAATGAGCGTTTGGATTACAAAAAGAATGCGTTGATACCTTTTCATTTTTTCTTTGTCTGTATTGTCTTACCTTTATCGTTTTTTAGATACCTTGTGTAAAAATATTTCGTAATTGTAAAATTATTATAATACGTTAACGAAATATCAAAACTGCTAAAATTTTTGGCGACCCCCTGCTGCGGACCCACAGTTTAACAGATTTAATGTATCTTTCTGTATTATAAAGTAATCCTACTTTGTGAAAATATTACAGATTAAGTATTTCAGTCATATAAAAATACATATCTCAAAGACTATTATATGAAATTAGGGATTTGATAACTTTTGTTGCAAAGAGCACAGGTGTCATTTAAATGCCATTTACTATTCTTGAAGAAATTAATCATAATGATGGCAGTACTTTTATTTGAGTTAACCCATGTTCAAAATATCACAATGACAATTATGGAAAGGTCTTTGTATTGCTTAGGCAGATTAATTTATAATGTTTACAAAAAGATACCTTCCTGGTGTCTATCTTTATGTCTGCAATGTAGATATATTTTTCATTTATTTTGCTAATCTGTATAGCAAAACAAGTTAATTCAAACAGCTGCTACCTAGGTTGGAAACTTATAAAGGTTTCTTTTTACAAGTTACTATTTGTCTTCACAAGGTAGGGCAACCTTTCTGTAAAGGCACTTTTATGAAACTTTTTGAATTTCAAACAGTGGCCGACTTGTGTAAAGGTGTTGGCAACATTATAAAGCTGCTCGTTCTCAGCTATAAGAATGCAGTGTCTGTCCTAGTGTTAAGAAGCTTTAAATAAGCATCTAAAATATACTCAGAATAAAGAAATTAATGTTAAAATAGACATAATGTGTAAGATATTTTGGGCCATACTATTAATTAGTTTCATTTATAATATAGTTCATAGCATTAAATGGAGATGAATATTACATCTCTTCTCTATTTGACACATAGAAAGGAACTTTTTGTTATTAAGATGTAACGATCTACTCTCCTTCTGTTGTGTAGAACCTTGAGAGATAGTGATTGCACTGAGGAAGGGTTAAAACTGTCCTTTATTAAACTCTTTAACTTATTTACAATGCGTCAGCTTGACGCTAACATACTACGCCTCAACTTGGGCGGTAACTGAAACAGTATAATCAAACTTAAAATAAGAGATATTCGCAAATAGTAGAATTATCGTACAGGGCTCATATAATCCTGTAGCCTACAGCGCGTAGGGTAGTCTAGTGGCAGCAAGGTAATAGCGCTTACCCCACGTCAAAACCAGCAGTACTGCTAAACACAAGTTTGCGTATAAGCACGCAAGACAATTTCCCGGACCCCCTCTTTCTCTACTGGAATGTCGATATTTAACTTATTCTTTCACTGGTAGAATTTGCATTTCTTGCGCGCGCTACTGAATTTAAATATTCTGGCACTGACAATTAGGGGAATGAAGGCTTATAGGAAAGTAACTTAAAATTAAAATTAACTGGTTATTCAAAATAAATATAAATCCCTACAAAGTAATTGTTTAATTTTTATCAAAAGGAACAAATTATACTGGAGTTTAATTTACGGTAGCATACAGGTTAAATTCATTTGTTACGTTATTTACTATTCCTATTAAACTTGATTATGCTAATTTTGCTTTCAGCATTTAAATTTAATACTTAACATTTAATATGATAAGAAAATTAAATAGGAAAGAAATATATAGCATTTTTCAAATCATTAATATTTTTTCTCAAGTTCATTTCATTATCTGTTGTCTTCACTTCTTTTTCAGATGCTGAATTTGGAAAAATGCGTTCAGTTCCCTACTGTTTTTATGTATTTGTGAATACTTGTAAAACTTTGAAATGTAATGTAAAATTAGATATTTAAAATACTGTGTATTAATTTTATGGCTTCATCATTTTGATTTTTGTAGGCATCTTCTGAATTCCATAAGAAAAAGGCGAGTACTTTTTATTTACGTATTTTCTTTTATAGTATTAGTATTTTCTTTTTAGAAATAATGGGTAAAAGCTAGAAAAATATTTAACATTTGAACAATCAATCGTTAATTATAATTCATGCTTTCTGAAAGTCTTAGAAATAACACTGAAATCATAACACATATCATTAAATGTTCAAAAATTAACCTATCCATGCATTAAACATCAGAATGTGTGTTTATAATAATGTTTTATGTTAAGGTACCTAAAACAAATGAAATTTAATTGAACAGAAATATAAATGGCATAATAAATTTTAGGATTAGGGATTTTTATTATTGTTGTTGTTACTGGTAATGAAATGAAAAGAGAATTACTCCCCTCTTCCAAGTTAAGAATGATAAATCACCATATCTTAAGATTCATTTTAATTAGCGTTGAATGGCATTTAAATTCCGTTGACTGTTTTCTGAATAAAAACGTTAAGAGGGTCGCCTTTTTTAGCAGCCACAGTTTCTAATTTATGTATCCTTTACTATTATTTACTGATGTAAATTGGCTTTCAATTTACATGAGACATATCAAACCAAATTTTAGAAACTGCTATATATACTATATTAATTAGTATATATTATTTTCAATGGGCAAAATATGTATAGTATTAAATGCTCAAATGCTTTCAAAATGACATGGAAAAAAAATAAATTTCTGGTGAGTTTCACTATATCTTGAAAACAACATTAGTTTTGAAACATTAACGAAAAAAGAGGAAATTCCATAGAGATAGGAACGGAAGAAGTTGTAATCTGAAAAAAAAAAATAGGTGTCTCTTATTTATTTTTTCTCAAGTTAAAACATACAAAAGCAATTTATTTTTGAACTTTGCTTAGTTATTTGATCATTCATGAATTTTTTAACTATAGTATATTTTAAATGACTTTAAAATTGTTTTAATTTTCTATTTCAGTACTTCCTTTAATATAAAATTCTACAGTATTAATTCATATGTTTTTAGAAAACTGATTTGCTTAATGAACAACTTTTTGGTTTCTTATTTTAGCTTATCATATTTAACAAATTGTGGAAAATTTCAGCGCATGCATTGAAAGAAAAATGTGTGGATGGCTTGTTTTAAACATTGTAAAGTTTAACTATGTCCGGTACATATATTCTAATTTATCACTATATAACTAAATGCACCAGCCTCTGAAAATCAAATGTGTTTAAAATGACGTTTTTTTGTATTCGTAATGTGCGTATATTATCTGCATATAATGCTAAAAATATGGTATTAATCTGTGAAAATATATCTAGAATTCAATAAAAATGAATTTTTACAAAAATGGTTTCCAGTATACATAGTAAAAAATAGGAAAAATGTACGTAAATTTCTGCGTAAAGTATACGTTTGTGAAAAGTCATAAAAAATGCTCAACTTTACTCAAATTTTCATTAAAAATATACGAAGTAAAAAATGGGAAGATTTACGTATATGCGATAAATATACGTACATTTTTAATAAAAATATACGTAAATCCCTGAATTACGTATATTGTACGTAATTTATTAGAGTTATTGAGTATTACAGTTACGAATGAATCACAATCTTTTGCGTAAATATACCTAAATTTTACGTAAAACTTACGTGCATTATACAGTATAAATATACGCAAAAATATCTATTATTTTTTCCCGGACACTTTTCGTGATATTTTGACATTTAACGAACTGCTTTTTATACGAAGGGCCATTCTTAAATTGTACGCATTTCTCGCGTGCAATGTACAAACGCATACTGCCTGGGTATATGCTCGCATAATAAAATCCAGAACCCATAGCATGGACGATAATTTTCCGAAGGTTTCGAAGATCTTCAGGGAGTAGAGGCAGAGCATATCCTTGACAAATTCTGAAAACTAAAAAGCTAATCGTTTCAAAAGATTACCTGTGCATATTTTTTTTTAATCATTCATTCCGAAATATCGCGTACCACTTACTGATGTCTTTAAGAAAGCTCTGATTTCTGTAATCGGATTACATTTATTGGACCTACAGTGCGTTGGACCGACACAGTGTAAAGTCGACATCGGTATAAGAGGGTGCTAGTTACTAGCGTATAATCAGCCTGATGAAATATACATTTTGATAATGATGTAATACTAAGTAAGGACATCAGCTGACCATTCAGACGGTACAGTGGTTAGCCTACTGTGACGGTATAGCATCGTCTACTGCGATATCGAAGGGCGCGGGTTCAAATCCAAGAGAAGGCAAGGATACTTGTAAATGTATAGTGTTTTAGCGGAATGGGGACACTTTAAATACAAGGAGAGTCTAAAGTCCTCTCGAGAGGTTGTGGTAGATGAAGAGGGTGGGAGTCCATCGACCTGTCCCGCGGGATTCTGTCTGTCAAAACTGGAGCCAGAACTGGAGGTCATACTGTCGACTGTATGGTGCTCAAGGCTCTAACCAACGACAGGCGCAGTCTTGCTCTCGTTGCTATAATGAATTCCGTGGATTTGTTCCGATGCTAAGGACGTTCACACTAGGGTTTGTCTGAGCTAACGGAGACAACTGAAAACTGATCTCCAAAACCAGTTTTTACCCATAGCGCAGGGAGTTGAAATTTCTGAACTGCACGTATAAGCGGAGCTAGTCGACACATGGAACTGACTCCATTAGCTCAGATTTAAACCCCAGAGTGAATAGCCTTTACTATCAGACAAGTGAGATAAGTAGGACACAACACAAGAATATTAACCATCATTTGTGAGTTTCACAGAGTTGTCACATGCACACAATCGACGCTATGAAGGAACGGCACCAGTTTGCAATGGACATTGCATAATGTAATCAAAATTTACAGTTGGAACTGCTGATAACTTTGAGTTGAGTAACTGGATTCAATTGCTTTTTACAGAGTGATTGTAGGACATCGGCGGCAATAATGGACCGACGCTGGCATAGAACCAAAATCGCCAAAAATCCAAGACCGGTTTTCGTGTACCAGGAAAGGTTTAACAACCCATCCGCTTAAGTCTTACACTGCATCCTACTGAAATTAAGTTCAAATTTTATTTGTCGTGTCAAAACAGATGAATCTAAACGCCAAAATTTACTATTCACGAGAACTGAAGGCAGTTCTACTATGTCTTTTCTCGAATAAGATACTGTATGATCACGTCCGTTGCTGAAACATCTTACAGCGTGGTTTTGTATACTTGCGTAAGAATTGTCGCGATATATGTGACAGTTAATTTCACATGAAATTTCGAAAAGGTTCCTTGAAATAAATAAATAAATTAAAAACTTTATACCCCATATTAAAATTAATCGAACTACACGTTCTTTTTTGAGGCCAAGTTAATTTTGATTCTTTTAGAATAAAGTAACTTTAAGATCCGGATATCTGGAGTACATTAGCTGAAGTCGCATACTCTTGTATAATATAAAATTTAAGTGTATGCATTCGAAAATTATCTATGTTTTTCAATGCACAAACAACCCGACAGTTAGTAACTGCAAATGCTTAGGCATTTTATATCTTCACGTTGTTCTCTTGGAAGTAATTGTAATGAATTCTTATTTGACTTTGGGTATTTTTTTCCTAAAATGAGCAGCTTCTCAGTTTTTCATGATTTTCTCTAAACGTAATTTTATTTTCGCAAAGGAAACGACCGGGTAACATTAAAATTCTAAACCTTAAAGCTTCTAAAAGTTCTTAAGAAAATATATTTTAAAGCGATTTATCCAGCGCTTTAATATAATGAAGTTTCATCTCCTGCAATATATACTGCATTAATAATTGCGGCTTTCTTCAAAAATCCCGAAACTCTCCCTAAATTAAAGGCCCTTATTATAGAAATGAATTCTCCTCATTCATTAAAACTGATTCAATTTTCTGTTTTGCCATAATTAATAGCGAAGCCCCAGATTCAGTTCATAACGCAGAAGCCATAGAGAGCGAACCCCTATAATATTTTATTAATTTTTGTACAAGGAATGAAAAATATATCGTAAATATACTTTTTTATGTTTCCAAAACTGAAAATTAATTTCTTTCATGTTCCCTGAACCGATTTAATTGGATATGGAAAAGGTCGAAACGATTATTAATTATGTTTTTTGCTAGCTGTGTCTAATTATCTTTCTAAAGTAGGATATATTATTTGAAGCATGTGATTTATTCTAAAAATTAGTAGTATATTATTTATATTCTATGTACACAGCGTTAATATGTCTTTATATGGCAAGGATTTAAAAAATAAATATTGCAATATTTTCCTAATCTAAATATTTTTCAGTAATTTTTTCTCTTTTTCAATTATTATTTTATTATGCAAAAAAGTCAAAAACTACCTATAAACAAAAATTAAATTATACACGAAGCAAAATATAAGTAAAGATGTTTGTCATGAATGTAAAGAAAAATAATACTAAATATGTTCCATCATTCCGAATATTAATGATTAAATGTTCATTAATAATGGTATATGTAACCATGGTGTTCGCATTTATATGTAAAAGAACAGTTGGGAATTTTAATTTTCCTATAAAAAATCCTAGTTCCGATTAGAACAGAGGTTCTCAAACTTTTAAAATTTTGTACTACATGAACAAGAATATAAAATATATGTGCCATCCTAAAAGCATTTTCAAATAGAAATCCATTCACTTTAAATGATTATAATATAAATGATAATAATTATTTATCTTAAATTATATTATCTTTAAATGATAATAATTATATAAATGATAAATGTTTATAATAAAAAAAATCAAATTGATCCTTAAATTATATTGTACAATCATTAGGTTATTTCGAAGAAAGAGAGATGAAAATTGAGCAATGCCCTATCCGGGACTCGAACCAGGAATCTCTCGAATACGCGTCAAGCGTGCTGACCACAACACCAAGAAGTCAAGCGAAAACGGCAGGAGAAATACCTTATAATATTAGAAAATGAAATTTATACATTATGATAAATATACTACAAATACGATAAATTGGGAAGATACTGCTACGATACGTTATGATAAATATAGTACGTTAAATTATAATGCTGCGACTTTCCAAGCTGAATTCTTGAAAAACTCTACTAGTCGTTTCACTATATATGTAGATGAATAATAAAGATTAAAATAAATGTTAAAAAAGCCAGAATTTTAATTTGTTTAAATCTTCTGTATAAAAATTTTAACTAAAAAATAGTTCAATACAGCATTAAAGGTTCAGGTGTCAGAGTTTGAAGAAATCTCGATTGGATGGTAAGGCTGCAGTTTATTACAAAGGCTACAATTTATTGTTAAAAATGCAGTGTACTAAGAGGAATCGTAAATTAACCATTTAATAAGGGATATACTAATAAATTAAACAAAGGAATTTTGAATCATGAAATATTATATGCTAAATATCCTGTGAAAACCACTAGTAGGTAAAATTAATGGCTGCTTCAATCTTAAGTTTGATTAATTTTGATATTTAAAACTAATTAACAAATTTTTCATACAACGTTAATTTCACAGCTTAAGAAATTTGTAAACATTTACATTCAAAATTATTTTATACGTATTTTAGCACTCATTACTTTGAATTCAATTTAAACTGTTCTCCAAATATTCAGTAATTAAAATTAATTCAATTATTAATTAATTCAGTAATTAAAATTGCACATATTCATGACTAGACTGGTTATCTGAATAATGAAGGTGTTTGAAAATTTATCCAGAACTGATAATCTGTTTTAGGATTATATTTTTTGTGTGCAAATATTTCTTGTAGATGCATTACTTTTTCTCGGCTCTTGAGCGTTTGAAGACGATAGGGAAGTTTACTAATGCTTCTATAAATGCTTTGATAATATTTAAAAGATTACTAATTGGAAACTAAATTTAAAAGCCAAAAGCAATTGTTGAACATGCTATTTTCTCGTAATAGCTTCACATAAATATGAAAGTAAGTTACAAAGCTATTAACAAAATGATTTATAACAACCTGAAAAAAAAAGAAAAAAAAATTCGAAATGTCTCAGATTTTAAATTACGTCCAAAGGGGCTTTTTTTAACATTTTGCGTGTTACCTTTATTTGTAAAATATCATGTTCTTTGCACTTAACCATAAAATTAAGTGAAAGAACAATATCGCAAAATAATTTTAAACTGAGCATATTTTTAGAATTTCCTGTACACAGTCTCACGCGCTGGAGATAAAAATGTTTGTTCTGTGCAACGTTGCCATTGCTCACTTTGAAATCCTCAAGTTTGTTAATCGAAAATTCATTAAAATTTTACAAAATATGAAATCGATAATAAATGAAATTCCAAATTTCAAATTTGGGCTTCCAGATGCCCATATTCGCAGCAGGATTACGTCATTCAAAATTGTTGTGCCTCTCTAGAGAAGGAGCGAACACAACAAAACAAATTTAAAAATTGCGTTGTGTATTTGTAATTTTATGTTAACAACCCAATGAACCTTGATGCTAGTGAATCAATGTGTACTAACATTTCAAAAAAAAAAAAAAAAAAAAAAAAAAAAAAAAAAAAAAAAAAAAAAAATAACTTTTAAAGACCTTAGAGTTTATTTTCCGAACAGATCAAATTATGTCAAAATCAGTTTTTGTAATAAACCCATTTTATCCCTGCGTATGAAAATAACCTGAGAAAATTATAATTTTTAACAGCGAAACATAAAAATGTGCTTCCAACAAATTCAGCAATTTCAAAATAAACAACATAAAACTTCTATAAATATTAATTAAGCATAACTATTTCATTGAGTAATAATTTATAAAAATTCATTACAACTATTTCTCTTTAACATTAATTAAGTTCTTCACCTTATTATTGCACAGAAAATAAAAGAACACTACTAATCAGAACAACCTTGAATTTTAGATCTTATTATTGCACAGAGAATAAGACAGTGAAGGAATCCCTGAGAAAATTTCCAATTTTAACAGCGAAATATTTTTGTTTTAACAATTTAGTAATTTCGTAAAAAAAAAGAATTAACACCTTCAAAATTTAAGTAACTATTTATTATTCTATTAATCCAACATATCTATATTATCTCTTAACAATTTAAAAATCTTTTAACAAACCCAATAAAAAAATTAAGCGAATTTTAATTTACCATTTTACAAATAGGGAGAACTCTTCTAACAAATTAGTAAGTTACGATTAACATAATTCATTTTTTCTATTAATTAAGATAAACCCAGTTAAGAATGGAAACGACAAAAGGGAACTTAGCTTATTAAGAAGGTAACACAGCCATCTTGCAGAAGCCTTGAAGTTCTCTCAAAAAATCAAATGAAGAAATTGTTGATCACTGGGAGTATTTGAAATCTTCTTCAAAGTATTGGCTAAACCAGGACTATTGGACTCATAGTCCCGTATCATGTAGAACTTTTGAATGATTAAATCTGTTGAAGGAATTTTTTGTAGAATCTCCAAGGCAAAATCCTCACAAACATGGATGGAGACTGCAGCACTTGGAGGCCCAAAACTGGATAAGACATTTCAGCCGATAGAAACAACCTCCGAGGAGGCAAGAAAACGAGGATTTTACGTAATACACATTACTTCTCTTAGGGAAGACTTTTAAGCTCATAATCTTATTTCTTTTAGGACCATTTTAAGGCGCAAACAGTCCGTTTAGGTACGATGTATTACGGAAAAACATTACTGAATAAGGCCAAGACCAGTACAACTTCTAGTTAAGTACTCATTTCAAAAAATTGAGGGAGCGAAAGCCCCGCTTTCTATATGAATAACATCCTTAAAACACAAAAAACCGTGCTCAAGGCAAAAAAAGAGCAGAATCAAGTCAGGCCAAAAAAGAGAAGGAACGACACCTGCACCGGCTTTTCGTCAGGCAGGAAACCATATATCGCCAAGCCCCGCTAACCAGGTTGAAAAATCCAGTACTCCAAACCCCGTACACACCCCTGTAAAAAGTTCCCAAATTCCGAGGTGTTGAACTAAACGCAAATTCAAATATCGGCAAGCACACCAAAAGAAATGCGAAAAGTCCGACGCACGTGCAAACCAAACTTAAAACCCTAAAACGACCCCACCGGAAATTCTCATTGTAATCCTCTTAACACGTAAGCAAAGGCTTAGAATTCAGCTAAAAAGTGCGACTTTTTTCAATCCTTTCTCCCCCACAAGACCTTTTCACAAGCAAAGTGTAAAAATTTAGTTAAATAAATGACTGTATCTTAAAAACTGTTAAAGCTAGAATCTTGAAAGTGATCTTAAATTAAAAAGCTTATTTTTCTGCATCCAGTGATATAAATTAATAAATGATCCACTTAAATTAAGTAATATTAAGTCAAGTTTATTACTTAGAAAAGCACCCAATTCCATTGTGTGTTTCAACGCGTTTACGAGAAACGAGTGAAAGATACGTACAAATCATAAGTGCCAAAAACTTAAACCAAACAAATATAAATACAGCATATTAAATAAAATAGCGTTGTTTTGAATAAATTTAGAATAACAATAAAAGTTAATTCTTAAGTCATAACTTTAATAATTAAGTGAATTTGCTACACAACAAAATTCGATGGTTCTAGGTACCGCCGGTTTATCATAATGCGAGAAACACATACATTTATGCACATTTCTCAATATTTAATTTCTTTAAATACAATACAGGGCTGCAATATTTTGTGGCAACAGTTTTAAAAGACATTTGACAAAGAAAAGACATTTGTTGCTTCCGACGCAAAATCGCAAAACGAAAACAATAGTCCTTCTTCATTGACAAAACCCATTTGGACTAAAAAGAAGATAGTGAAATTATCTATTAACAGGCTTAGTTTTAGCGTAATTAAATTTAATTTTGTTCACTTTTTTAAAAGTTTTTTTTTAATTTGTACTATGTTTTATTTTATTTTATTGCGTAAATATCAGTATTAATCATCATTTTTGAAGTTTGATTTCTCCTACTCTTGTCACCGATGGCAAATTTAACAACAAATCTGAACGATGATAGCATGTTTCTGTTCTACTGTCAGAGACTGAAAAGCACTGTGAGTACGGGGTTTTGAGATTTCAGGCCTATTGTGAATGAAATACGATATGCGATATCAGCATGATCCATCTGTTGCCTAGACGGGCAGGTGGTTTGCGATTCTGACTGCAGTACCAAAGCGCCCGTGTTCAAGTCACGCTAAAATCATGGATGTAATTTCTACGTCCCTTTATAGGAATTAACAGTGGCCCACCTGTTAGGACCTCCATAGTAAACAGAACTCTCTAGTAATGTAGTGAGATATTTGATGTCCCACTACATTTCTACCATACCATACCATGGTAAACAGACCTCTGTATTTGGTAATGATCAGGCAGATGAATTAGCTAAAGAAGCAGCTATTAATCAAGATGCTAGTGAAATCATCATTCCATAGCCTCGCTCAAATTTCAAGTACCATCTAAAACAACTTGCTTCAAAATCTTGGCGAGATTTCTGGAACAATGCTCCACATGGAAAAGACGCATATGTAACTTGATCCTCAATGTAGGCTTCGCATCTCTGTACTCGAATCCTTCATCAAATTACTATATAAGAAAATACGGACCTTTCCCCACATATTTCTGCGCAAGAAATGTGGCGAACTCCGATATCTGAATATCTGGGGAACAGGGAATTCCTGATCACTACGCTTTCTAATGCCCCTTAACTGAGAATTTTCACATAAAACGAACTCGTCTCCTGGCATTCTAACGGTTGCTAATTAAAAATAAACATCAGTATCCGAAGAATAAAAAAAATATGCAATGACTCTCGTCCTACGGCCTAAATATCTGTCACGTGAATGTCCTCATACTGGGCATAAATTTAGTGAATATTTACATGTTGTGATTATGGACAAAATGACTCCGCTCGTGAACTTTATGAACTGATATAAACCTTTATATCTTAAATAAGACATGGGCACCCACCTCTTTAGCATTATTATGACAATTCATTATAACATTGTTTTCCGAGTACTAATTATAGTTATTTCATTATGTTTATCTGTTTACTAATTATGTTTATTGCTTATTTTTGTTGCACCAAAACAGATGTACAAATTAATTCCAAATTGTATTCAGAACGTATTGTAATCTACTTGTGGCCTACAACATTATTTTTAATAATTATTGGATGCGGGGCGTACGGTGAGATTGTACAATGTACCATAATAGGCAAACATTTGAAGAGCTTCAGTTGCCCAATTCCTCAACCCTTCTATGTAAATTCTGATAAAACTTGTTATTTTCCCCCTGTTTTTCTTTTTCTCTCTCTTTTTTTATAGTTAGTATTGGGGGAAGGCATTACCAGTTAACCCATGGTACATCGCTGATGTCCCCCATACTTTAACTGTAACACAGTAAACAGAACACCGCTTTCGGCCTAACGCCTATAAATGGCTAGAGCCAGCCATTGCGAAAAAATTATGTGCCCTTTCTCTCAAGAAGGCTTACGTTAAGGCAATAGTCTTAAGCCAAATACTGGTCTAAAACTTCATCAATAACCTAGCATTTTGTTATTAACAACATTATTTATTACCGTATGCATAATAAGGAAATACTCACCGATCAATGCGATCGATGAGTATGTATCGACGAGTACTCATTTGGGCTGACACCCCTTTGGGCTAAATTTATTTAAAAACAACATATCTGTAGAATTTCCGATAGACAGTCTCTCGCGCTGGAGATAAAAGTATTTTATTCCGCAGAGAGTGTTGCCTATGTTGGCTTTGAAATCGTCAAGTTTCTTAATCAAAAACTCGTTAAAGTTTAGAAAATATGACATATGTAATAAAACAAATTTCGAAGTTCTATAATTGGCTTCTAGGTGGACATGTTCGGCTGTTCGGTGGAGGATTACGTTATTCAAAATTTCATGTTTGTAGGTATCGTTGAGTTTTTACAAGCAGAGAAACATATATACATTCATATAGATTCTTCATTATTTAGTTTCTTTAAACATAATACAAGGCGATAATATTGTGTGGCAACAATTTATAAAGGGCTACAGTCGTTAATAGCGATCCAACGCAAAATGCCGTTTCGAGACTAATAGGCCTTCTGGGCTAATGCTGCATTGAACTAAAGTTGATAAAAATAAATTACTTTCCATTTTGAGAAATCTAAACAATATAATTAATTTTCAAACATTTTTCCAATCAGAAAACAAGATGACACATTCATTTATGTTTTTCTAAATCTTACAGGCATAAGATCTTTAGAAATTTAGATATATATCTAGATATTTTATAAATTTAGATACATATCTAAATGTTTTCAGAAAATAAGCATTTTGGATGAAAAAATAATAAAACGTTTAGGCAAATAAATATAATGCAGGAAATAAACATAGTTAGCTCAATATAATTATTTATGCAAATTCATTATTACTTGTTCTTTGACGAATATTTCCTGGCATATAAACCCACAAGAAAAAATTTAAATATAGTATGGCATAAACGAACGACTATGAATTGAGCATTAATTAAACCTTTGCATTCCTACCAGGTCTGAGTCTTTATGTAGAAATACTAAAACAAAATAATGGGTCTTTTTTAATTTTCTACTGATTAATACGCTGAAAATTCGCCAGATGGCTCACCTTTGTCTCATATCAACATGAAAACTTTATTAATGAAGCGCAACTGAATGTGAAAAATGAGCGATCAGACGAAAAAATTAAAAAAACCAAGCATTGTGTTTGGGAAACCCAAAAGAAGTAGCGGTCTTTGTAAGATAAAAAAGGAGTAAACAGGAGTAAAAAAATCAGCATTTTACTATGAGGAACATTATTTAATTGTGTGAACATGCTCATTACATTTTTAAAGTACAGAAAATTCCAGTTCTATGTTTTTCCAACATTTCAATAAAAGTCTTTCATTTTCATACGTCTTAAGCATGTTTCGGATCCAGATAATTGCAAATAAAGGAACTGATAACATAGAATACATATATGTGTAAATTCAAAAGTCAGAAGACAAATTTTAAACGATTATGAGAACAAAGTTTAGAAACTAATAGAAGAATACCGCAATTGTTGCATGTTCTCAAAAAATGAAAAATATTTTTAAGAAAAAGGTAAAAGTGGAGTTTAAAGGCATGTTTACAGTTACTTTGCTATGAAGGTCCTAATTATTATGCATCTCGAATAAAGTAGCCCCCTAAGGTAGTACAAATAAACATTGAACAATATTGAAAGCATTGCAAAGAAAATAACAAAAATAAAAATAAAAATAAAAAATGTTGATCTCCTCCGTTACACTCTTCAAGCAGAACTTATCAAGGGAAAAGTGTCTTGAAGCCCTAAACCAAGTCGATCAATGAGTTCTGAATATAAGTTTCGTTCCTCTGAGACATTTGAGATTCAGTACCGTAAAATTCGATATATATTTTCAATTTAGACAATCTTTTAGAGACTCTCTAATGGTCAGATGTTTTCCCGACTCGTATTCGCAACTCTAAGGCAGGTAAATTTAACACACATACTCAAAAAACAAAATAAAATTCCAAGTTCAAAAATTTTTTTTGCATATAAAAGCGCAAAAAAAATTTTTAAAAAAATGAAGCTGTGTAAAAATAAAGCAAAAATTAAGTTAAATATGGTTTAACGCAATTTTCGTATACACAATATGTTTCATTTTTTACATTTCAAATGTAGTTCTACAAATTTCAAATGTAGTAATTTCAAATGTTGTTCTACAAATATATATTCTAAATTAAAGTAATTTGGCGTGAGCATTTTGAAATTAGGATTATAAATTTCCTTATTTTGTGAACTCGCAAGAAAGGAATGTTTTTTTTTTTTCATTTACTCCACTATTAATTTAAGTATCACGTCCTACATACATAACATTATAAGTTTTAACGTCTTTTATTATTCTAAATTGTGACTTAATCTATTTGTAGAGTTTAACCGACTTACCACGTAGACTAAATTTAAAATTCTAGAGAAACTTGAAAAGATTATAAATGATCCTTTTATTTGAAACTCAGTAAGAGGCACTCCTGGCGCTTGCAAAGCCAGCCAGCATTTCCGGCGAGAAACGTAAAGTAGAAATTTAAATGCAAAGTTCGAATTAAATACCTAATAGCTAAAGTCTGCACACAGCAATTTAAAAGCGAAACTGGCTTTGGATTCACATATGTAATTTGAACAATCGACAAGAAGCAACACCGAAGACAGGAACTCTTATCTGGGACAGGAAGTTAGATACGTGGACTTGTAACTGCAAAATATGCTCTGAATTGATATCTCAAATGACTACTTAAATACACACGAACTAATTTGCCTTCTGGAGAGGAAACGGAACGTCTGAAGTGACAGTAAAGATTCCAGGCTTAAAATATCAGTTACGTAAATTAAATAAACTTTACAACACTTATATGGAAATTTTAATTTTTGGTTTTCTGATTCCCAGTGATTTATCACTCATAACCAAGCATGTAATTATTATTTACCATCAATCGAACTATGATTTCGTCTTTCCTTTTCTAGTCAATACCACATAATATTTAACAATTAGCAGTTGAAAAATACAATAGAGCAATCCAATTTTGAACAACATCATCCTCCTGCGAATATAGGCATGTGGAAGTTCAAATTTGAAATTCGGAATTTGTTTTACTATCGATTTTATGTTTTGTAAAACTTTAACGAATTTTTGATTAATAAACTCAAGGATTTTAAAGCGAGTAATGGCAACGTTGTACAGAAAATGCATTTTTATCTCCAGCGAGGGTGACTGTGTATAGGAAATTCTTAAGATATTCTCATTTAAAAATTATTTTGCGATATTGCTCTTGAACTGAATTTCATGGTTTGGTTTAATTTGCGAAGAATATGGTATTTAATAAATAAAGGTAACACACAAAATGTTGAAAAACAACCACCCCCAATGGACGTAAATTACAATCTGAAACCTTTCAGATTTTTTTTCATTTTTATTTTGTTTACGTTACTTTACTAATTTCTTTTTTTTAATTGGGCATAAAGAATGTTAAATAGCTAATAGACACTATTTTATTTAAGATGCTTTCTAATGAAACAGAGTCCTATTGGTGGCGTAGCGAAGACCCAAGGTTTTGAAAATATATTAACAATTTGTTAATTAAATGTTTCTCATTTGGATACATTTAAGGCAATTTTTCCTAAACTTCATTTTCTATACTTCACTCCTTTCAGGCTTTGGTTTTGGTTGAGCACTGTCTTCCATTGGCATACATCAACCTTATTTAGGACATGCAAATATTTTTTTCCATTTCTTCTAATATAATTATTAAAGGTTTCCATATGTTTACTATGAGTATAGATCCTGCTGTCACTAAGCCGGAATTAACAAAGATCAAATTTAGAGCTTCACCTTTTGGGAAAAATGCTCCTGACTTATGGCTTCTTTAAATTGACACTTAACATACAATTTCTGAGATAACAGCTGACTCAAAAGCATAACACTTTGTAGTGGCCGTATTCGACTGGAAAGTGTTATCATATATTAAGTACCTTATTTGTAAACAGCTAAGCAGTTAAATTAAGACTGTCTGTACATTCTAATTAGTTCAAGAATTGCAAATAAGCAATCGGCATCTTTTATAGTTATTATGGCAGATGAAGAATTTAACTGTTGATCGTCTTGACGATGATAATTTAAGTTCATTGTGGACGCAGTGGTTGATCACGAAAATGCAATAAACTGTTTTAATTTGCAAGGGTATTCTAGACAATTTATCAGTAACTGCAGATAAAGTCCATAAGGCAAGTTATCAAATTCAATGTCGGTGATCACTAGAGTCGCAGATAAATCTGAGGATTTGGAGTTGTCACGTTTCGAAGTAGGAGTATTGGCAAGAGAGATTAATAAACTCAGTAAGCGTTTACTATCGGATGTATTTAAGGCTAACTGGTCTCACCCCAAGAATGGGCAACAGTCGGACATAATCGTGGTTAAAGGTAAGATTTTCTGAAGTATTACACTTCTGTTTCGTTTTATACTTCGCAACGATAAAACGAGTTTTCATCTTATCAAATGTAATTACTTGCGGAAGTGACAACAACATACACAATTAGAACCAACCATCTAACGAAAGCTAAGGTCAATTAAACGTATTAAAACTCCAGTGATTCTAATTATATTCACAATTCATGATTTTTAGTAGGTATTAGGTTTCAGTCACGAAATTAATGAAGCATATCCAATCAAATTTCATTTAAGAAATATATTGATACGTAATAAAACATGGTTTTCATAACATTAATTTAAATGTGTATCATAAAATTTTAATGTTTGCTCTGCAGACGTCTGATGACAGGTGTTTTCCAAGGCAACGTCGACAGTTCGGATAAGTCAGTTTACAACTGACGTATTATACGATCAATCGTATAATACGTCATACGATCATCAGCGATAAATACAGTCAATCAATCATCAACGATTGCTCATATGCTTCTCTCATTTCAGAAGTAATTATCTCTTAAACAACAAACTTTCCTGAAATAGGTCATTAGCAATTACCCGACAGAAAACTACAGCCTTTGCTAAATTCTGAAGTTTGCCTGGAAAATGCAAAACTACTAATGGGTTTCCCAATCTTTCTATTCTTTATTGTCTCAAACTCATCCATTGGACCAGGTGTCCCGGTCTAAGACACATTACATACTCTGTCCCCTCCTAGGCTTCATTCAACACTTTGTCTAATAAGAAATGGTTTGTCCGGAATACTTTATAAACTGGTTTGTCTGGAATAGTGTAATGTTTTTATTACAGTGATAAAAATATAATTTTCAAAAGCACACTAAATCCTTTCGGAAACATTTTACCACATGTGAGTTTTTATTATAGGATACTGTAGGACATTTATTCCAATCTAAAAGAAATATGTGCATTTATGGATGCATCCATGGACATACGTTCATTGATTTATTGTATAGCCCGAAGGTTTCCTATCGCATGTGTACTATTGCAAATGTGTTCGCCGCCTTGATAACGCTTCAGAGTTTCTGAAACGATCACATCTGATCAAATGACAAATTTAGAAAGTCAGCTCTTGATTGAATCAACTAAACATTTATGTTCCTTTAAAAATCGAATCACGTTTACAATCCTAAGTGTAACAGTATAACGGAGGGTCTGCATCCTCAGCTTAAGCTCCACTTAATTAGCATTTATGCAGTAGACAGACACATTTGCGTTATTTAAGGGCATTGCATGCATACTTTGTTTAGAGAGCTCTTCTGAAACTACCTGGAGAATTCTTTAGAACTTTGTTCCAGACGTTTGTTTCTCAATTGAAATGTCTCCCGCATCTGCAGCTGAAACATGATAGAGGCATTGAGGCGTCAAAACATAATCCCGTGATTTCTTTCATGCACCCATAACGCTTAGTTGTTACACTATCTTTCTTAGACAAGATTCCGTTAGGCTTCCTCCTCAACAACCGTATTCCGATACGTATGCCGACTATGTACGTATACCGCATGACTACCCGTTCAGACAAGTATTTTGTATGGAACATTAAAGGCAAGGGCAGATCCACGTTTATTACTCATTTGATTCTAGCTTTTGTACTGGCCCAGGAAAATGAGCATATGCAAGCACCTGCGACTACGACAACGACCACTAAGCCTGGATCAAGCCATATTTATCGGACAATGTTTTGGTTCCAAAGCTGAGATCCTTCGGTCTCCGATGCGAGTATGGGGTGGCTATCATTTCTGTAGTTAGGTTTTCATTTCATCCCGCTGGGAGCGAATGACTGCCTGTTATTCGAACGATTCACCGTCGTATGCAATATACAGCGTTTGGATTAAGAAAAATGTTCATGCAGTCTACATAGTGTATATATCTAGTTATTTCTTCTAATCAGAGGAGGTTCAAGTGCAGAGCAATGAAAAGAATATCGAGCCGCAGTGGATTACTTCAAACAGTACCTTAGGAGAACAAGTCATAGGGATTTATATTTATTTTACCTAAGTTAATATTATGCTTACTTTCCTATAAGCCTTCATTTTCCCTAATTGGCAATTCCAGAATATTTAAATTTGTTAACGCGCCTGAAGTAATGCAAATTCTACCTTGGGGAGAAAAGGTTTAAATATTGAGTTCTATAAGAGAAAGTTAGAGAAGTTCGGCAAGCACTATATTTTTGTAGCGTAAGCTTCTGTTCTGCGTTTATTGCTGGTTAACGTAGCGTAACTGCTATAACTTTCCTGTCACTAGATATTCGACAAGGTTTAAGGAAACAGGATTATCTGACCCTGTAGAGTAATTTTACTAATTGTACTATCTTCGAATTTTTAGTTTAGTTCTTGTTATTTGAGTTACCTCCCGGGGAAGGCTTAGTGTGTTAGCGTCAAGTCGACACATTGTGAATTTTAAAAATTTAGTAAAGGATTCTTTTTAACCTGTTCCTGGCTGGTTTCTATACGTACTTCAGCTATCACATCAGGTGATAGACTAGTGGTTCTTACAAAGTATCTGAAGAAAGCAAAGCCAGATACCCCAGTAAAGAGTACTGGACTTTTAATACTTATACCATTGCTAGTATCACATTTTTTAGCTGCACGTTTCTGTTAATTAATGACTAGAGGTCCTTTTCTACTTTGTTTTGGATCTAGTAGTTTACTAATTTTTGTTCCTTAAATGGGACATAATAAATAATGTTTTAGTTAATAGCAGATTATGTTTTATTTTACGTACCTTCTGATTAAATGAAATTATATGGCGGGGGACAGGTTGCTTCTTTCCACCATAGGACTGTTTTCTGAAATTTGATTATATTAGTTTGATTCCTTTAGCGATAGTTCTAAGACTTTTCATTCTTGTTACTGTAGATTACTGTCAAAATATTCTAATGTTTCACATTTCTACAAAGATAAATAATATATTGATGTAGTTTAGGTGCGAAAGCAAACATACTGAGTGATTGCCAGTGAACTAAGAAAGTGGAATTTTATTTTTAAACCTTGCTTGCGATAAATTTGGATTAAAATATTTAGCTTGAGGTTTCAACATTGTAGTATGGTTGAAATATTCCTCTGGAATTTGCAGGCAGAAACCTGTCTAGAACCGTCTCCGATTAGGCTTTAATGCTTATTATAAACCCATGTCGCAACACTGTACAAAGGCTTATATGAATTTAAATCTTGGAGACAGAAATGTTGAGAAATCATTAATTTTTACCCCTCTTTTGGGAGGGCGAACAGCAATTCGGAAACATAGACGGTTGCCTTTCCCAGAGATGAATTTGAAATATTCTTGTTAATAGCTAAATATATTAAACACAGTTCTCCGAGGTAACGTGGGAGGACTGTGTTTATTTCCTTATGAAATCTAACAGAATGCTAAATTTAGATGGCATAGATGGGATTTTAGATGGAATTATACACGGCTGCGAGTTTGTGTGACCCCAAATCTTTACAGGAAGTTGTGACTTGATATGCTGTCGTGGCAAGTATATCTCATTCTTGCACTAGTGAGCACAAGGGTTTTCTCTCAAATACCTTCTTATGTTTCAGTAACGCTGTTGCACTAACTTCGCCTAGCCCTTTTTTTTGTCGTTTTAGCTTTTTTATCAAGCAGCATTATCTTGGGACTCACCCTATATATACAATTCAACAGCAAAATTTAAAAAAAAATTAAAAGCAGCGCAGCATTATACGTTTAGAATTCACGATAGAGCGTTAAATGTTAGCACACTTCTTTTTTACCAGTCTTTTCTCAGTTCATGGTATTAATCTCCAGTTTTCTTAATAAGATGCTTTACAAAGCCTTTTTGTATTTTCATTAATAACATTTTGTGTGTTTACTTTATGTATTAAATATCAACTTCTTAGCGTTGAGCTCACATAAAATTCGTTTCAATGGCAAAATCACACAATATTTAAAAGCATCATATCTTTATTATTTCCGATAGACAGTCTTCCTCGCTCGAGATTAAAATGTTTTGTTTCCGTACAGTGTTGTCACTACTCGCTTAGAAATCGTTGAGTGTGTTAACCAAAAATTCGTTGAAGTTTTACAAAATATGAAAGAGGCAATAAAACAAATTCGAAATTCAAAATTCGGGCTTTCAGGTGCCCATGTTTGTACAGAAGTGGTTTTTACACGCTGCGAGAAACCTGCATACATTCATGCAAATTATTCATTACTTAATTTCTTTAAATACAATACAGGTGTACATATTTAAATACAATACATATTTGGTGTCAAGCGTTTCGAAAGTGATACCACGGATTTAATTGTCTGGCCGTTTCGAAACTAATATCCCATTCGGATTAACTCTAACTTCTTTACTCTCTTTTGGACTAATTAAATTAAATATTTAATTACTGCTGAAACTTTAATTGCTAAAAGTGGCTCTGACTTTTTTAAAGCCTAGGATTAACCTTTTTGATTGAAATTCTTTGAAGTATTAAAAATATTGAAGAAAAATTGTTTCTTACAAAATTATTTATTCTTACAATTAACAGCTTGCATCGGTTTCTAAAGCTTAATTTGTAAACAGTAAACATATTTGAAACAAGCATTAAGCAATGACCAGACTGTTCCTCAATCATAAATTAATGTATCGTTAAAATCGTTTTTCATTACTTACTCTAATAAGCATATAAATATTAAAAAATTGTGAGTTCCATGAATTACCATAGTTATTCAATTTTAAGGCATACACCAAATTTCAAAAACAGCAGTAGAGGGAAAAATGTTTAAAAAAATTAAATTAATGACATGAAACACTAAAATACACCTAATAAATAATTTTTAATGATTAATTCTAAATTAATGGAAAGCATAGCACTCTAAATTAAGTTTATAATTGGAAAATTGCAATGTTTCGAAATAATTAACATTTCAGAAAATCTGAGATTCTAAGATAAGATCAATTTACACCTAAATTTATTATGAAAAAAAAATCTTAGTTTCAAAGGAATATGGGTAAGACTGTAATTAATTATTATAAATACCATATGACATATTATATATATATTTATTTTTAATAAATTATGAAAAAGAAATTTATGCCTTTAAAAACAGCTCGTATAATGAAGAGTAAAACTGTAAGAATACTGTCTATTTTAATTAATATTTCAGATTTTGAATTTTTCCTGTAATTTTGTTGTTTAATCTACTTCATAAAATAAATAAATGTACGGAGTTTTAAATGGAATCCAGAATTACATTTAAAGGAGACAGTTCGCAAACTCATTCTGCTATGATGAAACTCCTGTATTGTCACATGCCTTTAACGCAATTGCTACGATCTGGGAGTGTCTTTGAAATTAGGTTACTAGACATACAATAGCTGAACCAAGTTGTTCGGGTATAAATTTCATGAATACAGATTTATCAGTGCTTTGTCAAGTACCTAGCAAGCGAGAATGGCGAAATTAATTTTTGTTAATTTAGCTCCGTAACTTCAAGCTGGATTTCAAATAAATCTTTTAAATATTTTATGTCATCTTATTTGTTTATTACTTAGATATTTAAAAGTAAGGACAGACCATAATTCTCTAGGCAATCTAAGAAAATTTTACTAGCATTTAAGTTAAGTCAAATTGAATTTAAGTTTATAAATTTAGGCAGAAGGCAAAATTAGACTGGCTTGATTCTATAGAAAGCATCTGCCAATTTGAAAGAATACAAATACGATGTCCTTCTTACGCAGGGAGATGGAAGTATGATGATAAAAAATTATAACAAAAATAACATTACAATTTAGAATAATTTGTCTATTAAATAATATTATGCTTGTAATATAGAACCTGTGAATGCTTAATTTAATAGAATACTTTTGTTTCATGAAGATCACGGTACATTTCCCCTTAAAAATACAGAAGATTTTTCTCTGCCTTTAAGTTTTAGCTGACTTTATACAAGGAAGAATTTTAATCTTAATCTTTTAATCTTTAAGAATCTTATTGTTTATAATATATGCAACTTAGTACTGTTTTAATTTTTAAAATTAAAATCTGACGTGGTCACCACATGTCTTCCTTGCGCGGCCTATTAAATTATACAATTTTTTTTGCTTCAGTTCATTTACTTATTGCCTAGAATTATTTGCTAATTTTATTAACAGATTCCACAAGACAAGTTAAAAACGAAATAAAAATTGCTGATTCTTAAATTAAATGTTTGGTAGAGTGAAGCAGTAGTCAAACTTCTTTAAATGTTTTTTGTACATAACGAGTGTAAAACTTCCCAAATATAAATATAGGAACCGGGAGACATTAATTAAAAGTTAGATTTCATTGGTTGGCGAAAATTATTTTTTTATTAATAAAACATGAAAATTTTTGTTATTTGAAACACTTTCGTAATTGGAAGTATATGGCTACGACCAACGAGAGTAAGGGAATGGTTTCACACATACACATACATTTACATATATATATATATATATATATTATCTAACACGTTAAATGAACGAATCAGAAATAAAAGAAAAGTATCATAACAAAACCAAAAATTACAGTACAACTAGAAAAAATTGGAAAAGAGTACATATAAAATGAAAACAATAAAAAGATAAAAATATTAATAATTTCTTCTGTTTAAAGCTTCAAACAGAACTTGTCAAGAAAAAAGAGTTTTGAAGCCTTAAACCAAGTTCATTAACCAGTGACAGTAGACATGTTTCGTTCAAATGAGCTCATTGAGACTTTAAACTGTTAAAATATAATTATCCCTTCTTATTTACATACTGCGTCGAATTAAAAAAAGTTTCACTAAATTTACTTCTTTTCCAGACATCACTTCGTTCTCTTAATTTACAAAATTTACATTAATGTATTAAGAAATAAATCCTAAAAGTTACAAAAATTAATCATCATCTAAAAGGCAGATAAAGGCTAAATTGAAACAGTCACTAAATAGAAAAAAAATATAGAAAATATCTAAAAAATATAGAAAATATTACAGAAATAAATTATCAATTAGTTTTCATGAATGAAAATTTCATTGAAAGTCCATTATAAAAAAAGGCTGGCTGTATTACTTGAAGTATAAGAACAAATGTTTTTGCTATTAAAATCTTGTCAAATTTTTGTCAAATTAATAATGTAAATTTTGGAGCCAATTTGCTCAAAAAGGCAAAACAATATGCAAAAAACAATGAAATTATTGAAGAAATCAAACATACCTTTCTATATTTCCAAACGTCGGCAGAGAGTATGAACGTTCAAAATTCCAGAAGCTGAAAAAGTTGCCAAAATTTGAACGAACCTTGATGAAGGGGTTTCTAGAAATTTGAAAGTCTTCTACAACGAATAATAGAAAAGAACTTCAAACCAGAAACAAGTCCATATATATATATACATAGCCAAATAAAGGGAGTAAAATTCTAATAGAAATCGCCTAAAAGTAAATGATAGATTTGTTCCTAGCAAAAAGAGAAAAACTCTAAAGGCAATCGCCTAAAAGTAAATTTGATACCCATTAACTAAGGTAGAACACGTTAAGAAATTAATTACTCAAAAGAATATCGCAAAAAATAACTAAATGCTGGTATTTAAGAAAATCAATTTTTAAAAAATTGCGACACGTAAAAAAACATTAAAGCACAAACATAATTAAAATTAAAATACCAGAAAAAATACAAAATTGGCAATTTAGCCTACGTCGAGCTTTTAGTGGACTCGTCAGGGGAAAAGCACTATAGCTCGTACATAGGTAAACTCCATTACGCGTTTTGTCAAACGACAATAATTGAGACTAAAAAAAAATTAAACAGATAATAATAGATAAAAATCTTCATAATACCGTAGGTCTCAATTCTTATCGTTTCTTTTCCCAACGCGCCTGCCATAAGACTTTAAAACAATAAGACCTCAGAGTAACCTTTAAAAAAATTTGGTAAAGATAATGTACAAACATACAAAAGTAGTCAATTAGGTACGAGTCAAAAAATACATAATTTAAGGGAGATCTCAATGAGCTAGAAAATTTAGACTTAGTTAACCAAAAAAGGAAAATAAAACACAATAAAATACAAGTGTTTTGTTAAGACCAATTTCAAAACAAAGCAAAAGAAATTGAACATACCTGTACCCAATGGCAGCAGCAAAACATTTTTAAAGCGTAAAAGATGGAAAGTGGTTGCTAGAATAAGAATTTTAAAATAGGGAGCAACCAGAAAAGAATTTGAAAAACACCAATAAGGTGCAAGTTGAAAGAGGGAGGTTAAACGTCATAACGTGAACCAATAATGCGTCATGGCCAATGCGGACATCTGGACAGAAAGGCGTGGTGTATACAGGGGGTCAACTTAGAAAGTTTCAGCTGGAAGCTTTATCAACAGAAGGGCGTCCAGTAAAGTGCTGAGTCACGCAAAAATTGTAAGAAGGTGAAGAATAAAATGGTCGAATAAGTAAATGCAAAATCTGGACTGAAAGCAGTGGAAATTGGAAAAGAAGGGAAGATTCGTTAGAAAAAGTCGTTAAATCTTTTTGCTAGAGGGTTTACAAGCGATCAGACATGAAAAAGGCCCATAAATTAATAACAGAAATAGACAAGGCCAGAGTTCGGTACCATTAAATTATAAATTTAATAATAAAACTGAATACACAATATCACAAATTTTTACTTTAAAACAAAATTACCCCAATATTATTTTCGTGCGATATGCTGCTGAGTTAATTTTTGTATTTCCGTTATCTCTAGTCTTCTGACTGTTATTTGACTATTTATATATTCATAGGAAATTTTGGAATTTACTGATATTGAATTTCATTTCCTGTGGGTCTGTGTGAATTTCGTTTTAAATTTCTTAATTTCTCTCTATAATTTACACATGCATAAAAACGTTTGGTATTGTCGATTGCAATAAGCCAAAGGGAGGCACTAACTACATGTTATAGCAGTCCCATATACAAAACTTCAACATTCTACGGCTATTCGTTTTTAAGTTACGCGAGATACATGCATACCTACATACACAAGTCAAGAAAAATTAGCTTTTGAATTCATTTTAAATCTTTTTGGGAAAATAAGTACTTTATTCTTCAGAAGTAACGGAAAAAAGCGTCCAAATGGATTCGGGAGCTGTGAAAATACATGTTTCTATGTGAATATGATACCCAAAATTCTTCGCAATTGCAACATTGCCTTTAGTTGGTGCAAGAAAGTAACGAAAGGAGAACAATCATAATATAAATAGAGATAGAGGTTTAAAATTTGCCGATTTCTACACTGTTAATTAGTGAAAGGTAATTAATAATTTGAAATAGAAATGACTTAGTGTTGTGAAAGGCATAATTTAAAAGATAATGTCTTAGACCTAAGGAAATGAAGTTGTTCAGAGCACAGCAATTTGATAGCTCGCGTGCATGATTATTGCTGTGGTGGCATAATGCAAATGACAAATTTCTAACATTAAAATAACAACATCATTCGAGCTGCATTGTTTGCTGTCATTGGACTAGAGGCTGGCGCCGCTCATTTTGCGGCCTGCTGCTGCTGCTGTATCCCAAAGTTTCAGCCGTGAATCAAACTCACAGCATAAGACTTGAGACAAAACTTCACAGAGCATTTACCTGAATGTAGCATACATTAGGGTGTCAGATACATGTTTGTTAAAATACTCCCAGAGAACACAATAGTCATAATGCAAGCTGTGGCTAATGTGTTTAAATGTAGAAGAGGGAATATTTTGAAGGAAATCGATCTTAATTCATATATAAAACGTAGTATAAAATTTAGCTGCATTGTTAACATTATCTACGTAGTATTATTACATTGTAATTCCATCTATTAAAATTGTTCTTTGGCTATGTACTTTTTTTAAATTAAACCTATTTTAAAAGTAATCGAAAATGATGTATTTTTAATTTCTATTATTTTCTGATTTTTCATAAAATTCTAGCATAATGGGAATCAAATCGAATTTAGCTTAATTTTTATTAATGAATTAAACGTTACGGAAATCTAGTGTTTTAAATCTACATAAACTGCAAAATTTCTCTTTAATCATACAATGAATTATTAATTACGTTACTTTTTATCTTCCCAATAACAAGTCTATCATTGCGAAAGTGAAAATAGTTTGAAGAAAGGTTTACAAAACGAAATTGTTTTTAATATTGAAATATGTGCATTAAAACATGATGAAATGTATTTCTCAAGTTTTTAAAGAAGTTGTGTGTCATTGTAAAGATAATTTTATGCGAAGTGTAATATAAAGTAAATTGGAGAAAAATTATTCCCTGCTGGATAAAAATATATAATGAATAAAGGCAAAACGAAAATAAAACTGTCTTACAGAAACACAGAGGATGTCACAAAATTCAAACAGAAAGACAGAATGCAACTTGCAGTGCGACAAAAACTGTCACAGTACGATGTTAGCATGAATAGTCTTGCATTGTTCGGCAGCAGAATTGATAGTGAAACATCTTGTTTAGATATTAGATTGTTATTAAATTCGTAGCTATTTATTTTCATCAACATTAAAAAAATCTGAAAGCCTTCAGGTTTTGCCTTTTACAGGCACAGATGTGTTTCGAGAACATTTCAGCTAACATCACATTGGCCTAAAAATTTTTAAATCAGCATATCTTCAGAAATTCCGATAGATAGTGTCGCGCACTGGAGATAAAAATATTTTATTCTTTATAGTGTTGCCGCTGTTCATTTAGAAACTGTTGAGTTTTTTAATCAAAAATTCGTTCAAGTTTTACAAAATATTTAGAATGAAATAGAGAGTGAAACAAATTTCACATTCCAAATTCGGTCTTCCAGGTGCCCGTGTTCGGTTGGAGGACTAGTTATCAAAATTCGATGACGCTAGGTACCATTGTTTTTCACAACGCGAGAAACATTTTTACATTCATGTAGATTCTAAATTACTTAGTTTTTTGAAATATAATACAGAGTGACATTATTTGGTGACAACAATTTGAAAATTGATACTACCGTTTATATTGATTCGAAGCAAAATGCCTTTTTTAGTAACATTCCTTCTGGGCTAACGCCCAACTGGCTAAAAAAGTCCCCAACTCTGTTTAACATATTCGTCGCCAGGGGTCAACGTTGATCAACATCTGGTTGTTCGAGTACATCCGGGAAGTCAGAGGTGGCAAAGTAATCTGATCTTCAAGCTTAGCCCTGCGGGTTGCACTCTCTATGCATTTCACTATTTAAAGTTGTAGAGACATAAGACATTTTTGAAGCAGGAGAGATGAAAAATGAGCAATGTTCTTGCCGGGACACGAACCACGGACCTCTCAAATGCGCGTGGAGCGTGCTGACCATTACACCACAAAGGCATGCTAAGAAGACTGGAGAAATACTTTATATTCTCCCTCTTTTAAAGGGCCACTGGGGATTAGGGGACCCAATCGCCAAATCCTGGTAGTGGAGAATCATCATTCACCACCTTGTTTAGTTCGGGCGCCACTGTAGTGTAATTTAGAATTTCCGACACTGAAAAAATGAGCAATGCCTTCGCCGGGACTCAAACCTCGGACTTCTCGATACGCGCCGAGTGAGCTAACCATTACACTAAGAAGGCACGCTAGAAGGAAGGAGAAAATACCTTATACACTGTCCGTTTTAAAAAGCAACTGGGGTTAGAGGACCCAATCGCCAAATCCTGGTAGTTAAGAATTATCATTCACCACATCTTAGTTTGGCGCCACTGTGGAGGCATTAAGATTTTTTGTAGCAGGAGAGATGAAAAATGAGCAATGCCCTCCCCAGGGCTCAAATCTGAAGCTCTTGAATAAGAGGCGAGTGCGCTACAAATTACACCACGAAGGTATCCGGGAAGGAAGGAGAAAATACCTTATAAAGTGACCAACATTGCCATTCTGCATATTGCTGCGATTTGGCCTAAGACTATAATTTACAAGAAACGTGATGCACGCTCATTTGTGGAAGAATGCATGTAAAACGTAACTCGTTAGGGATAAAGAGGTTTTAGTGATAAAAAAATAGGAAAATATTAAGATTACAACATAACAAACTAAAAAAATGCCTGCTAGGTGACCCCTTCGCCGCCTAGAATCAAACTATTCCGTTAGCACCATGATGGTGTTACGTACTAAACTCGCGGCACCAGATGTTCTGTGGCAAAAAATGTTAAATACTAACTGTTACGATAATTAGCCTACAATAATATCAAAAACCAAATTCTAGTTGCGTTGTGTTTATCTTTCCTCAAAACTAACCCGAACAACCCCTAAGACCAAGCAGGAGTACTGGTGTTAAAAACATTCACACAAGTCATCATAAGAAAAACTCTGAATCAAATATATATATATATAACCAAGGATATTTATTGCAGCATTAAAGGAAGACACCCAATCTTTCAACTTAAATTTCTAGATCTATGGTGTGTTCAGGTGACCAACTATTTAAAATAATGCATTTAGAATTATAATATATATATTGTTAATTTCAAATATGCACCGAGATGAATTAATCAAAAATTTACACCGTAAAAATTAATATTAAATTTTCATATGCAGTTATCAAACTCTGCTGGCCAGCATAAAAATACACAGGAATTTAATGAATCACCGAGCATGGTGTCTTTACCAATATTGATAGAGATTACTTAGTTCAAGAAATTTCTATTACATACATAATTTAGCAATCCCTTAGGCAGTTAGAAAACATTACATATTCAAGTAGACCCGTTGGAGAAAAATGATTACATTTATTCCAACATTCAATTACTCAATTAAAGGTAAAGTAGAATTTAAATTTTTAAATTGTTCCTTAATTTGCAAAAGTTAAAGTTAATTCACAACCAAAAGTAGTAACAACTTAAAGTAGAAAGGTAAAATTTAGATAAGTTAACAAATTTAATATCCTGTCTTAATCCATTATATATAAATTTTAAATTTCGAACCAAGTTAAAGTTAAAAGTCCTAAATAGATTAATAGTGCAGCAGTTGCTTAAATACACAGCCTGGATTTAAGATCCAGCAGAAAAACCTTTGACTAAAAGTTAAATAGAATTTAATTGGAAATTAAATACACATATAATTACTCCTTACATTAATAATTCATCACTGGAAAATTTACTTCAAATAATCAAATCTCTTAAAAAAATTTTAATTTGCCATATTACTTAGGAAACATGTTCACGGAATTTAAGTCGCAAGCTGTACTAAATTTCAGGTGAAATTAACAATCAAAAGGTTGAACTCACTTGAAGGGAAGAATTTTAAACTTAATTAAGCCTTGCTAGTTTATCAGATGGAACAATCTCCAGACGAGCAGCCGTTTGAAGTAGAAACCAAGATGCTCTCCTTTGGGCATGATTCCAACCCGCACAGAGATGATGTTAGCAGTCCTGAAGGATGTAGGAAAATGAAATAAGGCATAGATGTTTCGAAGCGAGAAAACTGGACCTATAGACCGATGTGAAGAAGGTGGAAACTTGTAATTCACTGAACTAGACCCATTCTGGAGAGTTGATGGTAGTACTCGGATCTAAGTTGCATCCACTATGGTGTTAACTCCTTGATTCGATGAAAAAAAACACCATTCTCGACTCCTACACGGGGATGGTAAAGTGCGGAGGAGTATACGTTTCAATTCATAATTTTAGATGTACATCTTTAGGACGTAAACATGTCCACTACCGGACCCCCCGGGTCAACATTTGCTCTTCCAGAGGAAGAAAATGAAGCGTCTTCTTTCAGCTGCAAATCCAAGGCAAAAAGGGCTGAGCATGGCCTTGCATGACGATTTTAATCGTCCAGAATCCAGAATTTTCGAAAATCACCAAATTTGGTGAATTAGTATGCAAATCTCGCCAAACACAAAACAGTGCTGCGAAAACTTAGTTTTTCCTTCTTCACACCAAAAAAAATTCCACCCTCGCCACCCCCTTCGCCAACAAGGAGGGGTGAGGGAAAGAATGCAACAACCCTACCACGCCACCGGACGCAGTACATGACCTTGACGAAGAAGTGCTCAAAAACGACCCTTATAGCAGAATAAATTTTTAGACACGAAATTCAACAATTTTAGCAATTAAATGGGCATAATTCTCCAACGGGGCGACGTACAGTCATGAAAGTAGATTCATAAGAAGGGTAAATTTTTTCTCTTTAAGAGGTATAAATTTCATCCATGTGAATAAAAAGGAAGTATTTTTAAATTTCAAATATTACGCAGAAACAACCGATTTCCCATTGTCTCCTTCTCCCGAAGGCTAATACTGTCGAACGCGTAACGTAAGAACGAGAACTCTGTTTAACTCGTATAAAAATAATTGATTCAATAACATAAGCAATACAATTCGTGAAGAAAAATTTAGAATAAGCATAAATTAATGCATATAATTTACTCACTCAATAATTAATTAACAAATAACTGCAATTAACTACACATTAATCCATAATTCTAAACTAACCAAAAATCACTACATAACAATGGACACTCATGACTGCTCATAAAAAAAAAGAAGAAAAAAAATCTGAAAACTGTCAGCAAAGAGGCGTTTCTTTAACGTTTTGTGCGTCACCTTTTTTTATTAAATACAGAACTTTAACTATAAAATTCAATCCAACAGCAATATCGCAAAATATTTAAAAGAACATACTTTTATAATTTTCAATACACAGTCTCGAGCGCTGTAGATACTTTTTTTTTACCGTACAGTGTTGCCATTACTTGCTTTGAAATCGTTGTGTTTCTTAATCAAAAACTCATAAATGCTTTTACAAAATATGGAATAAATAATAAAGCAGATTCCAAATTTGGCTTCCAGATGCTCATATTCTATGGAAGATTGCGCTATTCATATTTTGATGGCTTTAGGTACAGTTGTTTTATCACAATGCGTAAAACATACATACATTTGTGCAGATTCTTCATTCTTTAATTTCTTTAAATGTAATACAGGGCGATAATATATGCTGGCAACAATTTCAAAAGAGATTCGCCGTTTATAGTGAATCGACCCAAAATGCCAAAACGAAATAAATAGCCCTTCTGAGCTAACGCTCCTTTGAGCTAAAAAAAAATAATCTGATGTGTAGACCACATGACTTCCTCGTACGGAATATTAAATTATACACATTTTTTCCTGCATTTCATTTAAATTTATTGAATTTAATTAAATGCATTTCGCCCACAGCGCATAAACCACAATAGAATTAATACATCTTTAAAATTCACTATATTTATTTACCATAGCGACACTCTGGCGCTAGGTTCACTTAACAGCGTTACATATCATTCCTTTCATAACTCAGAATGCTCAAAAATTCTTTCGTCTAAAGAAATATTTAATAGTTGGCACATGTTCTATTCAAATACTATAATAAATCTAAAATGATATATAGAAGAAATTAAACAAACAAGAAATAAACGGTTTTGTACAGACGATTCAGAGCCGCTAGCTTAATGTCGATGCGCTACTCGTAAACATCGACAATATTTGCTGCTAACAGAAAACAGTTATTTCTTCGAATTTTGTTAGAGAATTTCGATTTATCTCTCATTTAGCTAATTCAGTTTTCCCTTCGGGGCTGTGCAAAAAGTAAAAAGAAACTCAAATTATTTTCATTACAAATTGAAGATACAGAAAAATATAAAACACCAAGTACAGTTAACACAATTAAAAAACAACTTTTATAATTAAAGTTACACTTTCTACCCGAAAACAAGCAATTCGGCCAGCAGGCAAAATAACAGATTTTTCGGTGCGCAAAACTGAAAGTTTATTTCTGCTCTCACTTGGCAAAAAGACACTAAGGAGTAGAATCTGACTTAATTTGTTGTGGACGCTGTGCTAAGTCAATATATGGGATGACCTAATAACTTAATAATGATAATTCCAGAGCGGATTAAGCATGATTTAAATTCGCAATAATAAAAGAAGGCGTTATCTTTGTTGTTGTCATGTTTAGTTTCTCTAGATTGGCAGCAAATCCACTATTCTGCTAAGTTTCAAATGTAAACAAATGTGGCTGCTATAGTAAAAATAATTAGGTTTAGCCGAACTTAAACAACTTTTAAATTGTTATTAATTCTACAAATATTTCATGCAGATTTACTAAACGCATAAAAACCTTAACCGGAAGATAACAAGAAAATTCCCTCAGTTTTAAAGTAAAAATGAGCACTTTACCGACGTATCGGAGTAAAACAATCTAGCTCACTGAGTCGGTTACCAGAGTGGGTATATATACATATATACATACTTTTGGTGCCGCCGATTGCAACGAAAAGGGGAGGTGCTCATCTGCATATTATAGCAGTCCTGCATTCAAATTTTCAACTCTCTGCGGCTACTCGATTTTGAGTTATTTAAGATACAAACATACGTACGTACGTACGTGTACAGACACCATGAAAAAAATCTCTTCTGAATCCATTTTAAATCAGTGTTTTAATTAGTTTGAGGCAATAGAGTCCTTTAATCTGTCCTTACGTACAGATGTCACGCAAAAACATCGTTAAATTGCATTCGATAGCGGTCAAAATGAAATATTGTACCCAGAATTTTTCGTGATTACGACACTTCCTTAACGTACTACAAGGAAGTAAAAAAAAGCAGTTAAACCCTCATTAAAGAATGCACCAAAATTTAAAAAATACTAATTAAATCATCATAGAATAAGCCAAAAAAACAGTCTTTTTTCAATAGGCTAAGGATCACAAAAGAATTTCTTTATGTGATAAGCATAATTCGTATGATAAAATAAAAGAAAACATTTGTGTATACCTAACCGAAGGAGAAATTTCTAAAGCGCGAAATAAGTACCAATTGACACTGCTAATTAGAATTGCCAGAGGTAGGACAGAACAAATAATCAGAAATATTTAAAAATGATTCATATGAAAACATTTTAAAGGTAAATTGTCGGGTTCTCGAATGCAAAATTCACAATGCTGACTAACTAAAACAATTACACAGAAAAACATTTACTTTTCAAATAAGGAGAAAAACGATAAGAATGCAGAAAAAGTTAAATAACTCACCAAGATGATATGATATAATTTGGAGTAATAAATTTAAGATTTTACGAATAATATATGATAATAATTGAAGAAGATCTGCAGTCTGGATGCACAACACATGAGGCATATAGTTGCTATTCGTCTGTGTGTTTGGCTTCAACAGTAGCAAATATTTAAGACAAGCTGAGTATTGGTTATTCGTAATGGGCTCGAAGCCAATTAAACGGGCTGGCTGCATGGTTGATTTTCATATTTTGTCGTCATGTGTAACGCGAATACAAGCCAGTTTGGTCCTCCAGAAAGGATCCCGCCTCTTGGGCAGATAAAACTCGTAGGTTTGCCACATTTCCAATAGCCAAATTATTTGTGGTTGTATGTGGAAACAATCTGTATATGAAGAATTTCTTTTGTTGACGCTTTTAGTAAATTTTTATTTGGCCTATTTAAATGGCGTATTTTCAGAACTTGTCATTTGTCATAGTTATCCCAGATTATAATTCACATCAAAATGCTTATTAAAATACGTAAACTGCGTTTATTTTCATCCAATTTTCATAGAGTTTTTCTACAGATTCAATTGAATCTGAACACTGTGCCATTTCGAAAACTAAAATGCAGCTTGCTGAAGATTACAAAATGATAAACGTTCAATTTCACTAATAATATATTATTAGTGAAATTATAATATATTATTAGTATTATCATATTTATGCAGAGATTTATACTAGATGTTTTTAGGAATACCCAGCGGTTTTAAGCGCGATCATCCCTTCTTAATTTTGTACAGTTAATTTATTTGTTTAGTAAATTTATTTAAGGTATTTCTCCAGCCTTCTTAGCGTGCCTTCGTGGCGTGCACTCTCGGCGCATATTCGAGACGTCAGAGGTTCGAGTCTCAGCGAGCGCACTGCTTATTTCTTCAGTTTCCTAACATCGAAAAAATCGAAATGTCTCTACAGTGGAGCCCAAATTTCAAAAAAGATGGTGGATGATGATTTTCCACATCCAGGATTTGGCGACTGGTTCCCCTAATCTCCAGTCGCCCTTTAAAAGTCGGAGTATGTAAGGTATTTCTTCCGCCATCTTGGCATGCTTTCGTGGTGCAGCGGTCAGCACGCTCGGCGCGTATTCGAAAGGTCGTGGTTCGAGTTCCGGCGACGGCATCGCTCTCTCCTGCTTCTAAATAATCTAATGCCTCTACAGATTTAAAACAACTTTATGGAAGGTTTGGATGAATTCAGTTAAAGAAAACATGTAGTAGTTCTGTTGTTCTCTGAACGTATGCCGCACCTTTTTTAAAATAAATTTTGTAATAAGCGAAGATATTATTTTACTATTTATTTGGGCAACTGCGTAACATAATAAAATCATTGCTTTAGTTTACAGAGTCTCGTAATTTTTGGTAGCATAAACTAGGGATGTCTTGAACACTATATAACAAACTATCCTCAGGTCAAAAACAAAGTCAGAAAAAGACAATAGACAAAGTCAGAAGAAATGTCTAAAGAAACCTTTATTCAATCACAATGTTGAGCAGATAGCCTCACATGTGTCAGCACTTCTAGCTTAACTCAAATAAGTAATTTGAACTTAAATAAAATGTATTTAAATTGAACTAACGACTCACACGATAATTTAAACGAGCGGAAAGGCTCTGACTAGTAGTAGCCGGCGGAAACAAGCTCAATGGCTAGAAGCTCTCAACACCACAAAATCAAATCATCAGTAAGTCAAAGGAACAACATGGCCTGCAAGCAGGCAAACACGCTCTACAATTATCTTCGGAAACATTTGCTTAAATATCATTTCTCTCTCCCTTAGTTTGAATTAACACGCGCTCCTGATTAACATTCTGGCAGAAAAGCGTGTGTGAAAGGGAGAATGAAAGGAAAGTTGCTTTAACTAAAAATTATCTATTAGTCAAAATAAATGGATCTCCACAAGTTGCTATATATCGGAAAATTATGTTAATAAGCAGTGAAATAAATAATGATTGTAGAAATTATAAAAACTAAAATGATGCTCTTATGTTTAAAATCATTTTAATCAAACACTTAAACGCTTAAAATTTAAAAACACAACTTTTACACACTCTTTTAACACATAAAATCGTTTTCATTATTTCATCAAATTAGCTCTTAGTCAGAGTAATTGAATAGCCACAAGTTGCTATATACCATAAAATTATGTTAATAAGCAATAAAATAAAGAATGGTTGCAGAAAAGATAAAAATCAAAATGATGCTCTCACACTTAAAATCATTTAAAAGAATGTATAAAACATGAAACTTCACCTCCGTAAAATTGCTGTCAAACGAATTGCAAGAGATTTTCAAAATTTTAATGGAATGGCAAGAGCTCTAAAAAACGTCATGAGACTCTTGGCGAAAGAAAATCCCAGTTGAAACATTAAGTGCTGCTTGAAAACGCAAAAGTTATCAATCCTCTAAAGCATATCCTTTTGGAATAAAAAAAAAGAATATATTCCATCCCAAATAGATTCTGTAAATAGCACTTCAGCAAGGGCAATTACTAAGACCTTTCATCTAAGGATCGATATTAGAAAAATGGAGGATGTTAAGGCTTTGGAGCGAACAAATCAAATGCTATTAGCATCAAGTTGAGCTTCTTAAGAGCACTCCTTGTAGGCAGTCAGAAAGATAAGAAAATATTCTCACCCTAGTTCTGGTTTCTGCAGTCAAATTGCGATTAACTGGGCCCTGTCAAATAAACCTTTTTTTTTATTTCCGAGTCATGGAAAAATAGTATCGCAAACTCTTAGCGTTAAATAATATTGTCTACAAAAAGTACAAATAGGAAAAGAAAGAGAAAATTGTTTTTTATCTCCATTTGTGACTTAGTTTCTTCTTTCTTAACAATGTTTACGCTTTCACTATTTGTAATGTGTTTTTTCGTAATTTACTCTATACCCTTCCGGGAAAAAATATAAAGTAAAAATTCGCTATAGAAAAATGTTGTTGCTGTTGTGACTTATCTCACTTGTCTGACAGTAACATCAGAACAAGCTCACGAAATTCATCGTGGCAAAGAGGGTAAGACTCGCCTGCCCTTCGCAAGTGCTTTAAGACCCACAATTCTAATGTAGAGCATCCCGGGGGGGAAAGGATCCGAGGGTCTTTCATCCTTCTTCCCCTACCAACAACCTCTCAAGAGGACTTTCGGCTCGCCGTCTATTTAGCTTGCCCCATGCTGCAAGGACACTATGCATTTCCAAACATGCATGCCTTCTGTGGGATACACGCGAGCAATTCCGTACTGCAATTCCGTACTGAATACACTCTCCTAACCACTGTAACATCATGAAGGCTCCATGGAAAAATAAAGGTAGGGAAAAAAATCTGAAATATTTCAGATTTTAGATTACGTTCAAAGGGGCGTTTTTTTAACGTTTTGTGTGTTACCTTTGTTTATTAAATATCATGCTCTTCGAACTTAACCACAAAATTTAGTTCAACAGCAAATTCGCAAAATAATTTAAAATTGATCATATCTTTAGAATTTCCGGTACACAGTCTCACGCGCTAGAGATAAAAATGTTTTTCTGTACAACGTTGCCATTGCTGGCTTTGAAATCTTGGAGTTTGTTAATCAAAAATTCGTCAAAGTGTTACAAAATAGGAAATCGATAAGAAAACAAATTCCAAATCTCAAATTTCGGCTTCTAGATGCCCATATTCGCAATAGCGTTACGTCATTCAAAATTGGATGGCTCTAGGTACCGTTGTTTTATCGCAATGCGAGAAACATACATACATTGATACAGATTCTTAAGTATTTAATTGCTTTAAATATAATACTAGGCGATAATGTTTGGTGGGAGCAATTTGAAAAATGAATCGGACATTTATAGTGAATCGACGCAAAATGCCAAAATGAAAAGAATAGTCCGTCAGGGACAAAGCCCCTTTGGACTAATAAGGGCAAAACTTCACAATATTTACATCATACTAAAAAACTTCGTAATGGGAAAAAAAGGCCTAGAAAACGCTGCAGTGTGAAGATATCCTAGTACAGAACATTAAGTTAAAAATTAAGTTAAAGATAAAAAAGATTATGAACGTAGAAGGGTTCATATGTTTTTATTTTTTTACATATATTTTATCAATAGGAATGGCCCAGGTGGAACAGAGAAACTCTTTTTTGGATATTGGATGAATATGCATGTTGACGAACATGGGAAAGTTGTATATCTTTAGCATATTTGTGAAGTGAAAAAATACGTAATATGATTCTATAAAAATATTTAATGCTTTACTACGTATATTCTCCCTCCTTTTCACATGCCTTCGTGGTATAACGGTAGCACTTTCCGCACGTATTCGAGAGGTATAGATTCGAGTTTCGGGGATGGTATTGCCCATTTTTTTATCGCTCCTGCTTCAAAATAACCTAATGTTTCTACAGTGGCGCCCAAATTAAAAGGTGGGGGGAGGCATGATTCTTCACCACCAGGATTTGGCGATTGGGTCTCCTAATCCCCAGACGCCCCTTAAAAGAGGGAGTATATAAGTTATTTTCTACCTCCTTTCTGTTTCCTCGTGGTGTAACGGTTAGCATACTCGGCGCATGTTCAAGAGATCCAGGTTGAGTCCCGGGAAGGGCATTGCAGATTTCTTCAGTTTCCTAACAGAAAAAAAATTCCTAATGATTCTACAGTGGCGCCCGAACTAAATGGGTGGTGGATGATGATTCTTCACACGCAGGATTTGGTGACTCTGGGCTCTAATCTCCTGTCGCTCTTTAAAAGGAGAGGTATAATTTTCTCCCTCCTTTCCGCATTCCTTTGTTGTGCAACGGTACCATACTGGCCACGTATTCGAGAGGTCTAGTTTCGAGTCTCGGTGAGGGCATTGCAACTTTTTCTCTTCCCCAGCTTCAAGCAATCAATGCTTCAACTTGACTAATGATAATAACAATGCTAATGACGCTATACTTTTTTTTAATCAGCTATCATGATTTAGATGCATTTTTATTTAAATCAATCAGAAAATGATATTTTTTAAATGTTTATCAATTGTGTTTAAATAGTTTAGTTTCCTAATTAATAACAGATAGATTATGTGCTGAAGAATTTTGGTTGTCTGCGTTTCTCCAAACGACCGCAGACTCGATTGAAATGTCAAACAAAAACGTATTTTCAAGAATAATAGCCTTTTTGGGGTAACAAGTAGACGAGGTAGAATCGAAAACCCTTTCATATATAATTTTAATGATCTATACACTTTTATTTATATAACATATATATATATATATATATAAAACATATATTTTATATAATAACATATAGATATATAACATATATTTTATATGACTAACATACATATATATATAACATTAGTTTATATAAATAACAGCAATGTTATTTTATCGAAGCTAATCAAAAATAAAATTGTCAGAAAGTATAGATATCTATATTTTACATTTTGAAGTAAAATATAAATGCTTGTCTAAGCCTTGATTTTATTCTAAATCTAGGTAGATCCTTCTTTGAAAACCAAACATGCGAAAAATTCCGTTGCTGTATATGCAGAAATCAATTACTCATCAACTGTCGAGTTTTCGAAAGCACATACTTCGCATAATGGCTGCTTGCACTTTGTGCTTTAAAGAGCATATACCTACTAACTCCGAAAAGATGTTCGATATCATGCTTGAAAACTACGCTAACTAGTTCGGATCTCATAGGGGTTCGTTTCTTCTGAAAGGATTAAATTTCGATCGTGATCTTCAGTCAAACAGGAGGGATGGAGGAGAAAACATTTTCATGGACGTAGCGTAAAGGGGAAAAAAGTTTATATAGGATTCTTCCCACTTGCTGAACTAACTAAGAATCGATGGATTGACTCTAAGACAAAACTTACTCGATAGTTTGTTTTTGGACATGGTATTGGACTAAGGTTAGAGTAATCCTCTGGCATTTAGTAAGTATTAAATGGTCTACAGTAATCTGCAGGGACTCACTTTGCAAAATAACGACAATTATTGGTTAAGCTTATTCGCTTCGATATTGGTTTCACCAATCACATAGGCCTATTTTCACGCGTTGTTTATTTTCCTTCCAATTTTGTCATTACGATGTATGTCTATTTAATGTTCAAATCAAGCTACAATATTTTGATTTAACTTGTCCATGACATTTGCGCTCTAAATTTACTAAGCAAACTTTCAAAGAATTTAATCGAGAATTGTATTTGCGTACAATGTATTATTATTCAGAGCTGAAATTTCATGCCGTTTTTACTTCCTTGTACGAAGTAAAGGAAGTATTATCAGTACATATGAATTTGCGTAAAATAATGAACTCTCAGAATAATCCAGAAACTATATTTCCGAAATAATTGTTATTATCGGAATATCTTTGAAAACTGTTTTTAATCCATTAGACTGAATTACTCAAAGTATATTTCTTTAATGATAAGAATACTTTTATGATACCTGCAAATTTACAGCTGGTAATATTTCCTAAATTGTGACAAATATTATAAGAAAGTGTTTCGAAATAAATTTAACACCTGAATAAAAATTATTTTGTTAATTATTTCAAATAGTTTAATTATGAATTTTTTTAAATGGAATTTTAATTCCTATTGCTTTCAGACAACAACCTTAATTAGGAAACACGGTTACTACTACTATCACACTTTTAATAATACTGATCATATTCTTTAGCATGGATCGGACAAAGCTTCTATAGAAAATTAAACACTGATTTCATATTTTTATTTTCTGGATATAACAAAATAAATAAAGAATAATAATAAATAAATAATATAATCATTGTTTTTAAATTCGCATAGCTTTCCAGAAGCAATGAAAGTCATTAAAACTTTAGAATAAATACTAATTTAAAGTCAAACATTTTTAACTTTAAAATTAAAATGAGTAGCTTTTAACAAAATTATTATAATTATACTTAAAATTTTATATGTTATGTAATAAGATTTGATATTTAGTCCAGCAAAACTTGATTATCTTAAATATCAAATTTGGTTTCACGAAATTACTAGTCATTTTTACTACTAGAAATTTCAAATCATTCAATTAAAAATCAGTTTTAAGAAAATTCTGAAAACCAAAATTCCTCGATATCTAAAAAATTTCTAATATGTTATTTTTGTCTCATCTGTAGATACAATATCAGATGTTTTTATAAAATTATATTCCTTGAAAATCAGAATTTAAAATTTGATCAAGGAAAATTTATATTTATTAGTCTTAAATATTCTCTCAACTGTGTGAAAATTATAATATATATATGTAAGATATAATAAAAAATTATGACTATTTTAAGAAATAATTGGCAGATAGACTTCTTGATTTTCAAGTAGGGGGTCAAAAGGTAATTTTCCATATTTTTAATAAGATGGCGAGAATTTTGTTGCAGAACGAGTTATATTATTATATTCTTCAGTAACCTGAGGTAACAAGTTTGCCATACAATATTACCCTGATAAGAATTTAATATACACTTTAGAATAGGTATAATTGTTAACTCATTCAACTTTACTGTTAGTTTGAGGCCTGTTAGCAGTAGTTAATAATTATTTTACATTATCATTTCTTAAAAAAGGCTTAAATTTTGAAGAGGCAGCATTTCTATCACTTAAAATTTTCCTTGGTACTTGAATTTGAAAAATTTGGCTCGAACAATTTATGTAAGTATCTGTAGTTACACTTTTAAAAGCAAAAGTCCATATATAACGAGTAGCAAGATCAATAATTATGTGAATATACTTTTTAATAGAATTATAATAGTTTAAACCACCAACAGTATCAATAGCTAATAATTCAAAAGGTTCACTAACAGATAGAAGAGTTTGTATTAAACCAAAACTCTTTTGTTTACTTTTCTTATTAAACTAACATACTTCGCAATGTTTACAATAATTTCTAACATCCTGAAGAATAATACTGAGGAGATAGTAAATTTAGCATTGAGGACACACCAATATGACCAAAATTAATATGAGCTTTTTCAAGTAATTCAGTATGAAGAGAGATTGATGTTTACTATTATGTTTTGAAATGGCCACGTCTGGAAGTTTCTGGTTTATGCATCCATATTTCTAACTCTGCAATTAAAATATCGCACATATATATACACACAATACCTACTAAGTTTTCTTATTGTACAAACCTCTAAAATATCACATATGTATAATAATATACATACACAAAGATTAGTCAAAAGTAATTTCCAAGCATACAATTTATATTTTAAATGCAAAATATATTTTCATGTGATAAACATGAGTATAAATCTAAATTAATTGCTGATACGTAATGGACTATTGCTGTTACCTATATAAAATGTTTAAAATAACACGGAACAAATGAAGTCTTAAAAATTATTTATTTACATTTCATTACAATTCTATCAATTTTTAATGTTTTAATACAGAAAGAAGAAATTAAATTACAAAAATGATAACATTATAAATATATTACTAATGCATGTTCAGATAATTAAAATTAAAAAGTGAAATACACTAAAATTATTTTCCACACCAAAAAAAGATTGTATTGATACATTCGTAGCATATTTTTTTGTGATTTATGTTTACACTGCAACTGTTTTTAGTTTTCTTTTATTCGAAAATTTAGTAATACTGTCATTCTTGAATTTACAATAATTGTTTAAAAGAGTATTTGTACATGAATATATAAGCAATTGCATAATTTTAAGTGATAAATGATTTTTACAGGAAATAATTTTAATTTCTTTACATATAAGAATTTCTAATGTCATAGCAGATATTAAATTACGTTGGTTAGATACTTGGAGGAAACTCTTTTCATATTCAGGGCTTATGAGCTTCTGTACGACAATAAAATTATGCAGTATTACATTAATAACATCAGCAGACGGGTACTTTAATCCACCTCTATCACAATTATGAATATGTTTGAAACTGGGAGGAATTATTAACGGTTTTTCAATAACTAAATTACCACCACAGTCATCACATTTTAACCTGTTCATAACCGAGTGGCAACAATATCCAGCCAAATATGCAACTAACGGCAATTTATCAACCATAGATTCAAGATCAGCATCTGTGACATCAATATGCTTGAAATTATGAATATATTTTACAGTAATTTCACGAGAAGTATCAATCAAATCAAAAGAGTTAGAAAAATCATCAATAACAATTATCCCTTTACTTTTAGATAACATAGTTAAATTCAATACAGAACATGCACGTAGTTTGTTTTCTACTTCAAAAACCTGTCGAAGTGATATATGATAATGTGTTCCAGCCATCCTGCGATATAAACTAAAACGATGTTCCAGTTCGTCTGTCTGGATTTTACCAGGCAAAAAATAGGACATGTTGAGTTCACCTATACAATACCTACACAGTTCTATCATACATGTTGTTGTTAATATAAGAGCGGAAAGTGTCTCTTTTGTCAACCTACCGGTATCACTCTTCATATCTTTCCATTTTATCAACCAATCAAGAAAATTATTTAAAAATACAAATTTCCTGTCCGATTCATTCCATACTAATGGTTTGCAGAATTCATCACAAGAGTGTACCCCCTTGTTTGGTGTTTTAACATTCATTATTGAAAACCACGAAGAAAATATTTTAATATATGCAGATGTTTCATGAAATTTTAACAAATTATGCTTTACTCCTAATTCTTTCAGGCCTTGTGATACTTGCTGGTTGAAAATTTGTAAAGCAAGTTTCACACTTTGACGTTCTAAATTTGTAGGCCACAGAGCTTTACGAGATATTGTATATCCATATTTTAACAAATTACCACTTTCAGCTTCATACATATTTTTTAAGGTAAGAAATGAAGAGGTACATACATTATTTGAAGACAAGTCAAAATTTGGAAAATACATAGCTTGTTCAGGGTTTTTCTGGTTTAACCAGTTGTTTCGAACACTTTTAATAATATGAACAGGATCAACTGCATAAAACAATGGACGAGTTGCATCAACAGGATGAGGAAATACAAAATTTGATAATGGGTTATTAAATAGAGATATACATCTTCTATTAATAGAATTATTGTCACTAACAACTACAATTACTTTGAAACCTATTCCTTCAAGACCGACAATTACTTTTTTCAAAACAGTGAATAAAACTTCAGCTGTCATTTTCTTCGATGGCAATATATGGACAACATCTTTAAAGCTACATAAAATACTCTGTATCATAAATACATGTGCACTAGAAGCTAAGTTATCAACTTCCTGGCCAATTCCAACAATATCTCCACTTTTGTAGTCAAGAAAAGGTCTGATGTGAATTTCATCCATCATTAGTGAAACGTATAATTCATGCTCTTTCAGATAACAAGCTTTTTGCTTAGCATAAGCCAAAAACAGCATATCATCTGCTTCCTTTTGGGGATTTACATTTAATTTAGAACTTATTTTGTGTATGGTACTTGGATGAGGCAAAATCAAATTACCAGATTGTCGGACAAATTTATATGCTTGGGGAGATAACAAATAAAACATAGAAGCTAAAATTAAGGTATTTGAAGAATATTGACGGTTTTGGGGCTTACATTTTACAAGAGAAAGTTGTTCAATTATGAACTCAAATAAAATTTTATCACCTTCATTTGTGAAACTTAAAGATTTCATCAAGTTGATTATAATGTCAATCGAATTCATTGACTCTTTAGTTTTTAACATTTCAATATGATCAAGTATTTCATGAATGTCATTAATATTACTTACTTTTATAGGTAACATATACTTATTACTGATCTGGGTCAGTGACTTATTTTGGAATGATACAGATAATAAAAGATCTGTAGTAATGTGAACTGCATAAAGCAATTTCACACATCCATCACTGTATTCCAAATTCAAAAACATCAAGATGTTTTCTTTATGTACAATGTTCCAAAATGTAGAAAACTTGAATTTTGCACAACATGATAAAAGTTCATTAAAATCTGAAAAAGTTCTCAGTTTATTATATTCAGCAGCTGATATTTTACTATCAGCAATAGCTTTCATGACGCAGTTTGCTTCTCTTTTCATTTTCTTCTCATCAGGAGTTTCTCTGGAACTAGATGCCTGTGAAGACAGATACGATGGACAGCCGTTAAATATGCTAGGAAAAGCACCTTCCTTGAGTCTTGGTCTTTCCAATGAAGCTTTAATAATCTTTCCAGTTTCTTCATTGAAAGCCGATGCTTCCCAGATGATATCCTCAGGCTGAAAATGTTTATGGCACACCTGTTAAGTAAAAGGAAGACATCAGGTAGCTAATTTCTTAAACCAGCAAACTATCAAACAAGATTATATCACTTTCGTTGCAAATAAAAACAATTTCAAATAGTAAATGCTTATGGCAGTTTAAATTTTAAATGCATATAAAGAAATTAAAAATTTCTTTCCAATATTTAAGGATCAGTTAACACTGCATATAAAACATTTAATAAAAATTCTGATCTTGTTAACACATGACCTCCCACCAGGTCTTTGGCTCAAAGAGCAACGAGCTTCAAAGTATTATTTCCACTTGATTGTTTGTAAATGAAATGTAATTTGTTGCTTCAATAAATAGAAAGGTATAGACTGAAACCTATGTATACATGTTGATGGGAGGTAAAAATTACAGCTTGTAGAAAGAAAGTTTTCATACCAGAGTAAGAGTATTCTACCAAACATTTATTGAATCTTAAATTAATTAGGAAAAAACAAAGCTCTGAAATACCTACCCGAGAATATGGAGTTACTGAGAAGTCTTTCCTAGGTATGTTTCTTAGCCACTTCTCTCTAAGAGCATCACTTTTGGGAAATGAAAATATGTGCACCTTTTCACTCCCTTTGTAATTTCCTTGACAACCAGTTACACAGCATTTAAAGGGCATATTTCCTGTAAAAAAGTACAAAGATCAGTTATATAAATACTAAATACTATAACAATTTAAATTTGCACATTCAAAACATTGCATAATTATACAATTGAACTTCGATACACCAAAACCAACAGGAACAGAGGAGAATTTCAAATGTAATTTAAAATTTGAGTGAACAAGACTTTCAGAAAGTCGTACCTGAAGAACACGTAAGCTTATATAAAGATATCTATTATTATACTGAAATTATTGCTCACATCAATGATGATAATTTTGGTATTTAAATCATGCTGCAATAATGAAATGAAAATTATATCAAACTTCAGGTTAATCATGTTTAGAATATTGAACAGAAAAATATAAATTTTAAATCTGAAGAGACACATTGTTTGGTAAACTAAAAACTATTTACGGGACGTTAAAATTAATTTACTGCTCGAATACTTAAATACATTGTATGCAAATACATAGCATAAATTTAAAAGCTGCAAAATATACATCTTTCATGAGTGATGTTAATATATAAACTAAATTCACAATAAAAATAAAGAAATTTTTTACTAGTCTAATTTTTGAAATATCGAATGTTTTGATCACATTAACTTAAAATTTCCCCATTCTCATTTATACTTAAGTATATACTACACACTCACATATTTAGTGTACATACATTTGTTAATTGATGCATGTAATTTAACTAGATTTATTGTATATTATAGGTTTACTTTGAATTACATTTTTAGAAATTGCTAAGCTGTATATAAATGAGATTAGGTTAAATATTCGTAAAACAATAATGAAATAATAACAGAAACTTTTATAACAGATTATACGTAACATTACATATTGCACACATAAAATGAAACTTCAGTGTAGCACCTAAACAAAATATATTAAGTAACTTCAGAAATTAAATTAATATTAATGACTAATCTACTAATTTAATTCAGAAACACTTACAGTGTACAGAATACGAAGATAAACATAATAGGTATATGTGTTCTTAGCAATTAAAACTTAATTTAATTCAACATTAGTAATAACAAGCGTTTATTTCAATGAACAAAATATAAAATTGCATTACAATAAATACGAACTTACCGAGTATTTCTGTTGCTCACAAGCACGTGCTAGCGTTCCACTTTATATCACGCGGCAAAAGCAATGGCTTCCCACTTGAGAATTCAGTTTGATGCAAACCTCGAGAACATCACGTGGGTCTACTAGCTTTGACGTCACACTCGTTTCTGCGACCTGTCCGTTGGCTTTGTATATCTAGGAGGCAATGTTTGGGTAGGCCTACTACGGTGCTTAAGGGCCGGCTTCGATTCCCGGAGAATGCATGATCTTTGCAAATGTATGGTGTCGGTGCGGCATGGCGGCGCATTCTAAATATGTGGCGAGCCAAAAGTTCTCTCGAGAGATTGCGGTACTGTAAGAGCGGTGGAAGACTCTTGAACCCCCCCCCCCAGTCTTCTCACCAGCAAAATTGGGGAGACGGAAGTGAGCTAAGTCGTATTGTAGCTGTATGTCGCACAAGTTCCAACGTATGTTCCAACGACAGGCGCAATTTTGAACTCCTTGCAACGACAAATTTCGTGTGGCTTGTTCTGTTGTGGTTGACAGACATATGAGATAAGTCACAACAACGGGCGTATTATAGGATTTAAATAATCGGCGGCAGGAAGTTTTTGTAATCAAGTTTTGTTGCCTATATTACAGTTTTTTTGGTGTGTGTGTTTGACGGCATATTACGTTGGGTCTGGAATAATTTTTGCTTTTCCAATACAGGAAATATTCTTTTTATACAGAATTAAAGTAAAATATTTGATAACAGAACGCGCTTACTGAACGTTTAAAATGAACTAGATATGTATGTTTAAATGAATTTTCGAAATTTTAGGCGAAAATCTATGTATTTAAGAAGCACATATGCTCATGGATGTGCACATAGAAAATTTCGCTTATTGGGAGATATTACAGCTTATATAAATTATTCAAGTAGTGAGAAAAGCTATATTTGGTAAATTTGGGTGCTATATTAAAAGATTTGTTTTTATAAACTGCTCCAAAGTAACAGATATATTCAAGTTATGTTCCGTAAGCATCAGCATTTTGTGGTCAAAGTCCCTAAGCTTCTTTATCATAGAATGTCTATGCATTAAGCGGTAATTTAATGCGTCTTTTAAATATGATAAAACTAAAAGCCTTTAGCAGATTACAGTTGAATTAATCTGTAAAATTGAATACCTAGCATTATTTTCCACGCATTATTTTTCACTCATTTTAATAATGCTCAAGAACAATAATCTGCAATTCGGCTGATAATAGAGTTCAAAAAAAGTCTTTTTTAAGTACATTTTGAGTATGTCACATAATTTAGACCTCTGCATCCGTAGGCTGAGGAAAAATGGATTTTAAATAAGACGAACTTTTTAAGTAAACAACTTCCTTCTATTTAAGCAAATGTTTTGAAGATGGGCAAGATACCAAATTGAATTTTGTAGTAGTTTATATAATTACCAGATAATATGATAACCATATAAAGTTGGTACCTGCAAAGGAAATTATTGGCATTATTATGATTACTTTTTCATATCTTACGCATATGCCCTAAAACTTTACTAAACAGCTGAAAGCTCCATATGCATTTGGGTGATAAAGCATTGTTTTTGGAACTAAAATAAAAAAAATCGGTAAGCTCATATAAGGTAAAATTATTAAAAAGGAATTGAGAAAGTGTTTATTAAAGTTTTTATGCTCTCACTGACTTCACAGTCTACCAGTCAGCGGTTACACTCACTCTTGCAAACCTTCTTTTTTGACATTAGCTTTATTATTAAGAATATTTTTTTTGCACTTGCATTTTATACAGTTCAACAAAAAAACTACAAAACTTTTAAAAGCAGCATATCAGTGCACATTTAGAATTCCCGATGCTGCGTTAAGCATATATTTTTCTGTTTTTTGATTATTTTTCAGTTCATTAGATTAATGTTCAGTTGCTTATGTTATTGACAATTCATGACAGTTCCTTTACGGTTTCTTGTTCCGTATTCGCTTATTTCCTATTTGCTATAATCAGCTTCGTTTTAAATGTAATTGCCGGCAAGTCAGGCACATCTAAAACTTTAAAAACCATCTCTTTGAGTTACATGGCCATGCACTTAACGTCTTCTAGTCAAACACATTCTCTCTAATCCATTTATAAATCCACTTTTAGCATTGATTGTTCTTTACTAATTGTCCAATTTTAGTTTGCCTAAGTCCATAATTTACCTAAACTTCAGTAAATTGGAAAATTGCTCAATGAAACATATAACATGATAATAAGTACAAATTAATGCAATATAAAAATAAATTATTAAAATTGCTGGCAAAGGGCATATTTATTCAACTGCCGAATTCTAAATTTAAATTATAATTTTCTCTCTTAATTAATAGATTTAAAATTTTTACCTATCAGAAGGTGCTGTCTTTCTGCCACCCGAAGATAGATGATGACGATCTGACTTGCTTTCTTTAAGACATTAAAATAAATTTGAATATATACCTAAGAGCAAGCAAAAACCTAAAAGTGATCTATAATGTTACTTGAGTACGTGTTCGTAATGAATGCGTATATCGTTAAAAAGTTAATAAAATTTATTCTTTCACAAGAAATAAAACAAAATGCTGAAATATTTCCTCAGAGATATTCTCATACAACATCAAAATATCTCACATCATTTACATTTAGAACTGCTAAAACGTTAAACACAACTCAAATTCAAAAGACAGAGACGATAACTCGATCTACAGAGAATTCGCTACAATTAATAACACCACTAAGTAAACAACAGTTCACTCAAAACAATTACAACTGAACAGTTCCAAGTCAGATGTTTTAATCCGGCTTTTATAAGCTTTTTAATCAAGCTCGAGATCAGTCTGGTATTTTCTCGATTTCGATTTTTCTGGATAGCAACAGCAATTACGAGATATCTATTTATTAAATGTTAAATGCATTCGCACTTGTATTTTTACTTTTCCAGTGTAGCTTTCTCTTAAAAATGACGCTGCAGTGCACGGGAAAATAAAACAATTTAATAACAATTCTACTAAAAATAGCAAATTAAGTACAAATTCTGTAACACTTTCCCCCCCTTTCCAAGGACTGCACGTGCCGGACAGGACAATCCCTGGACAGAAAGCCAAACTTATAACTAAGGTATCAATGCAATAACAAACATTACATTACACTAATAAACGCCATAAACAATAATTGCAATAAGTAACTTAACACAAATCAGGTACTAAATATAAATCAAATACTATCAAATAGTAAATACATATCAAATACTAAATACAAACAGAACCATGGTCTTATTCTATTTACAACACTATTTCAATTATATACACTAGGTACTATCGCCATATTAAGGAGCTAACCTCTCGTAATGAACGACTTAAGAGTTCGATGACTTACGGATCCGAACCACGACGTCGTTCAGCAAGTTTAGAACTGTGTACGGACCATCCCAAGATGACTGTAGTTCACGGCAGAGTCCTTTGTGTCGATTTGGATTCCACAACCACACATTGCCTCCTTTGGAGAGATTACAGGTAGTCTTTGATTTCTCTTTGACTCTAGTATGATTTCGGCAGCTTTCTGAGCAGTGTCGTTCTGGCAACGCGTCGGCGTTTCGAGGGGAGGATCCCTTCTGATGATGGATAGTTATGTCCTCTGATGCTGAAAACAGTTTGTTTCGTTTGAAGTCCAAGGAAGAATTGTTGTTTATTGAAAAGTCCAATCAGAATATGCAAGGATCTGTAATATTCGCCACATGTGCCGTGTGATGGTAAGCGCACTTCCAAGCGCGATGTTCACGTTTAACTTCCCATCTATGTCGATTTTATCATCGGGAACAGTCTGGAGGGTAACGCAGGATGGCGTCGAAAGGAGGTTATCTTTAAATTGTTAAACTAAATCTTTCCGAATGATAGTAGCATTATCTTCTGTGTCAATGATCGTATTGCAAGGAACTCCATCGATATGACCGTTGATGGGTGGTCCATTACTGTTGATACTCACTGCAGAAATCTTAGGCGCTTCAAAACGGGGTTTTTCATTATCGTTCAAACTCCGCTCCGCCATATGATCATTAATTTACTTCCTGTGTCATTGCTGGGAAATGATCGTACTTTCCGTGCTCTGGAGTGTTCTACAGTTTCTTCGTTTATGTTCAGCAGCACCGCAGTTCCAGCACATTACGATCGGTTTCGTATCACTAATATACCGTCTCAAGGCACTGACTTGTCTGAATAAATCATTTAAACGAGCCATCAATTGATCCACTGGCTCGTGGACTCGCACAGCTCTGACTGGGTAGCGATCTCTATGAGTTTCTTGCTAGGCTGCCTTGAATTTCATGGCGTATACTAGAGCGCTTTTTAAATCCTTCACATCCGCCACTCTCAGAGCTTTCTGTATTTCGGGATCTCGGATTGCATTGATAAGCATTGCAGGGACACGATTTTCCTTGTTTCTCTCGGGCACTCCGTAAAGGCGAGATGAGGCAGTCTATCAACATCCGCCGTGAGCTCCTGGAGTATTTCTGTGGGCTTCTGTTGACGGGATTTTAATTGAAGCTTGCTGTAGTCTTTCAGACATTTCTCCAAAAAACGCAGGTCTAATGCGCCGGACAGATATTCTGAAGCTAGTTTCTGGTTTTAGGGAAGAGTCTGAAGGAGATCCGCGGCATTTGAACTCAGATATGCGGCGAGATGACAGGGCTTAGCTTGGCAATCCCATCCATTCGCATCCGCCACTACAGAAAATTGTGTCTTATATACTTGCCAGGAGGTCTTCTCATCATACGTGGGTAGCTTCAGTGAGGGATGAGCAGGCATGGGTAAAAATTTAAAACCATCCGAATTGCTTCCTGCCGTCGCTACGAATTTCTTTAAATTAACATCTTCTTTGACAAATGCAGAAACTCTGTCATCGATTTGTTGTTCAATATGTCCTTGGACGACAGAAACGTTTTCTTCAAGTTGCTATTCGATTCGCTGTTGGATGGCCGAAACTCTTCCTTTGATTCGTTGCTCCACAGAAGAAACTCTCCCTACTATTTGTTCTTTTACAGTAGAAACTCTTTCTTGGATTTCACGAATTTTATTTTCAACAGCGTCTGTTCTGCCTTACACAGCCTTAAAATTGTTTTCTGTTATAAGGTAATCTACTCTTTAACAGCTTTCGTCTCTGTTTAACGGATTCTTGACCAGCTCTCAATTCTTCTTTAACGGATTTCATCTTTTCTTTATCTTCTTTAGAATCTTTCATGTCTTCTTTAGATGATGCCTACCAGCTTCCTCCTTTTCTTGGCAGCAAAACCAGTAACGAACTGTCTCAATTGTTCTTTCATCGCTCTAGTGAATGACATTCAATCCCTCTTCTGACACCAAATCTTGCTGCTTGCGTACGGGTTCGTAATGGATGGAATGTACAAGTCGTTAAAGAGTTAATAAAATTTACTCTTTTCACAAGAAATAAAAACAAAATGCTGAACTATTTCCTCAAGGATATTCGTGCAATATCAAAATATCTTACAGCAGTTTGATTTAGAACTGCTAAAACGTTAAACAGAACTCAAATTAAAAATACAGAGAAACTAATTCGATCTCACAGCGAATTCCCTAAAATCAATAACAGCACTAAGTAAACAACAGTTCGCTTGAACCACCTACAACAGAGCTGAGATGTTTTAACCCAGCTTTTATAAGCTTTTTAATCAAGCTGATATCAAGCTGATCAGTCTGATATTTTCTTGATTTTTCTGGATAGCAAAAGCAATTACGAGATATATCTTCATTAAATGTTAAATGCGCGCTCACTTGTTTAATGCACTCTCATTTTTACTTTTCCGGCGTAGCTTTCTCTTAAATTTGAAGCTACATTGCACATGAAAATAAAACAACTTAATATCAATTCTACTAAAAGTAGCAAATTAGGTACAAATTACATAACAATAAATTCATATAATTCACATTCGAAAGCACACACTTCCGCTTTCGAATGATTCTTCCCAAAATTCTAGACTTAGAAAACGATTACTTCTAAATTTTACTTGTTTGGAAATAATTAATTCCAAAAAGCTTAAAATTATCTTGAATTTTTTTTCATATAAAAGATAAGATAAAATAAGCAATTTAAGTATTTAATTTCTGTTAATAATCATAAATCAAAGATTTGACGGATAATAATTAATGATTTTTCCGTGTTTAATTTCATTTCATATATTTTATAATTTTGTGACAGTAATCTGTCACTGTCCACTTTGAATGAAATATGACTTTAATCACAGCAGATCAAAATGGATAGCCGATTTTACTCTAAAAAATAACGATTTTGATGACAGTTACATTTAAATTAATTTTTTTTCCGGGATGAAATTCAATCACCAATGAAAGAAGAAAGAAATGCATGTCTTGAAATCGCACGAATATGAAAGGATTAAAAAATCAGAATCCTGTGATGCACGAGGCATTATTTACTGGGGCAAATTGAATTCATAATTAAAAGAAAAATAAATCTACCTGCTAGGTGGATAGGTAAAATTATCTATTATTTGCAGGAAATAATTATTTTTGTTTAATTATATATTAAAGAATTCAATTACATTTTAAAATTCAAAACGTTTTAGCAATTCAAAAAATTGCGTGCGTACGAGATTGTAGTAGATTGAATGCACAAGTGCTATAAAAAGTCAAACAAATTTGTTCTTATCACAAGATATATAACAAAAACGCTAGATTTTTCCTCAAAGATATTCGCACAAAATCCCATTATCACGCAACATAATCAGTAACTTAATTTCTAACTACTAAAACGTTAAATAGAATGCAATCCACAGCGCAGAGAAAGCGAATCTGATCACAAAATTATAGCAGCTAAGTGAACAGCAACAGCTCGCTTAAACAACTATTAAGCTGAGATGTTTCTCTCCGGTTTTTATGGATCTTTAAATCCGCCTTGCGAAACTTCTAGCAATTTTTCTAAGGCAAAAAGAGTAGAATTACTGTCACGGCTAGTCAATTACATTTATTCAAATTTAAAAAAAAGTAAATTACGCAGATAAACTTTTGTTCAATGTTAAATGCACGTGCTCCTCTATTTTTATTTTTCCCGCATAGCTTTCTCTTAAAATATATCACGGGCCGCATTGCATCGAAAAATAAAACAATATTAATTCTATTAAAAATATCTATAACTAAATACAAATCGTAACAATATAATTACAGTATTCAGTTACATTTTAAAATTCAAAAAGCTTTATCAAATTTTAATATGATACATATTCTTAAATGAAATGTTAAATTCTGTTATACTTAACTGTATATCAGTTATAATATTACATTATAAATTTAATAAACTTTTTAAAAGTTTAAATCTCTCATGAAATCAAAACACAAATGAACATGTTGATCGTAACATTTGTATGATATTAAAGACTTACTGAATGAGTTTAGATTAAAGCGACAAATTATATTTAAATTAACTTCGGTATTTTGGTTTAATACAAAGGTCAGTTATCGCGAAACGTCATCCGAATCTGATACTTTCCATAAAATTTTTTATATATGTTTTTTTTTTCTGTAACTAATGCAGTAATATTATATATGTTATTTGATTTTCTTCTTGGCATATTCGTGCATATATACACAATTTCCCATATATATATCAAAGAGTTAAAAAGGTCTTCCGTATAAATATGTTAATATATCATACTCTTTAAAAGCTATTTAACGAAATCCGATAAAAAAGCATTCTTAGCTTCACCACGTTACTTAAATAACAGCATTACATGCATTATTGAAGTAACAGCATTCCATTTAAATAACATGCTATCTAATACCATGTTATTTAAGTAACTTCACTATGTTATTTAAATAATATCTGTTAATCCTGTAGGTTCCACTTTTCATTCTACTAAATTTTTCGCCATTTAAATAGAACACCTTGCAAAACTAGTTATTAATTTCTTCAGTTGCGCATTTCATATTTCCAACCGTGCTCATTTATTAATTTGAACAGGTTTTTCCTTATTACGTTATATATTCTGCAATGGCGGGGTATATTTAATAGAATTTTACATTCGAAAAATTAGTCTGTAGAATGATATTAAATGTTATGCTTTTCAAATATATATTGAGCAAGAATTTGAAGTGGAAATTTATTATTTGCAACACAGAAGTGTGATTTTGTAATATTTACATACATAAATTCGTAGCATAACACATCTTAATATGTCTGAAATATGCACAGATCGAAGAAAAAGGAAACTGTTATATGGTATAAGTTTTTGGAATATATTTGGTAGACTTGCCTATGCTTAAACGTTTGAAGCTTACTTGTTAAAATGAAATTTTAGATCTACAAGAATCTGTGCGTTATTGCCAAGGATGAAAAGAAAAATTGTGAATTTTTATGAATAAAATTAAAGCTGAGAAATTTCAGCTTGGATAGAAAAAGAACAGTGGAACAGGAAATTTTATCTAAGGGAAAAAATGATGTCATTCATGTAACTGCTCTTTTTAATTGTAGATAATAATATATTATATTAAAAGAAATACAATTATTGTTTCATTTACTTGCAACAAAGGTGATAACTGTTTGAAGTAACTGTTTTATGTGATTAATATTAGTATGGAATGCGGATAACTCCTAAACAACACTGGTTTGAATTATCCGGCTACATTTACAGCCAAAAATCTTTCGGTGAATATATTGATAATACTTTGGAAAAACCAGTGAACCTCTTCGAATTAAAATGTTTGAGAAATGAAGTCCTAATCCACAACAAATCTTTTTTAACAGATGCACGGTGAATCGGCAGCGACAGAATGAAATTGAATGCTACTGTAGGTAATTTTATTATCAACAATAAATTAGTTGAAATGATTTGGCACCTTTTTTAATATCTTTGGATTGTGTGGACTACTGTAAATTCCTTTACATACAAGCACTAAAACTTGCTTTCCTCAGAAAAAAATCACTGTAGTGTATACAAGCAAGTATCGTAGGTAGACGGCATAAGCACACTTGCGGCGAAGGCAGCATTTATTTTTCAAAATCAAGCTTTAGAATAATCTTATTAATATTTTTAAAACAGATTAACAATAGTCAATACTGTTTTACCCGACACTTTGCGGTGATGTATTATTTTATCGATATAAACGCCAGGCGCTTTTACAGGATCTATGAAATGATATCAGAGGAAAAGCGAAGATAGGCGTTCTAAGGTAAATATTGAAATTTACTCTCAAATGCTAATTTGAAATTTCTCCCAGAGCAGAAGAAGAACTGACAGCCGGCACATAAAAGCGAATATGATTATCAGGACTGTTTATCAGATAATGACGCTAAAGATAGACATTGTATTAAAGATGTTTACACATTTACATTATTAAAGTACACCTTGGCAAATGACTTATGATGCCCAACGCAGAGCTGTGTTATGCAGACACCTACTAAATGATAACAGATATACAGATGACGAAGGGCCATGTATAGAGAGATGAAAAGTTCAAAGTAAAGGTGAAAAAGTGTCAACATGTCGACAGCAATTCTCGATGCAGGACTCGCATGATTTTTGGTGTTCTGTTCAGATAAGTGTTTAAATAATTGTGAAAATAAATCAGAAAATAGCGTGATATGCTTCCTTTAACCACAGTAATGAAAGAAATGATAAAGGTTTTGTGATAAGAAAAAAGCGTCATTCTTTTCAAGATGAATAGCGAACTGCTCATTTAAAATCCAATGCCATATTTCTGGATTTCCTTAGACTTTTGGGCATATCGGGGGTCGAGCAGAAAGATTGCTGAACACTGACAGTTCAAGCGGGGCTGAAATACTGGTGAAAAGACTGACTGCATGAGAGCACTAATGGCTTTCCTCATGTATAACATGGATACATGATAGTTTCCATTGAAAAGCTCTCCACGAAGTCATTCCTCTCTTTAAATCCTAAGGTATTTCTTACCGCCTTCTTGGCATGCCTTCGCTATGTACTGGTCAGCACGCTCGGCACGTATTCGAGAGGTCCGTGGTTTGAGTCCTGGCGAGAGCAATGCTCAATTTTTCATCTCTCCTGCTTTAAAAAATATCTAATATCTGTACAATAGCGCCCGAAAGAACAAGGTGGTGGATGATGATTCTCCACCACCGGGATTTGGCGACTGTCTCCCCTAATCCCCAGTCGCCCTTCAAAAGGGGGAGTATATAAGGTATTTCTCCCACCTTCTTAGCATGCCTTCGTGGTGTAGTGGTCAGCCCGCTCGGCGCGTATCCGAGATACCCGGGGTTCGAGCCCGGCGAGGGCATTTTTTCACGTCTCCTGCTTCCAAATAACCTAATGACTCTACGAGGTGGTTATTACTTATGTGCTTTACCTTAATTAATTAACTCAAATAACTGAAACTTTAGAACTGAGTATTTTTTCCCTGGTGAAATTTTCTAAATTCGCAGAAAACAGAAGTACACAATTGAACTCTAAAGAGCACATTAGACGTGCCATATTTGAATAAATATATGCCACTAACTATCAGGTAAATATAGGTAAACTTCAAATCCTCTTACAAGAAACATATTTTTTAAAGTTCCCATTTTGAAAAGAAAATAATTTATTTAAGATAAGTCTGAAGATAACAGAAAGTTATCATATGTTAAGTATTTATGAATCTCAAAGTTTGGAAGACATTCAGGAATATTTCTTATGTACAGGGTGTCTTTAATTAAAGAGCATTATTTCAAAGCTGTCTTCAAGCGAAAGCAAAGATCAGAAAAGTGTGACATTTTCTTGCGGACTAAATGTATAATGTATTTATCTCGCCTTCTTCGCATGCCTTCGTGGTGTAGAGGTCAGCACACTCGATGCGTAACCGAAAGTTCCGTGGTTCGATTCCCGGCGGAGGCATTGCTCATTTTTAATCTCTCCTGCTTCCAAGTAACTTAATGACTTTACAAGTGGCGCCCGAACTAAAAGTTGGTAGATGATGATTCTCCACCACCTTTTAGTTCGGATGATTCTCCACCACCACGATTTGGCGATTGGGGCCTATAATCCCCAGTTGCCTTTTAAAGGGAGAGAATGTAAGGTATTTCTCCCGCCTTCTTCGCATGCCTTCGTGGAGTAGTAGTCAGCACTTGCAAATAGCGTCACCAGATGGCTTTTTACTTTGAAAACCTGCAGTAAAAATGCAAATCTCTGCCCACGTCATGCTGTAGCTAAAACCTAGAAACATTCGGATGGACTTGTTGTTCTCAATGGTGATAAATGTTTCACATCGCACTTTGTTAATAAAACTGTTTTACCAAAGCCAGTGGAACTTTCGCAACGCACTTTGTTAATAAAACTGTTTTACCAAAGCCAGCGGAACTTTCGCAACGTGTGGCCTCCTCCATACCCAGACCTAAATGCATGGGATTTTCGCCTTTGGGGATATTTGAAACGTCTGATGAATCGTGGCAATCCAAGAACTTTACCTGATCTTAAAACCAGCACTTTATGCCACCTGCTGAAGGTTACCCAGCATACGCTTCAAACTGTAAACACGCCATTTTGTGATTTCAGATGGTAGTTGAAAATGATTGCCATCATGCGGAACATGTTTATTTTGTGGCAGAATTTGTAAAAATTTTAAAACTATTGTAAAAATGTGGTTAAATGCATGATTTATTAATATGATGCTTTATGGTGACACTGTAGAGACATTAGGTTATTTCGAAGCAGGATACATGAAAAAATGAGCAACGGCTTCGCCGGGACTCGAACCACGGACCTCTGGAATACGCGCCCAGCGTGCTGACCACTACACCACGATGACATGCGAAGAAGGTGGGAGAAATACCTTATATACTTCCCTTTTTAAAGGGCGGCTGGTGTTCAGGGGAACCAATCGCCATATCCCGGTGTTGGAGAATCATCATTCACCATCCTTTTAGTTCGGGCACAAGTTGTATAGACATTAGGTTATTTCGAAGCAGGATACATGAAAAATGAGGAACGCTTTCGCCGGGACTCGAACCACGGACTTCTGGAATACGCGCCCAGCGTGCTGATCACTACACCACGAAGGCATACGAAAAAGGTGGGAAAAATCCCTTATAACACTATTTGTAAATAATATTTCTTTCGCTGAAAGACATTGTCATCCCTAAATTTGGTTCACCACAAGATTTCACTATTTTCTTATCACTGGTTTCGCTTGTAGACAGCTTGAAATAGGGATCTTTAATTGTAGACCCTCTGTAAATTAATGGAATTTTGATTATTAAATATGTAGGCTTTTCTAGAATTTCGAGATTAGTTTGTTTTTGTGTATTTTATCTAAATCTGAAGAGTTAATGCCTCCTACATAAAATTTATTTTCAGAGTTCTATTATTATTTCTTCCTTCTTTGTTCTAAATTTAATGTGTTAAAAATGTTTCGTAAATTTAGAGCACACTGAAGCTCAGGTAGAAACCATTTCGGTGTCTTTATTCTTATTTATTTTCTTAAAGCTTATTTATATTATTAATAATCTAACCGGAAGTGCATACAATTAGCAAAATAATTAGAGAAATCTAATTACGGTGCTTTAAAGTAACCGATTCATTGACTCAGTTTGCTTATTAATCATTGTACATTTAAGAATAAAACAGATGGCAACTTCGTGAAGACAAGAGAAATTATTTCAATCATTTTAACCGCGCTTGATTTGTTTAAAACCTACTTTCAGGAGAATGTAGCAATTAAATTATCGGATATAAAAGGATTATTCTTTAATTCAATTCATATTTTAATTTAATGACTGCAGTCCCACGATTTTGCGTGTAACATTACAAAGAAAAATTTGTTAAGGAAAAAAATTCTCATCTTGGAGACTGATTAATGTCGTTCTTATTAATTTTATACATACCCATATTTTTTTCGTTCATTTCCGGGTGCCTAGCATAAGGAAAGTGAATTACACAAATTCATTAATATATCGAATATTTTTATAATAGAAAAAAAGCCGTTTTAAATTAAAATGCAGCAACTCACTTCCTGGAGATCTTTTATTATATCAGTAAATTATAATTAAGTTTTTAATTACATAGCGTAAATTCCAAAGCGCAAGTGCTATTCATCCACTCGAAATTAAATGACCCTCCACCTTTCATCTGACGAAGAACATGCTATTAAAGAAACTGGTGCTTTTGAAAAAAGTATTCTGAGAATTAGTCTTAACATTATTTTTAAATTATTAAAATCACCGTTTTATAATGCTTATTAGCTCTATCTTCACAATGCCTTGATCGGTGTAGAACAAAGATATTTATGGTAAGTATAATTATACTAACCAAAACTTAAGATCGGTATCAACAAGCATTAAAGAATTTGCATTCGTTAAGTCGTGTGTGAGCTTTTTTTCTTTGCTGATTGACACTGTATTAAGTACGAGAAGCGCAACTTTAGTCTTTTTTCAAATGTTTGATGTACACCTTCCCAAAAAAAATGGAACAGTTCTGGGCAGTTTATGATTTATTTTTAAATAAATTTTATAACCTTTTCGACAAACATTTTGCATTATACCCGATAAAAGTTTTACCATCGTCTTAACCCTCTCAGCGTTACCGACGGATTCTTCCGTATTATAAGATGACTTTCCAAATCGTTACAAATGGATTATTTTGTCAGCTCTTGATGGATCCGAAATCGTTTCGAACGATTTTTTCTGCCTTACATTTTCCACCTCGAAATTGTTGAGGACGGAATATTCTGTACTCTCTTTCCTGCGGCCTCCTGTTGCGCTTAATTAGTAGTGAGGAAACAGCGATCGTTAGAGAAAGATGTTACAATGCGAAGGTCATAAATAATATCCTCAAACCCAGCCCTACCGTCTGCTGACCTGAGGGTGATTTTCGTGCCCAAACTGGAAAATACTGAAAAGCCTTCAATGAAACCTTTGCGAAAAATTTGCCAAACAAAATTCTTCTGCAAAAGTAAATGTAATTTGCACCGAACGCAAGAATAACTTTTAAAGAATTTAGCATCACCTAATTTACAAATAATTTCTTTTAGCATGGAATAAATACTTAAACAGGTATCTTACAGTGGCTGCAGAAACACAGAAATTTGAGATTTTTTTAAATTTTTAGCTGTGCGCATTGATTTAAAATACTGTGTTTTTTAAACTATTATAACAGTTCATGTGGCGATCACATGGACGATCGCTACAAATGAAAATGAGATTTTTGGGACAGTTCAAATCATGTAATTCCATTTTAAACTAATGCATCATTTATATGTTTGTATCGAAATTTATTTAGTTGTGGGAATGTGAAGTCGAACATTTTATACTTTGAAATATGAGGACAAGATGCGTTTCCTTAAATAAAAATTCGTTTTGCTCTTCTGATTTCTTGTCTAAAAATAACTCCTGAGAAATTTTCTTGGCATGATATGAAAAATCATTCGCAAATAACATCGTAATAGATTTAATCGCTTTTTGGAGTTGATCAAATAAAGTTCTGGAAGTATATGAAATCATAAGATGCATTTTTTACCATAAGCAAAATACTTCCGTTTTACTGAAATTGTTATCTAATAAAAAGATTCGAAATGGTATTTGATAATAATATTTTACTGTTATGAACTTGTGCTTATTTTCAAATTTCGAAATGATTGGGATATAAAATACTCAGCCAGTAAGAGTAAATATTTATGAAAAATAATTGTTAGTAGAAGAAAAATGGAAATAGCTTTTTATAAAGTCGTCCCAATCATTATACGAGAGTGTAAAAAATATGATAGTGATCTGGTTAATGTAAAAAATTCCGAAATTGAAATAAGAACTTCCGACTCTTTTTTTGAATCAAGATTTGAAATGACACGATTAGATGCTCAGATAAAAATAAATAAACAACTTTAACTTTCATGGACAACTTTCGGAGGGAAAACAATTTGTTATTTGCGACTACGGTTAATTGATTAAGACAAAGGAGGGCTACCTGTGTATCGGGAGGGATGCCTTCGTGAAGGACGTTTTAAAGGAAACTGGCTCGTATTTACGTTACTCATGAAGAAAACTCAAATCCATGTCGAATTACTAGTGTTCAGTGACGTTACTACTCGGCCGCTAGTGGGCGTTATTTGCGACTAAAGACTGATGAGCTATGTTAAATTAGGTACTGATTATCATTTATTTTTAAATTCATTAGTTAATTCTTAAGGTTGGGGTTTCATTAAAAAGACTAATGTATGTATTTATTTCTTGAAATCGGTTTTCACATCTTTATTAACATTTTATGTGCAGTTTTTATGGTATCTTACCTTCACGTTCACTAAATTAATTTCATAGCCTAAGAACAAAATATGACTATTTAAAATTTCCATTTTTTGCTTCTTTTGAAATATTTCTTTTTGGTTTGGTTTATTCGAGAAAGCGCTCGAGGGTTATCAGCCAAAGGAGGGATGCCTTCATAGAGGACTGTCTCAGGAACACTGGCTCCTATACATGTTACACAATGGAAAAAATCAGGAAAACGTCCCTGCAGCCAGCCCATTCTCCGGGATTCGAACCGAACTACCTGTATTCAGCGATTTTACTGCTTGGCCATCCGTGGATGTATTACTTTTTGTGTTAATTATAGTAATATTATAAGTTTTAATAGGCATTAATAACAGTCTGTGCTTACTACTGTGAGTTACATATTCAGTAATGTTAATCCCGTTATTAATGGACTTCTGTATTTGAGAGCTCTGTGCCTAAAAGCAGTAAAGCTTCAGTGGAGGACATTCTAAGCGAATTGACTCATATCCACATTATACATAGGAAACCACCGTAACTGATACGAATGTGATAATATTTGCCTTATTACTGTGAATGATACCAATCGTACGATTTGGTATTCAGTTTCGGAGAAAAATTGCCTTTCTTGAGAAAGAAATCAATTTGGGGAAAAATAAAAAAGAATTGATGAAATAAGTATTATAAAAAAGCAAATTTCTTTTACATCTTGGGTCATTTATTACCATTTACTTTGTCTTTTAATATATTTTCATATTTTATTTAGCTATTACTTTCTTAATTCTTAAATATTTTGCAAAATGAGAAAAAATTATGAAATTTGTTCATAAATTCTTGCAATTCAAAATAAATTATTTTCCCGAGTTCTAAAAATGACTTTTGATATTATAGAGTAACAAAGAGATGTAGTATTCACTGAATTAATATGCAGTTAATGTTAATTAAAGTGCATTTTGGTAGTAGATACATGATAGTTGTAATGTACACATGCTTCCAAAAAATTCAACAACTAAACAATTTTTTCACGTTTCAGAGCAGAACCATATTTTCGATTTAAAAAAAAATAAAGAAAAAAAAAACGTTGAAAAGTTTCAGATTTTAAATTACGTCCAAAGGAGCGTTTTCTAACACTTTGTGTGTTACCTTTATTTACTAAATATGTTCTTCGCACTTAAACTATAAAATTCAGTTCAAAAGGAATATCGCAAAATAATTTTAAAATGAGCATATCCTTAGAATTTCCGATACACAGTCTCGTGCGCTAAAGATAAAAATGCTTTTTCTGTACAACGCTGCCATTGCTCGGTTTGAAATCCTTGAGTTTGTTAATCAAAAACTCGTTAAAGTTTTACAAAATATGAAACAGATAATAAAACAAATTCCAAATGGGCTTCCAGATGCCCATATTCGGGTGGAGACGTACTTTATTGAAAATTTGATGGCTCTAGGTACCGTTGTTTCATAACATTGCGAGAAACATACATACATTTATGCAGATTCTTCATTATTTAATTTCTTTAAATATAATACGGAGTGATAATATTTGGTGGCAAAAATTTGAAAATTGTAATAACGCTTTTAGTGAATCGACGCAAAATACCAAAATGAAATTAATAGTCCTTCTGAGCAAATTGCCCGTTTGGACTAATAAATAAATAAAAATAAAATAGCCTTCCGCACAACGACAAATTTTGAGTCATTTTATTGCAAATCTATGAAGCAAATTTCTTTTCGTTCTCCAAAAGAAATAGGTATGTCAATGAGTAATATGTTTTACAATTTGCTATTAGAATAAGAAACCCATAATCGTCTGACGCAAATTAACTGATATATATTTTTAATCGAAATTTTGCAGGATAGATTTCAAATATTACTTTCAAGCACTAACTACACAGAAATTACATTTTTTAAGTTTTAAATGCAGCTTCTAATAGTTTAAGCCTCTTTTTAAGTTTCGAAGGGTCTTCTTATTCTTCTAAATTTTCTTTAGCAAGCCTAAATTTATTCAATTATTTCTTAGACTAAAATCATAGCTGCTTTATTCTTTTCAAGATTTTCCCGGATAAATTCTTCTAAAGTAGAAACGGCAATTCATTTGAGATAAAATTTTTCTTTCTCAAAAGAAACTAATTATTTCGAAAATATAATCGTAAATAATTTTAGAGCTATGAAATAAATTTAAGAAGAGGGATAAATATTTTTAAATTCATTCAGTTGTATAAGAAAATAGGAAACGGCAGCACAATATTGTAATACATCATCATAATATCAGCTGAAAGTGGTAAAAGAGAAAAACGTTTCATTGCTACTAAATGGTTTATATAACACTCCTTTTATAAAAGCTCGAAAAAGAGAATATATATATATATCATTTGCATTTGTTGAATTAACGTATTCTTTAAAGGCATTGTTGTATATAATATAAATATTTGCTTGTTATTTTATGAAATAAGAATGTCTGGAGCCCAGTCAAATATCCTGTAGAATTTTTACAAATTATGTTATAGGATACAAATATGCACATGATTTTTATGAAATATGCGAAACTCATACAAATATAATTATGTTTTATTAAAATTAAGGATTATGAAATTTATTTTAATATGAATATATTACTCTACATAAAAAATCTGCAGGCACCCTTATTCCCTTTCTTTTTTTTATTATTATCATCGCAATAAAATAGCATTTGTCTTATAATAAGCTATTCAAATTATTTTTAAAACACGATCCGTGAAAACATTTTATACTCCTTGCTTCAGTTTTTTTTTCTTTTGGCAGTTACGCACTTTCTTTAACTTGATATAAGATCCATTTATTTCAAATAATTTTCTAAAATGTTTTATAAAAAATAAGAAAATAATGTAAGCGCAAACCGTTTGTTTGAAAAGTTATATAAAACTGGGTTCAGTACACAAAAAAATGAATAAAAATTGAAAAAATAAATATTAGGCCCAAGCGGGAGATTTTTTTTTACAGACACATTCATGTTTTGGGAGCATTTGGGCTAACGTCACTTTGGGCTAAAAATATTTAGAAACAGCATAGCTTTAGAATATCCGATACACACCGTGGAGACATACACTGGAGACAAAAATGTTTTATTCCTTACAGTGCTACCACTGCTCGCTTTGAAATTGCTGAGTTTTTAATCAAACGTACGTTAAAGTTTTACAGAATATGAAATAGACAACAACAAAAAAATTCCAGATTCCTAGGTTCGGGCTACCAAGTGACCACGTTCGGGTGGAGGACTATGTTATGCGAAATTTCGTGTCTCTAGGTAAAGTTGTTTTTTCACAATGCGAAAACCATACATACGTTCATGTAAATTCTCATTATTTAGTTTCTTTAAATGTAATACAGTGCGATAATATCGGTGGCAACAGTTCGGAAAAGGGATTCGGGCATTTAAAGGGATTCGATGCAAAATAACGCCCATTTGGGCTTTAAAATCTAATTATAAAATTAAAAACATTGAAATAAAATCCAAAAATTTCGGACTTTACATTACGCCCAAACAGACGTTTTTGGGTGTTTTGTGTGTTACCTTTGTTTATTAAATATCATGTTCTTTGCACTTAAACCACATAAATTCCAGTTCAACAATATCATAAAATATTTCGACACAACGTATGTTTAGAATTTTCGATAGACAGTCTCGCATGCTGGAGATAAAAATGTTTTATTCATTGCAGTATTGCCATTGCTCTTTTTGAAATTGTTAAGTTTTCTAATCAAAATTTCGTTAAAGATTTATGAACTAATCTTTAACGATTTACAAATTAAACTAAAATAAATTGAATTTGAAATTAAAAATTCAGGTTTCCAGGTGCGCATGCTGGGGTGGAGGATTACGTTATTCGGAATTTGATGACTTTAGGTACTGTCGTTTTTTCACAATGCGAGAAATTCATGCATATTCTTCAATATTTAATTTCTTTAAATATAATACAGGGCGATAATGTTTGGTGTCAATAATTTAAAAGTTGATTCACTGTTTATACTAAAACGCTACGAAATGCCGTTTTAAGACTAGCAGCCCTTCTGTCCTAGCGCCCCTTTGGGCTAAAAAAACTACGACATTGATAAACTGATATATATATATATATATAATTATAAAACCTCTTCTTAAATTTCGTATATATTATGCACATATTTATCATAAAACTGAAGCATTTTGCACGTTTTTCCTACAGAATTTTACTCACAGAAATGCATTCTTACATTCTGCTGAATGTCTTTCTCCTACGATACTGAGAAATGCTTCGCCTCTACTTCTAAAAACAGACCAAGTATTTTCAAATAGAGTGCACGTTGAAAAGAAGCGGTAATGTAAAACGAATAGAAGAAAGAACATGATATACGTCGAAAATTAGTGGAGGGACGATAAGAATGAAAGGCAATGTGCATGGTCATTCCACGTATTATATATGGTATCTTTGATGAAAAAGAACATGTATAACTATTATATGTTTCTGTTCGTTTACTGGGCTCACACTGTAAAATTTAGAACGATGCGAAAGAAAATTCGAAAGTGTAATTTGCATTTAAATTTTTTCAATACCGATATTACCTGCTAATTGCATTAAAATTAGCTAACTACAGGATACAAGGTATATAGTAAAACTAGAATTCTCTTATTGCAGGTGTCGGGTTTAGTACTGTATGCGAATAAAATTTTTGAATTGATTTCGTCTAGTTGGACCTTGCTAAGCCAATTAATTGGTAGAACACTTACTGAATACTAGTTTGATTTAGGTTCGAACATGAATGGTCTGATTGCATCATAGGTGTTTTGTAAAAAGTCAGTTTCCCTTAGAACGCCCTTCACGATGGCAGCCCTGATATGTTTGCAATAAATAGCTCTTCTGTGCTCTGCAATATCCAAATAGTCTAAACTATTTTTAGTTGAAAATGAATAAATTAAGCCTTTTGTTTTGTGAAAAAAGGTACCTTCTTGAACTTCAGCTTCTTAGAGAAAAGAAAGGAAAAAAAGATTATATATTTCTTTCTAACTGAGCCAGTCAATCATATGAACAAAACTTTATTTTGCTCCTTTTAACTGAAGCAGAAATATATGGTGCATTTTGGTGAATGAAAAAGGTTTTACACTTCAATTTTGCCATAGAATGACTGTTTTGCATTTTATTTTACGGAAATTAAAATCTCATTTTTAAATTATTAAAAATTAAATTAATTTTTTTGCTGCAAACCCTAGGTGGGGAAAACGTTCTATATATATAAAAAATAGCAGTGCCACATGTGCATAATAATAAATAAATATATGCACTTAGGAAGCAAACCTGTTGCCCAGACATTCTTGATTATTCAGATAGATTGTGATCATATTATCCCGGGTATTCGTTGAAATTAGTTGAATTTCTGTTTAAAAGCTTACTTCAGTGCACGTTTGATATAACTTCTAATATTCGCATTTTTGAGTATGTATATTAACACACAAATATTCTTGAGAAAAACCTAGCTGATGAAAGATAAATCTAATCATAATCAGTTCTACAAAATTTTACTTTAAAATTCATTACGATTTGCATTTTGTGAGAGGAAACATTATTTTTTTTCTTTTCATGCTTCAAAAATTTACCATTTGCACCTTTTAAAAATAACCGTATATTATTATACTGAAAAACAAAATTTAACAAAGTAGTGGATTCTGGGAAATAATCTTAATTCAGTGCATCGAAAACCAAACTATAAATATAAAAATTAAAAATGTATGTTTTTGTATTAGGAAACTACACTGAAAGTAATACTGATAGAAAATGTTTAGTAAAGCTATGCATTACCTCTATTTTTTTTTAAATTTCTCCATCAATTTTCCACCAAAAATTACCTTTTTTATTCGTATAAATTTCATAAAAGTAAAAAAATACCATACCCTTATTTCACCAAAATTATACGTATATTTTTGGAGGCGTGCTGCCTGGGATGGATCCTGACAAACAGCAGAAGCTCCCATCAGTACCTTAAAAACTGGCCTAAGATCATGGATAAGACCGGTCAGGATATTGTACCTAAATTTTTTTAGCTTGGACAGGGTTAATCAATATATCTCTAGTGGATACCGTCCCATGTTGCGGTGTATGGTAACGAAACAGCTGACGATCTGCAAGAAAAGGTTGTGATCTCCCTATACCCACTTCCACTGATTTATGCTCAACTGAAATTCATTCCTATTACAAACATAACACTAACATGGCATGGAAAATCTCTCCTGTTCACCAACAGTATTTCTCTTAACAACCAGGTCTGTCACTTCTGAGTAAAAGATCTAGTCCTATCCAAACGGCCATGGCCAGATTCAGAACTGGGCATCTCGATACATGAAATTCAAAGAGGGAGAAAAGATATTCCCCTCGTGTGCCTGTTCCCTCCCTGCCTTTCCTGCCCACCTACTGGATTGTATAGTCGTCTCCATGAGACAGCTGCCGGCTGAGCAAGACGACCTCAGCGATTTACTTGTGCGGCAAGGTCTCTTGGACTTGGTGTATGCTTTCCTGTCACAAGGGGATTTGAAACAACAACAACACTTATAGATTGCACTCACTGCCTTTTCCTTCGCTTTACTTTGGAGTATAAATACGACCATTGCGGCCACTGCTTTCCCAATACCCAAACTCTTGCTAAAGAATTTTTCTGTGATATAAATAATGTGAAGTCTCCCCAAACCGGGGTTGTTTGAAGTGTTTGTAATAACAAGAAAAAGTTCTTGTTGACACAGGCCTATTAAAAAGCATCAAAATATCAAAGTACTGCTTTCCAGCCTCCCAGATTTCCTTGCTCCTGACGAAGAAGGAGCTGTATTTGTTTGCTTTCGAAATCGATTGAGATCTTGACTAAATCTATGCCAAATTGAAGGTTGTTGCGTTACTAGCTTTATCTTTCCCTTCGAGTGTTTTTCTTCTACTTTTGCTTAACGGAGGATTGCTCGGTTAAACAAAGGTTGGTTACTTTTCCTTTGGGGTCTTTATTAATTGCCATTTCGAACTATTTTTGGATCAGTTTATAAGGTATTTCTTCCACCTTCTTTGCAGGCCTTTGTGGTGTAGTGGTCAGAACGCTGGACGCGTATCCGAGAGGTCCGTGTTTCGATTCCCGGCGAAAGCATTGCTAAATTTTCTTCTGTCCTGCTTCTAAATAACCTAATGACTATACAAGTGGCGCCCCAACTAAAAAGGTGGTGGACGATGATTCTCCACAACCACGATTTGTCGATTGGGTCCCCTAATCCCCAGTCGCCCTTTAAAAGAGGGATTATATAAGGTATTTCTCCCGTCTTCTTTGCATGCATTCGTTGTGTAGCGGTCAGCACGCTCCGCGCGTATCCGACACCTATTGTAGAGAGAAAGAAACTCTCACGTGGCCACTGATCTTGGCTAAGACAGCATGCCAAATAATTTACTAACACTTAACACATAATTACCACTCATGACACCTATTGTAGAGAGAAAGAAACTCTCACGTGGCCATTGATCTTGGCTAAGGCGGGATGCCAGATAATTTACTAATACTTAACACAAAATTACCATTCATAAATCTATTAGGGTTTTTTATTATTCAGTTTAGAGTTATGGAAAAATAAAACAAAAGGATAATACATTTTTCATGCATACATGATCAGTATGCAAAATTAAAAGCATTTGACCTTTTAATGATAATTTTCAACTATGAATAATTTTTCAAGGCATTAAGCATAAAGTGGATAGATAGGCAGTAGCTTAGAAACATTCGTGTGCGTCTTTAAATTACTGTAGAAAGACAGTAGATAGTCTAAGACTGAGAAAACAATAGTCCTATATTCCAATTTTCAATTGTGATGTTATGTCGAAGTAATGATGAATTTAATGAAAATAATTTTTATGACACTGTACTTCTTCAGATATAAACGTAACAGATTTCATTTATCAGTATTTATTTCCAAGGCGATAGTAGTATTTCATATTTTCAGAGTTACTGTGATGAAACATGAAACAGAAATAAGTAATTACATACGTATAATAGCATGTTTCTTCGCAAAGAACCTCGGCATTATTCCCTCCATAAATATATTCGAGAAATCCAAACCAGGAAAGAGGCCAGTAATCCCATGTATTACAGAAATCCTTCTCAAAGAAGCGTTTTCCGTCGAGACAATTTATTCAAACCAGCAGCTTTAGAATGCGATTTAGTTTCTATTCATGGTCCGAGATTCTCTTTCAATGTTTCATCAATTCAGCAGCTTTTCAGATCAGAGGGAATACAATAGGTAAGATAGTATACTAGCATGTTTGCAAATGTGAAATAAAATTAGATAGAAAACTTGGGATTTTCTCTACAGAGTTTCCCATTTTCAGTATTTTGCAGATGAAAAAGACAGCGTCATAAAAATATTCTCAGAATATTGCAATAGTGAATACTGCATTCACGATGCTAATTTTAGCTCGATGCTGAGTAACGTAAGTATTCTATTGTGTTTCTGGTACTTTCAAGCAAATTTTGTTTTGTATTGTATCTAATTTCTTTTTGCATTTTATTGAATTTTTCATTTATCTCAACTCTTATTCTAAGCAATTTCATTTCGTGAAAAATTCTTCTCAGGGAAGTTTTGCTGCTGAGCGTTTTGCAGCAAAATCATAAATAGTAGAATTTTAGATATATGGGCTCCAATTATGTGGAATTGTAATTATTTATGCTTTCAGATGCTAAGAGTGTGGAGACAGAGGGTTATTTGAAGCAGAAGATGTAAAAAGCAAGCAATGCCCTTGATGGGCTCGAAATTCGGACCTCTCGAATACCCACGGAGTATGCTGACCATTCCACCCCGATGGCATGCTGGAAGGAGGGAGAAAATACCTTATACACTGACCTTTTTTAAAGGGCGTCTGGGAATTAGGAGAACCAATCGCCAAATCCTGGTGGAGACGAATCATCATCCACCACCTGTTTAGTTCGGACGGCACTGTAGAAACATTAGGATTTTTTTAAGCAGGAGACTGTAAAAATGAGTAATGCCCTCGCCAGGACTCGAACGTTAGGCCCCTCGAAGAAGCGCCGAGTATGCTGACCACAAAGACGTGCTAAGAAGGTGGGAGAAATACCTTATATAAGTTAAACTTTTCTTTCTATGCGAAGTTAATGTAAAGTCGTGTTAATTTAGTAGCTGTTTTTCAGATGCGGTTCAGTCTGAAACAATAGATACAATGCAGGACAGAATTTTAAGAAACTAAAATTTTTTTATCTTGTTGTTTGTCTGTGATATGGGAGCTAGATTAAATACCTTAGTACCGCGTGCATATGTAACTACTATATAATATATATACCCTGCTAAAAATGCCCCATAGAAACCAGTAAATTTTTTTATGGGTACCCATAAAATTCTATGGGTTTCTGTTGACTTTTACTAGTTTTGTTGGTCTCTGTGGGTTTTTCTTACTGGTTTCAAAATGACCCATAGAAAGCAGTAAAACTTTCTGCTGGTACCCATAGAATTCTGTTGGTCTCTACTGACTTTTACTGGTTTCTATTGATCTATGTGGGTTTTTCTTACTGGTATCATCTGACACCCATACAATCAACATCAATGTCAGAACATTCTACTGGTTTGTTTTGGTTTATATTGATTTTAACTGGTTTTCTTACTGGCATCAATATAATAAAAATAGGAGCCAAATAAATCTTCTGTTCGTTTATATGGGTTTATTCTAATTTTCTAACTGACGTCAATAAATTTCTTCTAAACAATGAAATTAATACTGGTGTCAGTAAACCAAAATTCATTGATGTTCCTGTTGTCTACTGATTATTTTAAATTGTTTATTGATTTACTTCTATTTCGTTTATTTGGATACTGTTGAAAATAAGGTTATTTCTATTTTGTAACCAACAGAAAGCTTTAAAGTTGAAAAACATACAGTGAACCCTCTCGTCTCCAACTCTTCTCTAAGACGATGAGTATTTCTAAGAATGAAAATATGATCTCTTTAAGACCATCAGAGTAACCTGGAAACGCAGGTGGTCGTTTTAGAGAGGGTTTTTACTGCATATGCTCATTTATTTGATTTCTTAAAAGCTTTGTCGGAAATATTAACAGTAATCATTTACACCTCACACAACGAGATCTGTCTAAGGCGACCTGCCACACATAAAAATGCATCTTTGCAAGTGGTCGCCTTAGAGAGGTGATGCATGTTCGGGTAAGATGAAGGCTCTTTGACTTTCTTTTCTTCCTATTATCCACGAGGAAAAAGGTTTTCATATAGCTTTGCTTGTTTTATTTAAAACTCTTCATCTGATTCATTGTCACAGCTGTTTTATGGTAGTAGGCCAAGAAAGATCTCAGCTGTTACATAGTACGCCACAGTTGTTATATGCAATAAATACTGGGATTTCTGTCTATGTATTGACTGTCAGTAAAATTTACTGAGTTAATCTTAAGTACTGAATAAAGCAGCGTTTTAAAGCAGCTTTTGTCATTTATCAGTAACTGGCTTTTACCCGCGGCTTCGCTCTCGTAGATGTCCTTAAATAAGTTTCAAAGACTATTGAAAATAAAATAAAATAATTTGAATTTTTTCTTATTGCCTGACCAGGATAATAAGAATAAAATTTTATTTATCATTACTTATTTTTCAAGTTAAAAATACACTTCGCGTAAAATTTCAGCAAGTACTGCCCTTCTTCATTACGTATAGGCCGCGGATATTTTGTATTTACGCGGAGTGTATCGCTACGAAATCTAGTAAAACTGCTACGTATATTTCCTGAAGACTGAAAAATGTTTGTAAAAGAAGAGCCAGGATTTTAAATAATAAATTAAGTTAAACAAATAAAAATTAATAAAGGCTTAATTAATAAATGTTACGCTTTCACACCTTAATTACTTAACCGATCATCATAAATTTTCCAAGAAATATTTTTGATATATTAGAAAAGGTTAAAAATTTTAAATAGGGAGACACGAACAATACTTCAGTACGAAACATGAAAAATCAAAAGGAACGAGCATTTTAATGATTAAACTTCTTAAAATAGGTATTCAAAAGTGAGACGACCAACAGTAATAGAAGATTCACATAGGAGGGTTAGGAACTTGTGCACATTTTCAGAGTTTTCAGGCATTACGAGCACATTTCAAGCATCATGTTAAATTCTAGCCTTTAAAACTTCGTCAGACTCAGTGAGACTTCCGTAGATCATGTTATCAATGTGTATCCAGAAGAAGGAGTTAAAAATGTTTGCGTGATTTAAGCCACGCACCTGCGCGCAGACAAACTTTTACGTCGTTAAACTTTTACGTCGTTTTAATGCAAATTCTAAATTCTGTATACTAAATTTCTTCAATAAATGAAGCTGATCGCCTCCGAAGATGATCGTTGGGCGTAGAAGTTGGTAGATGATTCCATTAGTTGAGCATAAGAACTGAATATCTTAAAGGCGGTGAAGTTGCTCATCTAATAGCAAGTAAAGTAAAAATAAATGGAATATGTATGCATGAAAATTACGCTGGCAAAAACTAACACATAGAAAGACACGAACAATACTTCAGTACGAAACAGTGGCGGCTCGTAATCAGCACTGTGGAACTGCAGCACCCCCTGTTTCCACTTATTATTTTTAATATTTAATATAATGAGCCCTTTTTTCTTTAATTCTTTCTTTATACTTCTACAATATATAATTCTTAAACTTAATGTCAGTAGCCGTCTTCCAGTTTATGAAAAAGGTATGAAAGTTTTTGTATGGAACTGCGCTTCACAAGGCTGTTCTGCGCAAGCGCGCACAGAAAGCAGCCCTCGAGCCAGGGAGATAAAACAGCACTATCGGTCTTGCAGTGCCGAAATTCTGGAAACGTGATTATTTCTTACTCCGAGCGTGTGGTATTTGGCTGTTCTGCGCATGCGCTCTTAGGAAGCAGCGTACGAGGCTGAGAGGGAGAGAGCACTGTCGCTTTTTCAGTGCCGAATCTGGAGTGTCGTTCGGAACTGGTTCTTTTTTTTTTTACTCCGGGTGTGCTGTGTTAAAAAATCATACACCATATTCTTGGTTAGATTATTTTTCAGCTATTCTGTTTGATTCATTTTTTTTCGGTTCTTTTATTTTACAGAAAACTTTAACCATGTCCTTGCATCCTCAAGTAATAAATTCTGTGACTGTAAGTGAACTTCAAGAGCTTTCGTTTTCATGCGCTTGCAATGCTTTCAATATAGAAAAATTTCCTCAGTTGTCATCCAGAGATCAAGGAGAAAATTATTGATCTCTTCGCGCAAATTAAAACAAGAAGAATGGAAATAAATTTTCTTTTTATAAATGTTTGTTTCCCTTTACACAGGTTTAAAACAAAGGTTAATTTTTTTTGGAACAGCACCCCCACTAATTTAGTTACGAGCCGCCACTGGTACGAAACATGAAAAATCAAAAGGAACGAGCATTTTAATGATTAAACTTCTTAAAATAGGTATTCAAAAGTGTGACGACCAACAGTAATAGAAGATTCACATAGGAGGGTTAGGAACTTGTGCGCATTTTCAGAGTTTTCAGGCATTACGAACACATTTCAAGCATCATGTTAAATTCTAGCCTTTAAAACTTCGTAAGACTCAGTGAGACTTTCGTAGATCATGCTATCAATGTGTATCTAGAAGAAGGAGTTCCATGCACAGAAACTCGATCTAGCGATAATAGATGCCAACAAACAAGTCCATCTTCTCTGATCCGTTATGTTCCGTAAGAGGTTATCTGTGACGTTACTGTTAAAATCAGACACTACCCTCTTGAGTTGAGAGAATTAATGTGCGAACAATTGGAGAATCATGCGAAAACAGTTCCGGCAAAACACCATGCAAAAAGATGCCGTTTGTGCTGTCGGCCAAGCGACTAAGCAGAATTACACTCTTATTCAATAACTGTGTACTCTGGAGACCAACGAACTGCTCTTCGCTACCGATCTCAACGACCCCTACTAGCAGCTCACTCTTCATTTCCGCACGTAAGTTCCATTACAAATTGTATTCATTTGGTCTTGTCTACCTGTTTATTTTATAGATATTTTAGAATCACCCTGTATAGAGTAAAACAGGGATTTGATGAGAGCAAGGAATGTGAGGTAAGAATATATGATAGGATATAAATTTACAAATGTGTTAAAAGAAACATTTAATATAAAATTGTAATTGAGAATATTTGAGAAGTAGTTATGTCCTGAGATTGTTTAAAATTTAGTCGGAACTGCTCTGTTGTAAACTTTAGCTCATTTCAATTCGGATTCCTCTGTGAAAAAAAACTTTTAAATATAAGATATTTGACTAAGGACGTTAAGGTACTTATTCTTTTTCTGTTAGTTTTAATTATTTTAAAATTAATCATTATGTCTTTGTATGTAATTAGAGCTATATCTATTGCTTCTGCTCTTTGTTGGATTGTACATAAAATCATAGGTTGTTAAAGAGCTATCAATTTCCATTTTCTTTTCTCTGAATTAAAACATTACGAAATTGCTTCTACTAGAATATTTCCTTCCATTATTTAGCGAAATAAACGTTAAAGCTGATTTTGTAATTTGATTTCATTTTATTCCATGTAATAATTTTGAATCCTTGGAATTTCTACAGAACCTCGATTTCTTTTAATATAAAAGCTGGAGGCAAAATTGCTCCTTATAAATAAAACAAAAATACTTGATTTTATGAAAATTCTTGGTAAAAAATAAACAACTTATTCACGTTCGTTTAATATGTAATTTTGAAAGAGGTCTTATGTTTTACAATAAAATGACAAAATTTAAATCCTCAACGAATGAAAAAACAAATAGTTTCAGTTTACCTGGCTTTTATTTTTAGAATATTTTATATTTATATTATTTTTATTTTTAGAATATTTTATTTTTCCTTGAGTTACTGATTACTAATGTCCCTTATGAGAGATTTAACTATATTGTCGTCGAAAACTTTTTCATGCACTTATTCATGCAACTTTTTCATGCACTTATTCATGCAACTTTTTCATGCACTTACTTTCATGTTATTACAGCAGCAAAGAGAATATTCAGACCATCAAGACTTTCGTGGGAATATCATCTGTGTTCAGTTTGAAATTGCGGATAATTCAACCATGACTCTTAGACATGGTTAAATTGACTGCTTGAATTCAGATATAAATTGCTTGAGGTAAACTCCTTTTATGATCCAGAGAAGTAATTATCACTAATTATTGAAATGATCAATTACATTCTCTGGATTCCCTCTTTAAAATGCTTCTGTAGCTGTGAACTACAAACAAATAAAACGTTTATTCTATATTTGGGAATATTTCAAAGACTCTCGGTGACTTAACTAAGCTTTAAATCTATCTTTTGTTTTTAAAAGGAAATTGGGATTTTGAATGCCGTATGATAGAAACGTTATTGAGAAGTATCCATCAACGAGTGCACCTAAAAACTGATAAAATAGAGTAGCAGATATACCAATTCCAATGTGTCTAATAGGCAAGTTACAGATTGAGTACACACAGCAATTGTTGGATACAACAGCCAGTTTAATAATAATCAAAAGCAATTATTCATAAAATAACATCGGCTCTGCTTACAAATAATTATCTATTTTTTGTATGTGTATACGAATCTTAGCGTCAAATTTTAACGGTATTTTTTTTCATCACTAAAATGGCGGTCCCTCATTGAATCATTAGCGAGTAGGAGACATGATCATTGCACGTTTTAGATTACAAAAAAAATTTTATGAGCGCAAAAGCAATAATTGGTGTATTTCGAGTGACTGAAAATGTGTAGTTAAAGGAAAGGTGTACTTTAAAAGGTTAAAATGAGAAATATTTAGAAACTCGTTTTGCTTGCTGTTACTATGAATAATTAAAATGGTGCAATCAAATTCCGCAATATTTAATAGGATTGTAAATATTTGTACGTAAAATAAGGTTCTCAATAATTACTTCCGACAAAAAGATTTTGTTTTATCAACCAACACAATGCTAAAGCTCATTAGCTCGAAACTCCAACACACGAAATAAAACAAATAATGAAATATAAAAATTTAAAGACTGAATACAAAACAAACAATTGTTCGAAATGCGATATTGTTTGAAAAAAAAAGTGTTTTATCTGTGCGAGTCTTGATATAAATATGCAAACATGAAAACTAATTAAACTCTCCTCCAGAAAAACGAAACCACCAAACAAAGATTATAAAAATTAACTTACTGATGTGAACACATTCTATTTAATGCATATTTTTAGAAGATAGCGCAATGAAAAGAGAGAGGAAATTAGGAATAAGAGAAATCAAGTTACATCAAAAATATAAAATAATCGTGATGAAATCGCTGCAGATTTCAACATAACTGTGGGAATAAAAAGTAATAATTTTCCAATACGTAAAATTTTTTATTCCAATTTTATTCTATTATTAGTTTCCTAAATAAGTAAGAATACTACTCAGTTATTTGTAAATATATTTTTTTAATAATTCTGGATATATCTTTAAGGTACTTATTTACATGATTGTTATATATTTCAAAGCGCTTGCTTTCGGTAATAGCTATAATACTCTGCCGAATTCGCCAACAAAATTTTATATCACTTTCATGTCGTGAAACATTCACTTAATGTATCTTAATAGTGATATTACATGTACATGTATTTATTTATAATATCTCTACCGAAATTCGTGTCTGTGTATTTGTATGAGCGATGCTCGCATTAGCAGATGGACTAGTTCATGAACGATTAAAAATGTGTGTGCATGCACATTTATATACAATTTATATACACATCTATATACATGCATTTATGTACGATTTGTAGCGTCTTCAACGGAACCTAAGCAGCTGTAACTCTTGTGTTATAAGTTTCTGCATTAATATATTTATTTGAACTAGTTAATGTATTTTAATAGTGCTTGTGTATATACATATAATTTCCTATATCTGTCACGGAATTCGGTATCTTTATATCTGTATTAGTGATGTAATCAGCATATTTTGGTCTAATTTATGTACTTTATACATATGTACATATATTGAGAGAGAGAGAGATTCAAATTTATAGTATCTGCCACAGAAATTCGGTAATACGAAAAATTTGGCAACATTACCTCATTTGAATATCTGATCGGTTTTCCGGTGTGTTCACAACGATAATGCTTCACAGCCTTCCTCTCTTTCTTATCTCCTTTGTAGTTCACCTTCCAATTTTTAACTCTTTCATTCGTTTTATCTTGCAATTCCCACTGGGAAGTCGACGTTGAGATCTCTACGAAGCTACTGGCTAGGAACTAAGCATAGGCAGTCTCGGCCACTGGGGTAATACACATTACGAACCTAGTGGTTCTAAAGACCAAGCAAATATCACTTATTGGTCGGCCAGTGGGTCTAGCACGTCTGAGAGCTCAAGGCTCTAGTAGCCCGGGGTGGCGTCCCGGATTCTGCCTGGGGAGGGCGCCCCGGGTATTGCGATTAATGGGCGACAGATAAACCGTGTGACTGATAGCAAATAGACGACCAGTGACGCCCTGGTATCTGTGTTATCCTAGGTGCTTTGGAGCCAGTCTCTCTACGGTTAGAGGACATGGGTTTATCCTCAGTTCCTGGTTCGGGGGTTGGGGTTGTAGTGTCGTTTAATCTGACGGAACGAGAATCACCCAAGGGCCTGCAAGCAAAGGAGCAAGGACAGACTTCTACACTTGAACGTTGCCCAGGGCGCTATAGTCTTTTGACAAACAGTACAAGCTCACTTTCTCTTCCTTATGGTTTGTTGAGTACGGCAGATGCTGCTGCATCGCGCAGAATAATCAGTGACACGTTCGAAGCTCAGGCAAAGGGCCTAGTTCGAAAAGTAATCTGCAGTCTTCTTATAAGCTAAAAAAACTGAAAATCCTGCAGTGCAACATAAATGGACTCTCAACAAGAGCTCTTCGAGTTAAACTTGAAGAAAATTTTAGGTATTTAAAATACCCATGATATATAAGGTATTCTAATCCAAGAAGCGAAGTCAAAAAATACTTTGAACTTGAAAATTAAAGAATTCATTTTATCTACAATATATACCACCCCCAATCAATCTCGACTTCCAGAAAGTCTGTCGTTCGCTCTGAAAGACAACACGCTCATATTAGGTAACCTCAATTCCAAACACACCTTTTGTGGCTGTTCTTCAAGCGATAGCAGAGGAGAGGAAGTGCTGCATTTCATAGATCGTACTGAAGTTATGATACGCAATGACGGTAACCTTTATTAAGGTATTTCTCCCACCTTCTTCTCATGCCTTCGTGATGTAGAAGTTAGCACGCTGGGCGCGTATTCCAGAGGTTCGTTGTTCGAGTCCCGGGGAAGGTGTTGCTCATTTTTCATGTCCCCAGCTTTCCAAAAATGACCTAATAATTCTACAGTGGCACCTGAACTAAAAAGGTAGTGGATGAAGATTCTTCACCACCGGGATTTGGCCATTAGGTCTCCTGAACACCAGTTGCCTTCTGAAAGGAGGAGCATATAAGATATTCCTCCCAACTTCTTCGCATGCCTCCGTTTTGGGCTCGTATTCCAGAGGTCCGTGGTTCGAGTCTTGGCGAAGGCGTTGTTCATTTTTCATGTCTCCTGTTTCAAAAATACGGAATATCTCTACCCCCTTACCTATGCTTCTTATAGCTATATTACCACAGAGGCTTTACACATTTCACTTGTCAGTTCAAACATCCATCAATTATGCAAATGGACTGTGATTGACTCAATTGAGAGACCACCTATTTTAATATAGAAGGGAAGACAGCATGTCAAAATCCTCAGAGATATTTCTGGAACTTTGCTAAGGCTAACTGGAACTCCTAGCAATCTGTTGATAACTGCGTTGATACAGAACGTTTGACGGACGATATAAATCCTAACCGGCTTAAATTCAAAGAAATAATACTAAATAAAGCCGGATGTATATTCCTAGGCGCTACATAAAACACTATGTGTCATTCTTCATTCATGAAGATCCACTTTTGGACTTCTTTTAATGAAGAGTAAACTCCTGTTGCTGGAATCTATCGACAACGATAATAACCATAGCTCTAAAACCCAACTAAATAACATAAATGCTAACATCAAGATTGCCTACGCAGAACTAAGACAAACTAAATGGCGAGAGCTACGCAATAAGCTTAATGCTAGGGTGCCGGATTCTAAGCTCTGGAAAATCATCAAAAGCATAAATAGGGAACAGCAACAATCTGAGACTTATAACTTAACAATCTCTGCTGGCCAGCTCTCCCCAGATGATAAAACCACAGCCAATTTTCTGGGTTCTTTTTTTCAAGAAACTAGCAGATTGAACTTCTCATAAGATATTCATAAAAGACTTAATCAGAAAAAGCTAAAGAACATAATCAACGACTGTTGTAGTACCGATCTTGGGTCCTCTCAAGTCACTCAGAGGTATTCCTCTGAAGAATTACTCTCATCTCTGGTCTTCTTTGATCTGAGCAAGTCTGGACCTAATGGAATACACTGCCAAATGTTGGCAAACCTAGGTTTAATTTGAAAGCAAAGACTTTGCAATATTTTTAACCATTCTTGGACCTGTGGACCATTTCCTGTAGACTGGAAGGAAGCCACTGCTATTCCTATCAGAAAACTAGCCAAAGAATTTAGAACCTGAGAGTTATAAACCTATAGCCATCACCAGTATGACTTTTAAACTAATGGAAAAACTGTTTCTTGCAAGACCACTTTCTGTATCTTAATCATCTGTTATCACTTGAATAGTGCAGTTTTAGAAAAGGGCATAGTACCACAGATCAAATCGTATACTTTTGCCAAAAGATCAGGGACACCAAAAACCTTAAACCAACTAGACATACCTGGCTGCCTTGATGAACTTATCTAAAGCCTTTGACACAGTTTGGAAGAACAAACGTATCTTTAAAATACACAAAACTTTCAACATTAGGATTTCTGCCTTGGCTTGGATAGCTGGTGGTCTGCACCACAGATCGTTAGCGCTAAATTTAGCAAGATCTTTTCGAACCCTTTTAGAACGGGACAGCCCGTTGCTGAGAGATCTGTCTTAAGCCCTACTCTATTCTATCTGTTTTTGGACTGTGTACAAAAAAGGAGACCAAAAGCTCTTGATATCGCTCTTTGGAATTCAAGCATATATGTGAGTAACATCGAAACGATCCTTAACACCACATTGGTTGGACCGTCTGAGTTTGCAACAGAATACAACTTGACTTTGATTTCAGCTAAATCAATAGCACCTTTTTTACTACTAATAAACATTTATATAACTATAAACAAAATGTGTATTTTGCAGCCCAGCCCGTTACATATGAAAAACATCCCAATAACCCAGAATTCATCCTTGATTCTAAATTCAACAGAAACAGGCATATATACCATCTAGCTTCTAAGACCCGCAAACGCCTAAACATTCTCAAGTAGCTGGCAAAGATTTTGGAGCTAATGCAAACATTCTTAGAAAGACATATATTTGGCTAATAAGAGCTACTCTAAAATATGGCTACCCAATTTATTCCTGCGCTTCTGAAATCAATCTACAGAAATTAGAATGTGTGCAACTAAGTGCCACTCGAACTATTCTCGGACTCAGAAATAGCGTCCCTTCTGATATAGCCCTGTTCAAGACCAACTTACAGCCACTGCATATTAGAAGAAGAGCCGATTTAGTTAAGTACTTCAATAAAATATGCAACTAAGGCCCCCAACGTCGTACTTCATTGTATCTTCATATTTGGCACACCAATCAAAAACTTAAGGAAGACTTAAAGAGCACCAGAGGAAGGGGCTCCCAGACTTACACGAGGCTGCCTTAACACGGTTTATTGTTGCCCCAACCTCCAGAGGCTATCCGAGGGGGAGCTTTCCCGGTCAAAACAAAAGGATTTTAATGTCACACAAGCACGCTTGTAAAAACTCAAAGTACAGTGTTATAGGGCAAGCATCCACTGAAAATCAAGGTCACAAGGTCATCTCTGTCCCACCGCACTGACCGAGGGGAGCCAATCCCACCTCGGACAACCTTCGATGTCTTTCGATGTCGACCATGCAACGTTCCCACAGCCAAAGGACAGACAAGACAGTACCAGTACGGTCCCTGCCAAGCCGGAACCTACCGCCGAACAAACGATGGCTCTAGTCCTGTGAAAACTGTTTATTTATCCCATAAGTCGAGGCTGTCTAGACATTGTTCTAGCCAGTTTAATGGGTCTTCTCCAGAAAAAAATTGAATTGGCCAGTTTAATGGGCCTCCTCCAGTGGTCGGTTCAAAACATTCCTACCAGTCGGCTCCTAGGGAGATTATCCGACATAATCAACCCAGGCGAACCTGGTTACCAGCGTGGGGCACAAAGAGGCCTATGTCGCCCTGTGACAGGAGATGCTATATGGTAGCGCATTACTGACCCGGCAGCTGCACACACTTAGAAGGTCCAGATCGAACCCCATGCCTCTTCCCATAAAATGGTCGATTCAGAGAACACAATCATTTCCAAATTCGAGGGAATACAACTTCCTCCCGCCACTCAATAAATGCTGCCCTTTTAGCTTGACAGAGTCTCAAAACCTGGTCATTCGGGAAGTTGCACCTGTCAGATCCTGTATCAATCCATCAGTGAGACTACTGAGAGTTTTCTTCCACTTTGATCTGAAATCTACTGCAAACAAGCAAACTCACCATAAAGATTATCTTAGACAGATGGCTATAGAAATTATTAGTTGCATTCCTGAAGAAGAGGTGCACTTCCATACTGGCGGTAGTCGTGCAGAAGATCGTACTGGCAGCTGTAATTTTATTAGGACTCCCCCTATCTTGAGCCTACAATAAAGGAATTTGCTCTGTCTTTAAGAGCAAAACTTGCTGTGTCTTCAGGAGCGAGTTAATTGCGATTAATATATGGCTTGATGCTATGATGTCTAATGATTGTGATTTGGGGGATCTATGGTTTCTATCGAATAGCCTCAGAGCTCTACAAACTTAATGGCTGGTCCTCAGCTCAGCATCTTTATCAGAGCTCATTATGAAAGTTGGTTCCAATACTGAATGTAAGCCGAAAATTTGGGGATGGATAAAGAATACAAAGCGCTGCTGCAGTGAAGTGTACGGACATCAAATGACAACGAATAAATATGCAGACACTCGTAAAACGATTTATATAAAAGCAAAATGGAATTACAAAAAGCTATATGTTTAGACTTTTTCCAATAAGATTTTTGAATTTATTTACCTCTTTTGTTTACTGAAAAACGTGAAGGAAAAATCGGAACTAAATAGAATTTTATAACATATTTATTTCCTCGATTATTCTGTTTTCAAACAATCTGGGATATTACTTTAATCGATAACCCGGGCTAGGCAAGGTAATTAATGTTATCCAAGGACTATTTCTGGAATTAATATTTTTATTTTGTTCTCTTCAAACGATCATCAACTGTTGTAAAATATACTTGCGATAGAGAGAGAAAAAACTGCTGTTTTTTTAAATGTGAAAAGTAAACCAGCAGCCAAGAAACATCTGAAAGGTTACATTAGTTTCTTTCAGTTTCTATCAACTTGTTTCCGACACAAGAGAAAAAGCAACACGAGGCTTAATGCAGAATGTCAACGGATCTCTTTAAAAGAACAGAAATGTCTTTTGACACTTTCTGTCAACTGAACTCTGTGAAAATGTATTATTTGAATTAGTTGCGGCCAAAAACACATTATTACAAAAGTCGAAATCATAATGAAAATAACAATAAAAGGCTTAGGTATTTCCGAATAAAACTGTAATTTTAAAATTAAATAAAGAAACTATAAATGGACAAATGAATCCAGATATGGTATTTTTGATAAATTAAAGAGATAAATTATGAGTAAAGATCCTTTAATAGGCACGATCAAGTGCGCATAATAATGAAAAGCCGGAAGTCTGTATTTTTGTTTTGGAAGGCTTAGTTGGCTAATTTCATTGATTAGTACTGATAGATGATCTGAAAATATTTATGGGAAGAGAATTAAGCTTTTCTGGTGTGTAAAGTGGGATTTGCTTTATCGGTTCAAGATTTGTATTTAGCATGGTATTGGTTTCACATTTTAAAGACGTGTTCTCGCTAAGCAAGCAAAAATTTCCGAAACTACCATGACAAAGTATGTTTTCTTAAGTTTTATGTCAAATTACCCCTGGTACTTTATACTTGGATTTACGTGCTTTTAATATATTGCCTTAATTTCTTGGGCATGTTTTAACTGTAAGAAGATACATACGTATATATACTTTCTTACAGACATCACAAAAATTTTTAGGCCGTATATATACGGCCTTGTCGGTCAGAGGATTCATTCCTTTTATCTTCTGTGGGTATTATGGGTTAAGTTTGACAGATACAAAATTACCTTATACGATTCATTATAATTACTTTAAATTACCAGTCACTGCTGTAATCGTGGAAAACGTTAGACATTTTATCGTCCTATCTATCTTTTAAGTAAAGATATCGCAACTCCTAGCAAAAAATTTAAAATAAATGTTGGTATTAATACTCCAACCTGATTGTTACAGAAAGTAAAACGTTGGCAGGAAAAGTATTTCGATACTTGTGGGTAATTCAGAACACACGTTCAAATGCAGTCGAATGAGAAGTACAGAGTCACCACTCTCAATTAAAACTTGGTTCGTCTCTGGATATTCGCAGCTAGGCAGAGCTTAATTCAAGAGAGGCATTCAATCAACAGAAAAGGGTACGATGTCAAGTGCTCTCTCCAAATTCAAGAATTCTGTTGTTATTTATCTGCTGCATTATAGGGGGAATTGACGAATAGACATAAAATCAAAACAATGAAAATACCGTATTACTTAACATAAATTTTTAATACATCAAAGTAAGCATTTTTGAAACAAATAGGTCCGTTTTAAAAGATGTGGGTAAACGAAATTAAAAGCCGTGATTATAGCAAATATTATTCCATTGAAATAGTTATGAAAGATAAATGCGAATTCTTCTATTTTTCGTTAAATAATGTGATGTAAAATATTGTTTTAAGGAATGGTTTATGTTCTAAGTTGATTTTACTGTCACTTTATGAAATAAAGAAAAGCACTGATTTTTAGTGTTCTTCTTGTACTTTGTAAATATATTTAGTAATCATTAATATATGATCCAATACATTTTATTTCAAATAAATAATTTTATTACGCCATAGCAATGCTTTAAATCTCTTTTATTTCTAGAGAGCAAAAACGAAAACAAATAATGATGCCGTAGTACTGTCTGATGTTCAGAGCTCTATTTCCTAGATTAAGACGACTGTAGAATAATGATTATTTGCGAGATTCATTGGTAATGATCATTTGTTCTTCAATTTCAGGTTCAAAAAAGGACTAAAATTAAAATATTAAAAATGTGTTTATTTAATGATCCACTACAAATTTGCATCAACACTCGCTTTTCCAAAACAGCCGAAGTCTTAAAGTCACGTTCAATTATAATTTTCAGTTTCCATGATTTTTCCTTAGAAAGATTTATTTTAGCGTTAATATTTAACAAACGAATATCGCATATTTAAAAGTTTTGATTATTTTACGTTATTTGGCTATTCTTTTTGTTGTATGACAGGCAGAAAGGCGTTCCATATCAGCACGTGCTCAAAAAAAAAAGATACAGAGGGAAATAAACTAATTGAAAATGATGTATAAAAATATTCAAAATAACTTCACAAGAATGAAAATGACACTGTTACAATTGAACGAAAAGGAAAAATCTTTTATAAGGAAAGGACACTTAAGTATCAAATCAATTAAAAGTTAAATTTATGCACCGAATGAGTTGCCTTGCACCACCCGTGTACAATGCATGGGAATGTCGCCTGGGATGTAATATATACACATTGGGAATATCGCATCCCAGGTGAGAAAATACGGCACAGGAAACCGCGGTATTCTGTTTCAGATATAGCATTCTACTTTCCATAATTACATAGGGAATAGTAGAACAGAATATCCATTCATTTAGCTAATTTGAAAATGATATTAGTATAATTATATTGAAATTGAAAACTAACTGATTACATTATTGGTATTGGTGGCCAACCCTGTTTTTTAGATAGAATATTCAGAAAAAATACTTTCATCAATGGTCTCCCTAAACAGCATAACTGCTCATAAGTGAAACATCCTCATCTAACATTATTTTTGGTTATATTCGATCAGATAATTCACCTGTGTTTCAGGTATAATTACCAGTTTTAGAGGTAGTCAGTATGGGAAAGTGGCATATGCTAATTTTGCTATATTTTGATCAAGCGTTACGTGCAAAAAAGCAAGAGAAATGAATGAATATTCACGTACAAAGATTAAAGAAAGAAATGGGAAAATATTCTTTATTCAGCTATTTATATTATATTTCTGTAGCAAAGATTTGAATTTTCCAGGCTACAGTTGGACAACGCAGCTATTTCCTTAACGAATTTAGCATTTCAAAATTCTTCATGCATAATGTATGTGATAAATTTGTTCGCAAGTCTAATGCTGTAACTTCAAAAGCTTTTTTTCCGTGCTTACATCGAAGTTCAGAACACCAGAATAATTCGATGGAGTTTCTAAAAGATGCATTCGCTGTTATGATTTCTTTAAGAGTTAAAGACCAAAGGCGTATTACTCTATTCATTAGACGTACGTAATAAATAACAGTGAGAATAAAAAAAGTTTCTCGAAACATACTTTGAAATGAGTGAGATGGAAACTCGGCACCTTTTAGAAGTAGTATTTACAACTGAATTGAAGGCAAACTACTTTGGAAACACTTTAGTAGATTGGACACACAGTTTCATTCCTTTGACATCGAAAAGAAAGTTGCATATTAATTTAGAATTATTCGAACTGTAACTTGAGATTGATAAGGTCAGCAATATCTTAACTGAGAATGGCACTGACAGGAATTCTTAATTATTAGACATGCCTCTATATAACATATATGTATATATTATTATTTTGTCAAAAATATTTTTTATAATTCTATATTAAAAGGCTTTTGAATGGAATAATCCTATATATATGTATATATATATTTCATGACTTAATTTAGTAATAAAAATTTCTTCTCTTGCCTTTTTCCCAGTACTTGGTGTCCGTTCTGAAAATTATGACAAAGTAGATGAGGATTCTGTTAAAAGATAAATGCAGTCGCCTTTTTAAGTACCTAAAATGTGGCAATCATTCAAAGGAACAGCATGTCTGTCATGCATAAATTTATGATATAGAACGCAACGTCACAGATAATAACACCCAAGCGAATAAAGCAAGCACTTTTAGTATAAAACCCTAAACTTCTAAAAAGAAGAAGTATAAAAGTATTACTTTTAGTATAAAAGCACAGAATTCTAAATGGAATCAGTGGGCGTTACTGTAAACAGTCATATATTAAATTTATAATTAAGAATAACTGAGTTCAGTATAGACTTTAACAAGAACAGAAACCTACTCCTAAAATATTTGTGCCATTGCTCAGAAAACTTGTTATCTTTACCAATGAAATGCCGCAATACCCTTTCTTTGTTGTTTCGAAAGAGGAAAAGCTCTCCTAAGTAAGAACCAAATATCGTTTTAATTATAAAACTTGGAAAATATACATATAATCCAAAAGTTTCTTACTTCACCATTTCTAAAACCGTATTTTATATCCTTTTGTTTTAAAATTCATTACCGATCCCTGTACATTTCCTATCCTTTAATGCACATTATTCACATTAGTTGTTGTTGCTAATGCACACTTGTCTGACCTATAGTCAGCACAAGCCCACGGAATTCCTTATGGAAAAGAGCGCAAGTTTAGGCCTGTCAGTGACAACAGCCTTGTGCACCTCACAGGTGACAGTGCGATTCAGTTCCGCCCCAGTATTGATGGAGAACGGGGGAACGGGTCGAGGGTCTTCCACCCTTCTTTGCTCTACCATCAACCTCTCGAGAGGACTTTCTGCTCGTCGCATGTTTAGAGTGCTGCACCGACACTATACATTTACAAACATCCATGCTTTCTCCGGGATTCACACCCGAGCCCTTCGGCACGACAGTCAGCGACACCTTCTGTCAGTGACACTAACCAATGTACCGGTTGGGTGGCTTATTCTTTTTTTGTTTCCGTAAAATAAGATGAAAAATTCTAATTCTGGCAGCACATATTTCATTTCCGCTTGTCTCTGTTTATATTTATATATGGTTTTGTACAATTTCACTGCATCATTTGAGTTATCACTATTGAATATCTTATAATTCGAAATCATGCTTAGTAAAGGTAGTCATTAGGAATTAAAATCTCTGTTTAACTTAAAGAAATCATGTACAATTATCTTCCATTTTTTGGGGTGGGGCGTTATAACCGGAAGCTATGTTCCTAATTCGTTACGTAATTTCCCTTTATTTCTCAACTAGATTTATAAGGTATTTCTCCCGCGTTCTTCGCATGCCTTCGTGGTGCAGTGGTCAGCACGCTCGGCGCGCAATCGATAGGTTTGTGGTTGGAGTCCCGACGAGAGTATTGCTTATTTTTCATCTCTCCTGCTTCGAAATAACCTAATGTCGTTACATATTTTACTCTACATCAGCTTTCATGTTATATGCTACGTCTACCAGGAGCACGTAGCTTTGATGTGCACTTTTGTTAGTCACTGTTGCGCTACCAAAGCCAAGGCATATTTTATAGGAACTGTTAACATAAGCTGAAAAGTGTATGAAGCAAAAAATATTAGAATGGAAGCAAAAAAAATGTATGGTCTGAATTTCCTGAAAACCTTAGAATTTCTGCAAGAAATCTGTTTATTCATATTAAAAATAAACGCAAAATAATGGGTACTTTCAATGAAAATAGCAAGAACAGAAAAAGGACGAAAAGATTTGGAAACCCAGATATCGATGGATATGAGGTAAAGTGGTTTAAACAGATTCAGGACAAAATTAGTGACAAATGCGTAGAGTTACTGTCATAACAAAGAAAAGGCTTAAGTCGTCCGGACAACACTAGACTAATAGTGAATCATCGCTGCATCCCAACAACTCTCAAATATAGGACAGAATTTAAAGTAACCTCTTTATTTTAGCCGAAAATTTAACATACATAAATGTACAACTTGCGCTATAGACGAGGTTGTTTAAATTAAACAATAATAAACAATAATTTCAAACGCTGATAACGTAGTCTATACATTCGATAGTATAAAACATATGCGGCCTGAGTTAATTCAGCGTAGTTTTAAAGCATCCTACAGGGAGAATGCCCAAGCTGTAATATTAATATTAAATAAATCAGGCGAAAATCAAACAGCTAGCACGAGTGCCAGAAGCTTTCTCTTTTAAGATTCGAAACCCTCAGCTTAAATACACTCAAATCTAATTTGCATTCTGATAACGAATACGGAAAGAAGAAGTTGTAGTTAAGATCAAAATAATGAACGTTAAATGTGAACGAAACGTAAGCAGGTTTAAGTAATCCAGTGTAAATAAAATCGAAACATGATAGCTTGAGTGAGCTTAAGCTAGCTTGTGTGAACTAAATTTAAAAACTGTTCCGAAAACTGTATGTGATGAAAATACCGTTGTTGATGATCGTACAAAAGGAGTGTAAGCGGAAGAATTATTTAGTGGAAATGATTGGTATTTATGACCTAATGGATATTTTTAATGCTTTTAATGTTAATGCCTTAGGATTACCTCTTAAGTGTACACCGCTTGCATTTAAGGGAAAACATCGTAGTAGAAATTAATATGAATGGTTTAAAAAAGATGCCTTTATTAATATCTAGAATCTCTGCAATTTAGAGGTGTTTCAGAACCTTTCAAGCAAAACCAGTGGACTAAAGATAAAATAAATCCGTTTCGATACCAGCTGCTATTTTTGACAAACTGGTTTTGAAAACTGAGAAACATTTGGCAGTCAGATTTGTAAACTTTTATTCTTTTTCGACAACAGCGTTTTCTATAAAATTCACTCGGCACTTCAAATCTGTTTTTTCGCAAATACAACACCCAGTGCTCAGCTATGAATCCGTAGAGACGTAAAACATTTTTACCGACGGCTTTTCTTAAAACGTTTCTTAAGAGGTAACGTAACTGCTCAGATGAAAGAGAAAAAAACTGACAGCTTGCAAGCCTCATGTATGTGAAATCGTGCTTGGGAATTAATAAATTATAAAGCAATGGAAACTGCTTAACAAAGAAGGTTTACTAGAATCAGAAGAGAAGGTAAGAATAAAGGAGAACTTTTGCCAACTATGGATACCTAAAATAATTTTGGGAGAAAGTGAGATTTCATATGATGATTCCTTTAATTGATAACGTCTAGATTTGTGGGGACAATATGATAGTAACGTCTTAGCCAAAGTGTTAAAACGCAAAAAAGAAAGAAACACGAAAACATGAAAAAAGAAAGAAAAAATAGAAGTTGAGCTGAAGATGTTGTGTCTCAGTGACATCAAAAGAGCCATTTCTCATTTTTGAGAGGCGATGTACTATATACGCAAGACTTAAGACAATGTTTTGAGGGCAAAATAACACGATATATAAATTGTATAATATATAATAATAAGTAAACCTTTCCTCTTTTACGAGATTCTAAAAGTTTACCGCAGGAAACAATGCATGAGTTTAACTACTTTTTTTTCTAAATTAAGAAGAGAAACACACAGCTCATCGTGTTCCACAAAGTATTCCACGAGGCTTACGGGTGTAAGAAAATAACTGATAGTGCAAGGAGATAGAATTCATCAACAAAAATCTAATATCTAGGTCTGGGGAAAGCAAAGAAAAAATGCGAACTGCAAATACTATTATTACAAAAATACTAAAATATACGATGAATAATTAAAATATGTTAATGCTCTTATAAAAGAAAATAAACAGATTTAATAATAATACAATAATAATGAAATGGTACTTAAAAATAATACTGATACAAATGAAAAATTATACATCAAGAATACAATACAGCAATACATAACGTAATCATACGTAGACAATACGCAAAATAATGCAGTGATGCATAAAACATAAAAATCCGATCATGTAAATCATAATACTAAATGTTTGAAGAACAAGTAATGCCGCACAAGACTGCAAAGGCTTCGGAACTCCTAACAAGATCATAGAAAACAGGAGGCCAGCAAATGGAGAGATGCCTTAAACTCACTTTAAATGCACTTCTGAGACTCGCATGCAACTTACAATACAACAAAATATGTTCCACATCTCCCACAGCATCGCCGTAAGTATAGATTCCACTAGTAACAATACTGAAAGGAAGTAATTAAATTCTAAAATTCCCATGATCGGTCAAAATCTCAGCAAGTTTATAATCCGGTTGAAACTACCTAGGCTTAAGTCGTTGAAAAACACTTGAGAAGGACCTCTTAGTCTCTTAGATCTCTTAGATATTCAGCATTCAAATCAACCGCAATTTTCTTTCAAGACACGTACTTCCAGTAAGACTTGGGAGCAGACAACATTAAATTAATATCAGGATAAGTCACTTGCTTAGCCAAATTGTCAGCCCTCTCAACACCAAGAGTTCCTGGAATTTCTACTACTTTCACTGCAGGATTTCTACTTCTTTCAATAAATTGTAATAATAATTGCATTGCGGCAACGAGATCTACCGTGGCAGACGAAGAGTGAAAATTGATTAGCCGACAACTCAATTAGCCAGCAAAAAAATATATTTCAGTTCTGTTGTTTCTGAGAGCATAGATTTATATTTGCACAATGTTTTCTCTAAACACAATAGCTCTAAAGCAGAAATATAAATAAATTCTTTAACGATAAATTGTTTAGTAGCAGTAACTTTGCAAAAACGATAATTCAACTGATCATACCTTGTGCTGTGATTTAAAGAGAGCCAGGAACATTGGAAAGACAACTAAGTTTGCCTCTTTCGGAAAAAGCCACTTTACAAACTTTAATTTAAAACATTTTGACTTAATGAATGTACTTTAATTGTAACGACGCTGATTTGGATTAAAATTCAAATTAAAAAGCTTTTTCTACAAGGGAATGCCAGTATATTTTCAATTAGTAGAATATATCTAACTGTAGATCAAGCATTAAAATAATTAAAATTATTAGAATAATTGTTATCACAATGCAAAATTATATTCTGAAATTATTTAAATGATAGAGGGCAGTTTTTGCCGCTGCAAATCAAAATTCGTTAACTTCTTTCACATGCCACCATATTGGAAATGCATAAAATATCTAAAGAAAAAATAATATTTATGTACTAGGGAAACTTTTAAAAACATCAAATACTTCCAAAAACTGTTTCTAAAATAGCAACGTTGTATGTTATTCCGAATTTTTATGTGAAACGTCAACAGCAAGAAATTCAGAAGCATTAAAAACGGAGGTTTGAAATGCAATTATAAATGAAATCACTGAATTTGAAAACGACTAAAATCATCACTTTGTGTGTGTGTTTTAAATATTAGTTTTTTACATTCTTGCAAAGTATTTCGTTTATACAATTACGATATGTATGAAACATTTTATTTCCGTCTTTCGTATTCTTATATGTAAAAGATAGAAATTTAATTTTCTAACTGTATTTGATATCTAAATATAAATCTTCATTTTTCATTTTTAGGGGGGGGATAAGGGGATTTATGTTTTCTTCAGCGGTATTTTGAATCTTATGGCTAAATAAAAAACCTTCTCTCAAAGTCCAACAAAATTTGATTTATTCTGAAAAACTAGATAAAAATATTTAGAAACAATTGATTGCTTCATTCAATCAGTCAGTCCCTTAGGAAATGTGTAACGAAGAAGAGCCACAAGGAATGGATGTGATCAGACTATCTTATGTTAAAAATAACTTCCGATTAATCTTATAGCATATAATAGGCTTAGCTAGCAGATTCGTTCTGGGATTTGTATGTTAGTAATATTTCTTTTTTGTACGCTTATTTCCACGTGTAACATAAATACGCATAAGTTCCATTTAGAAGTGCTCCCAAGAAAACTTTCATTTTAAGTTAGACAAGCTTTGGTAGATTTATGGTAAATAATTTTGCGTTCAGCGGTCAAACCTCAGGAGACCTTAGATGTAGAAAACAGGATAAAAATTATACATACTTATGCACATTCAGTTGGAATCGTGGTGAGTAATTTATAAGGTAAAATGTACTACAGTATTTAAGAAAGTAATTTATGCGCAATTTGCTCATCTTGCTTCATAAAACAAATGCAGTTTTTACTCCCATTTTATAGATATCAAACTATTTATACATATATTTTAATTACTATGTTTCATGAATAATCTGTAAGATTATTTACAAGATCTGACTTTAACTTGATGTCCACACTCGGTCTTAATAGCTGTATCTCAATTCTGTTATCAGCAACCGTAAGAGTTCATACTTCTTACCATTGCATTCTGACCACATGTGTTTTTTTTAATTTTAGTAAATATTATTTAATAATTGTACTGCAACAAAGGTTTAAATGAAGCATAAGGTTTAAAAGGAAAACTGTAGGTAGAAAGAGATGATTACGGTGAAAGTTAAGGAGGAAATACATAATTAAGAAGCTCCATAAGAGTCGTAAACACTACAAACTATTCTAAAAACATTCACCCATGGTTACAACACCTTCTGAGGGAGAATTAAGAAGTGGGAAGATACATCAAAAATGATCACGAGAATATCAAACCAAAAGTCACGATTCTTGAAAACTTCTCGTGTTGTAAACGAGAAGCAATTGGTAGCTAATATTATGAGCGAGAACGTTATCTCGAAAGGGTGGAAGTTTTGTGCTTTCACCGTGTACCTAAAATGACCGAAAGATCGACAGATAACGGAGAAGTTTTCAAGGCAATCAGGAATCGGTTGATAAATTTAAAATGCAAAGTGTCATTCATTTACTGTGAGATAGGGTCAGGTTACGAATGCAGACGTTCTGGCAGCTGATGCATTCTCTGAAGAGTTTAAGGATTTCATGATTTCCGAGTGGTACTTGCCACAGCTCCTGTTTAACTGTACTGAGATAATTTTTGGAAAGTAAGCAGGAAAGTATCTGCATTATAACAGAAAAGAATTCAGTGTGCTTTCATCAGCTCATGAAAGACCATCTCACCCCCTGTATGTAAATACAAGATGGAGTTTCAATATTAAGCCTCTAATTAGGTAATTCCACAAACCTTCAAGAAATGCAAAATATAAAAGAGTCAGCTAAAAGTTATGTCTAAACATCCAAACGCAAGGCATGTGGCAAATGTAACTCTTTTCATTGAGTGAATCAAGGAGCTCTTCGAACTGTCGCGAAGAAATGCTTTTCAGATGGGAATCTGCCATTAAACGACTTGCTGGTTATGGATAATGTTCTTAGTACTTTGGGTCCTGAAGATGAATTAAAAATAATCAGAGTTTAAATACGATGACATTGCATACTCCCAAGACTATTCAACTCTTCGATCCCATGAACGGGCAGATTGTTTCAACTTTAAAAGGTTTACACAAAAGAATTTCAGCAATGCATCATTCTAGGTGTCCTAATGAACTAAATACAGCTTTCTGGAATGGAAAATTTCTGTCCTCAACAGTCTCCAAGTATGAAAAGGATTGGATTGAAACTACTACAAAAACGCTCTATTTTTTCTAAACGAAGTTGTGGCTTGATTACTTCTTGGAACTGATTTTGAGAAGATTGCTTGTTAACAGGACACACCCGCTGGGAATAAAATTATGTCCTTGAAAACTGTGGAATTGTAGATGACTGAAGACGATTCGTTAATAATGATTCATTAATAATTAGTGGCATAGCATGGCAAGGAATTTGCCGCCAACGAAATAATGTATCTTGATCAGGAGTAACAGTAGGAGTTTACGGGGGAGACACTTTTGAAGGAGAAGATGAAGAAAAGCATAGGATAAACTTTTAATAAAAACTTGATTAGTCAAAGGTGTAAAACAGAACAACAGTGCACATTTTATAGAAAGACATCAGACAAATAGGACTTTAGCATTGAGAACAATGAATTTGTTTAAAGACAACGCTATTTTACACTTCCATGAAATCCTCAATAAAAGGAAAAAGCGATTTTAATTAAATTGATCACACAAAATTAAAATGATTTTAATTATTTCTGACGCGCAGACAACAGTTTCCAGTCATTTTCTTTGTAAGGTACGAGTTTTTTCAAAAGTAAATAAAAGCTAATTAGTCCAAAGGGTCTTTGTCCCTGAAGAACTATTGTTTTCGTTTTGCAATTTTGCGTCGGTTCACTCTGAATGCCGGTTTCACTTTTCAAGTTGTTGCCACTAAATATTACCGCCCTCTATTATATTTAAAGAAATTAAATAACGAAGAATCTGCATAAATGTATATATGTTTCTCGCATTGTGATAAACCGAAGGTACATAGAGCCATCCAATTTTGAATGACGTAATCCTACTGCGAATATGGGCATCTGGAAGCCCAAATTTGAAATTTGGAATTTATTTCATTATTGATTTAATATTTTTTTTTAAATTAAACGAATTTTTGATTAACAAACTCAAAGATTTCAAAGTGAGCAATGGCAAAGTTGTACAGAAAAAAAAATTTTATCTCCAGAGCGTGAGACTGTCTATCGGAAATTCTAAACATATACTCAATTTAAAATTATTTTGCGATATTGATCTTGAACTGAATTTTATGGTTTAAGTGCGAAGAACATGATATTTTATAAGTAAAGATAACTCCTTTGGACGTAATTTAAAATCTAAAACATTTCAAATTTTTGTTGTTTTATGTATTTTTACTTTAATAATTTTATATGAATACTCTTAATATACTGGACGAATAATCTGAGTTTTCATTATTTCGTATGGAGAAAATCGCTTTGATATGCAAATGCTTTCGATTATAAGCACGCTTCCAAAACGAATTATGATGGTAAACCACCACTGCAGTTCTCAAATTTATCACCAGTTTAATAATTTGCATTTTATTACGGTAGAAGTAGTGGTAATGTACTTTCATTTCATCATAGTAATATAATTTCACTAGTGACGTACGAAATCTTCAGTAAGCTGCGCTTCGCAATCTGAAATTATAAAGTATCATGAGCGATAATTTATCTAATCCTTTTCAAGAAATGTTTACAATACGTTTCGAGTTGATTACTTTAACTTTCACTGCATTAAAATGTGACTACTGAACAGCTGCGCTTAGTGAACGCATTTAATTTGTTGGATATTTGGTTCTGAGGCCAATAAAAATCACATGTGTGCAAAAATGTAAGCCACATTGCAGAAAAATGATATCCAATTATTTTTGCTTTTCAAAATGATTGAAAAATAAATATTGACTAATGTTGCGATTAGGCTGGAGCCTTATCCTGTCCAAAATTATTAGAATTCAGACCTCAGGCTACGGCCATGTTGAAATACTGTAAATGTTTAGAAGAGATTCGTATCAATGGCCATTTAGAGAACGAGTAGCAAAACCTTGAGGAACTTGATTCTGAGGATAGAAAGAGCCGTCAATAAATGCTGCTGTAAATGATCAACACCCGAGACCCTTCACGCATTGGATGGGTTTTTCCTTCTTTCTAGATTCAAGGACGGCTTACTAATAAAAAAGGTAAGAATAGGAATGATAGAATTAATTGCTTTTTGAATGGTACTAACAAGAAGATAAAAATGGAAATGCGATTCATCAGCCTATAAAATGTTCCATCCCCGGTTTTCATAATCTCTCTTCCAAACAATAAATTGCACTGCAAACATTTCTTTTGTGCTTATGACTGGGAAGGTAACAGCGCTTCAATATGAAAACTTTTGCGAAATGCGTATTGAAAAGGATTTGCACCATACTCAAGCTCAGATAATCACTGAATGCTGTGCGCATTTGTAGGTCAACTAAACTCTGAGTAAAAACGTTAAGGCCAGTAAAATTTTTTGAGAAAATGTAAAATGAAGTAAAAGGGATTCCAATAATATTAATTATTAAAGTTCATTGATAAGAAATAAATGCTATAAACATATCTTCTAAATACATAATTATGAGAAACATGTGGTTATTTACAAAGTTAGTATTTCTGCGTGAGTAAAATCTTTAAGGCCACCAGTCATTTTTTAAAATTAAATATAATATAATCGTGTAATTACCATTGCAACTACTAGCTTGTGACAACGCTACAGTTTTCATATTTGTCATACGTTTCTTCGAAGTATTGGTGATCTTTGTGAAGATGGCGAAGGGTAAGAAGTTAACTGATCGTGAAAGAGGAGAGATCAAAGCTTTGTCTTCAACAGGAATGAGTAGCCGTGCTATTGCGATAAAGATAGGAAGATCAAAGACTGTAGTCAAAATTTTTTTTTTAAATTGAAAGACAATTATGGTAAAAAGAATACTGGGGGAAGACCTAAAGCTTTGTTCTCGCGTGATGAAAGAAAATTTCGCTAACTTGTATCTATTGGAAAGTACTCAACCAGAAAATGATTCCGTAGACAGATTTAAAAGTTTGTTAAAAAACGATTTATATTACAATTAGAAGTCATGACCTGGAACACCAATGGAAAATCATCTTTTGCCAAATGCTGAATGTCTTGCTGGAGATAATTGGAAATATCAGCAAGACAATGCATCGATCCATTCGAGTAACAGCACAAAAAATTGTTTCCAAGTCAACAATGTTGAAACTGTGAAACGGCCAGCTAGATCACCTGACCTCAAACCCAATCGAGAACCTTTGGGGTGACTTAGCAAGAAGAGTTTATGCAAATGGGAGACATTTTACATCAACAACAGAGCTGAAATCTACTATCGAAGATGAATGGTATAACACCGACCTCACCCTTTGTCAAAAACTCTTTTCATCCATGAAAACAAGAACATTGAAGTAATTCGAAGAAATGGCTCCTACACAACCTTCTATGAATTTATAATTTTTTTTCTTATATGTTATTTTCTATGTTGGTTTTAAGTTTTTACTCAGGCCCAAATAGTCATCTGTGTGTTCTGTAATATTTTCTAATAATAAAATATTTGGAAATTAATTTTTCTACTTTTTTTACTTTTATTTAAGCTCAATAATTATCAATAAAATGGTATTTTAATTCTACAGTTTAAATGAATCATCATTTTCTCAAAATTTTTACTGGCCTTAAAGTTTTTAATTATGCTGTAGGTTAACGTTTTTTCTGCAATGCTGCAGAAGTATTTCCACTTCTTATTAGAGATCATTTTGAAATGAACAATTGTAATGGCTCTGAGTGTGAAAAATATATGCGCTTAATAAATGCACATAAATTATTTTTTCTCATCATTTATTATCATTTAAGTGAAATAATTAGCTCTTAATTATACCAGTTATATGACTTTGGATTCAATATCCTTTCTATTTAATTTTCAGTTTTCCACGTTACTGTTAAGCTTCTATATATCCTACTGGTACTTAATCGCGACACAAATTTCTGCCTATAAATGTAAACCTTCTATATATTTTCCGATTATTTTTGCTCACAAATGAAACATTCTGAAACAAAATACCTTAGAAGACTTTTTTTTCTTTTACACTCTGCTGGAGAACCTCCTGTAAGAGATATATCATTTTGCTTCTTTGTTTGCTCATCTTGGACAAGAGTTACTTGCCCATGTGTTCTAGTTATGCATCTATAATCTTCTATTTACTCTTTAAAATATTGACCTTCTTCTAGGAATTTTATTCTTTATCCTAGGAAAGTGCTTCTTCAATTACAGCATGTCTTTTATTAGTTTGAACTACGTAGTAAAGTCAGCGGTAGTTTATTAGTTTGAACTACGCAGTATAAACAAAGGTTCATCGGTTTGAACTTCTTAATAAAGTGAGAGGTAGCTAATTCATTTAAGCTACACGGCAGACTCAGAGGTAGCTCACTGGTTTGAACTACGTAGTAAAGTCAATGGCAGCTGATTGGTTTGCATTACGTAGTAGAGTCAGTGATAGTTCATCGGTTTGAACTACGTAGAGAGAAGAAGGTTCATTGGTCTAAAGGTCAAAGATTCATTGGTTTGAACTACGTAGTAAAGTCAAAGGTAGCTCATTGGTTTGAAAGACGTAGTAGAGTCAGTGTTAATTCAGTGGTTTGAATCATATAGTAGAGTCAAAGATAGTTCACTGGTTTGAATTGAATAGGAGACTCAATGGTAGTACATGGTTTGAACTACATAGTAGAGACAGTGATAGTTAATTGGTTTGAACCAAATTGTTTCATTACCTTATGTTATTATGTTCTCATTACAATTGCTACAAATATACCGAACCAAATTTTAAAGCCCGAAAACTCAAAATGTAGAAGGAAGGGATCGATTTCTTTTTTTATTTTCTGCCTAAACTGAAGTCATAATTTTAATAATATCACCCATGTTCCATTATTTGTAAAAAAAGCGTTTAATTTCAAGCAAGAAATAAAATATTTTTGCTACTAAATTCTTCCTCAAGTGCACTTTATATACTATCTGCCTTTAAAACTAACAACATAACCGTAAACAATTTGCGCCCCTCAGACGGTATAGTGGTTAGGAGAGTTTACTGTTGTACAGAAGGGCCTGTGTTCGAAACATGGAGAAGGCATTGTTGTTTGTAAATGTATAGCATTTTTGCGGCATAGGGTATTCTAAATATATGGCGAGCTCAAAACCTTCTTAAGAGGTTGGTGGTAGAGAATGAAGGGTGAAAAACCCTCTTACCCTTACTCCCCGAGATGCTCTCCATCAAAATTGGGGGGAGGCGGACCTCAGAGGAGTCGTACTGTCACATGTATGGTGCTCAAGGTTTTTGCCAACCACAGGCATAATCTGGTTCACCTTGTGACGATGAATTTTGTGGGACTATTCTGATATTACTTTCGTGACAGATAAGTGAGATAAGTCACAACACAACACAACAACACACTTGCAATTTACAAGAATGCGCGCACATACACAGAGAGAGAGAGAGAAACAAACGGTGTTCGCAAATGGTTTTCCAACAGTTCATCGTAGACATATCTTTCCAATTATAAAAATGACGCAAACAATCATGTTTCGGCATTATTAAATTTACAAAATCAAATTTGCCAAAATTATGAATCAAACGTTTTATAGGATCCTTGTAATTGTATTTAAGAAACCTTTTACACTCATTACCGAGAATAAAACTCAAACGTTTTGCTTCTGGTAGAGTAAAAATTTATCCAGATATTTAATTCAAGAATTTGGGATCACATTAAGGTCCCATAAATAAATTACAAAATATTCATATTTATATGTAACTAAAAATAAGAAAAAAATCGGTTCAGAAAAAGGTTTCCCTCGTTACTAGATCAAATGATGAGCATTGATAATCTGAAAATCATAAAAATTATTAGTCGACATAATTCTTTCTCGGAACCTTACATAATTCGCTTTGCAGTATTCTTCAGAACTGTATAACAGCTATCTGGTAACATTATTTGTTCAAATTAAATCGGAAGAATATTTCAAGTTTGATAGACCGTGAATTTTTATATGATTATCAGGATATGATTGCAGAGAAATAAAACTGCGTAAGGCTGTACACTTTACAATCTACGTATACATTGTAAGCCAACCTACATACAGTATGCATACCAAAATGTATTTAATAATATCTTTAAAAATAATTATTGCACTGTTTTCTCTTTTTGCGTTATTAAAATCAAATAAAACTTAAACTACCTTAACAAACTTAACTTTAATTAGTAGGAAAATCTATCATGGCATTCATAACCGCTCAGTTCTGGTGTAGCGTTAAAGCTAAGGTTATTTGAATATAGCAAAGCAAACAAGAGACATCTGCCTGAAAGAAATCATGCCTTCGTGGAAGACTTCTTAATAGAAATACGTGAGAAAACTGCAACTATGCCTCCATCCGTTGGATTTGGGTACAACCTGCGCCAGACAAGCGTTTTTAAACATGGGCCACTGGTCCGATCACCTGAAGAATGAATAATTTGAATTCTAGCCATGCATTAACAGGGGTTTTCAAACCTTTTTATCATAGTTTAATTGCTATGACTGAGTTTGATAAATAATTATTACTACAAATAATTATCAAAATAGCGACACGAATCTCAAATGACGTGAAATGGTTTATAAAATATGTGATTAACTTAATTTCCATTTTAACAAACAATTTCAATCAAAAGATTGGCAATGTTGGATGTTTGGTTGTTTAAATTACTTTCAAACTTAAATTCAATATTAAGTTGTAAGTTTCGTTAGCAAAATAATTAAATGTATTTAAAGATTGAGAAACAGGAGGAAAGCATCATTATAGAGATATTACTCATATTCTCACCTTCATTCTCTCCGTAACCACAAGTCGAGAATTGATCATGCCTCATTAAATTTGTTCGAGTTTGCTTATTTTCAGGTTTAATATCTTATTTTCTGAACAAAATTGTTTGTAAAATGAATTAATGTTATGTCTGCTTTTAATTAGCTTTCTCGGAATTAAAATCAATAAAAGTTTCGTTTCCATAGTCCTAATTTCATTTATAAGAGTGGAGAAAAACTTTGGTACATACCAAACAGCTTTTGTTTGCCTTGCTCATAGCTTCTAGGTAATTCCCTGAGAGCTACTAGTTTGTATTCATTTTGGAGTCTTGAAAAAGGACATATTACTACGTAATGTTTGAATATAGCATTTAAAGTAATTAACACAAAGGCTGAAAAAATTCTCTGAACATTTCGTCGGACCTTCTTTTACCGTGCACATCAATGTGCAATACATTTTTGTTATTCCCAGTATGATTAATAAAGATCAAATGCTGGGAATAATTCAACAAAAGGTTTTTTACTGTTGGTTTCATATTTTTCCCTTCAATTTTATCGCTTGCGTGAGGGAATTTTCCAAAAACTAGCACATCTTTCAACTTAAATTGCATTTTTAAAAGAATGGAAAAGATATTTGAAGAATATATCCTTCTTTTAAAATACTTTTTCCAATTTTTTTTCAAATCTCTTTATATGATTTTAATTTTCCCTCCAAAATCATCTTCGTACGATGAAGATGCTCTGCATAGTATGTAGAGTCATTAGGTTTTCTGAAGCGGGAGAAGTGAAAAATGTGCAATGCCCTCGCCGGAGCTCGAATCTGGACCTCTTGAATACGCGCCAAATGTGCTAACGTTACAACACGGAGGCATGTGCAATGGAAGGAAAAAATACATTATAATTTGTAAATTCTGTTCTAAATATGATTATATCTTTTATGCAAAACTAAATATAAAAATATAAAATACTTCTATAGTTTATTTAAACGTGTTTATAAATTTTCACTTTTTTTGCTTAGTAACTTCGTAAGATGAAGAATTTTACACTGTTAAAAACTGTGTTGTTCTAATACCTATTTCTTCTTCTAGTACAAAACAGTATTTACAGCAAATTACTTAATACTTCGAAACGAACTGTTCATGTCTTAAAGGACTGATATTAGCAAAAGTCATGATTTATATCTACAAAATGCACTATATTTCATACATTATTTGAAATACTCCAGAAAAGATTTATGACAAAAAGTTAACACAATTGCTTAAGAATCATGAAGGTTTCAACAGTTGTTTCTTCACATTTTTTTGAATGATTATTTTTTCACATCTGCATATTGAGGTATGCAGATGTGGTAAAGGTGTTTTCTGCAACGAATGTTTATTAATGAATTAATTTTCTTCCTAGAAAAGATGTTCAGGAATACGTTGTAGTGTCTAGATTGCATTACCCTGTAAGGTTCTACTGTCTATCTGTTGTGTAGAATTTGGAGAAATAGTGATTGCACAGAAGAAGGGTTAAAACTCCCTTTATTAAACTCTTTAAATTTTGTAGAATGCGTCAACTTGACGCTAACATACTACGCCTCTGCTTGGGCGATAACTGAAACAGTAGAATGAAACTCAAAATTGGAGATATTCGCAAGTAGTAGAATTAAACTATAGTCTCTTACAATCCTGTATCCTACATCGAGATGAGTCTAGTGGCAGCAAGATAATAGCTATTAAGCCACGTCTAACCAGCAATAACTGCTAAGCGGAAGCTTGCGTATAACCACGCACAGAAATTGCCCAGACTCTCTCTAACGTTTCCTACTGGAACGTCGATATTTAAACTTTTTTTTCCATTGGTAGAATTTGCATTCCTTACGCTCGCTACCAAAATTTAAATATTCTGGCACTGACAATAAGGGGAATGAAGGCTTACAGGAAAGTAACTTAAAATTAAATTTAACTGGTTGTTTAAAATAACTATAAATTCCTACAAGCCATTAAAAGGTTTTGAAAGTATTTGTAATACAGACTTCATCCATTTGTAAAAATTTGTAAATAATATTAAAATATTTTATATGTTTAATTCTATTTATTTATACGTTGTAATTACTTATTACATTGTAACTACTTTATAAATTGTAACTACTTGTTTGTATATAATAGAGAACAGATTTTTATGTAATACAGATAGTTTTTTTAATAATTGTTAACAGCATTTTAAGTGTCTTTTATGAATCTGATAATCTGAATTTTTTAAATACTAACACATTTATAGCCCCTGAAAGTTGATGGGCTAGTTTCCCAGCCGACGAGAATATTAGATACTTGAAAAATGTAAGCTTCACATAAACAAAGGCTCCACAAATATTAATCTGTGATTATTCATCAGTCAGTACCCGCTGTTTTCAATGTTATTAACGTTATTTTACATAGCTATCTATTACATCTTGATTATTATTCAATAAAATATGTAAATTTGCTTACTGATTTCGCAATAAAAATTACAGTGTTTCAATAATAATAATAAAATGTGCTTGTTTTTCCTTCTTTCCAATGACAGAGATAATACTATAATTTTAAACCAAATTATGCAAAGTAGTTCAGGTTGGCACTATCACTTTGATTGCCTGACACAGCTATTTTAATTCCATTGGTGATTTGAAAATAGTATGAAAAAAATTTCATATAAAATTCGTCTTCGTTTTTCTTCCACTATTCAGTCCAAAAGCTGTTAAGTTTCAGCTTTAAATTAGACTGGGAAAAAAACTATATTTGATTTTGGGTTACCTTTCCGAACGTCTTGAACTAGATTTTAAACAATTTTTTAATTTAAATTCTATAAGCAATTATAAAGTTTTTGTCTTCTATTTCGTTAGAATACTTAACCATATGCACTTGGATCAAAATTTCAAGTGTTTCTAAGAACGAGTCATTTTTAAAGGCCCTAAACGCGTATGGGAGAATGAAACACTTGCAAGCATTTAATTATTTTTATGAGAAATGATGTCGAGTCCAGCCAGCTTTCAACAAGCATGTTTCTGGGTCATTTATAATGGATATCCAGGAATTAAAAGCATGCATTTTAATTGCTAGATTTATGAATTGTACTTACTTATTTAAAAATGAAGCGTAGAATACTGCTATAAATGTATTTATGTGTAAGAAAACCAGAAACAAAAATGAGTCTGGATTGCAGAAAATGCAATGTAAAGAGAAAACAAAATTGACATTTGCTTTGGAATACTTTTTGCTGAGAAAGCACTCTTTAAAATGAGTTTAATATAAAAGATTGTCTACACTGGACAGTATGACATTTCTGTTACATTTTTCAAAGGAAGCGGTGATTCATAATCCAGAAATGTTTCAGTGAATGGTCCAAGAGTAAGAACAGTGGCATGGTTTCAAGAAAATTGTAGGATGTTAAGGATATTAAAGCAACAATAAGAAACCTCACTGCCTAAATACTCTCTTACTAGGCATTAAGCGCTTTCTTTCATTGAAATATCTCTCATATAAGGGAAATGAATTCTATAATAAATAAAAAAAAATTTTTTTAAATGGAAATCTGACAGGTTTCAGATTTTAAATTACGTCCGAAGGGGCGTTTTTTTAACATTTTGTTTGTTACCTTTATTTATTAAATACCATGTTCTTCGCAACTTAAACCACAAAATTTAGCTCAAGAGCAATAATAATTTTAAATTGAGCATATCTTTAGCATTTCCGTAACACCGTCTCTCGCCCTTTAGATAAAAATGTTTTTTCTGTACAACGTTGTCATTGCTTGCTTTGAAATCTTTGTGTTTGTTAATCAAAAAGCCGTCAAAATTTTACAAAATGTGAAACCGATAATAATACAAATTCCAAATTTCAAGTATGGGCTTCCAGGTGCCCATATTCGCAATAGAATTACGTCATTCAAAATTTGATGGCTCTAAGTACCGTTTTTTATCACAATGGGAGAAACATACATACATTTATGTAAATTCTTCATTATTTAATTTCTTCAGATGTAATACAGGGCGATAATGTTTGGTGGCAACAATATGAAAAGTGAAACGGACATTCAGAGTGAGTCGACGCAAAACGAAAACAATATTCCTTCCGGAACAAAGCCCCTTTGGGCTAAAAAATATAATCCTAAAGTTTACAAGTTCTGTATTATGACCAAAGGGACAGTTTTTAACAGTTTGTGTGTTAGCCTTTATTTATTAAAAAACATGTTCTTCGCACTTAGAATACATAAGATTGAGACGCAAGACACAAGAGAAGATCACATAGGACTCAATCTTATGTGAAGATATTAAGCGATATCTTCACATAAGATTGAATTCAACACCAGTATCAAAAAATATGTCAAAACAGCATATCTTCAGAATTTACAGTTTCTTGTGCTGGAGATAAAAGAATATTTTATTCCGTACAGTGCGTTGCCACTGCTGGCTTGGAAATTGTTGAGTTTCTTAATAAAAAATTCGTTAAAATTTAAAAAATAGGTAATAAAAAAAATTCGAGATTCAATATACGGGCTTCCAGGTATCCATATTCAAGCACAGGTCTCCGTTATTCAAAATTTCATGGTTTTAGGTAGCGCCGTTTTTTCGAGAAATTTGCATTCATTCATGCAGATTCATTATTTCATGTCTTTAAAACGCAGTGATAATACTTGGTAGCCACAGTTTGAAAAGTGATACAGCCGTTTATGATGATTTGACGCAAAATACCGTTTCGAGACTAATAATCCTTCTGGTCTAATGCCCCTTTGGACTAATAACCGAACCTTCTGCAAAATTGATTAATGCACAATATCTTATCAAATGTAATATATCTGTTAGGTTTCAAGCAGTCTATCGAGGAGTCCTATGTAATGTAGTTTCTGGAATTTGATATAAATATGTTGCAGACTTCGAGGTACTTGTTGACTTGATTTCTATTGCACTGCCTGGCAGAAAGGCCATGGCAATTTGCCCCACTTCGAATGGTTAAGAGTGACAGGTTAGCTGTCCCTCCACTCCTCCCACCCCTCTTCCTCTACCACCAAATTCTCCAGAGAACTTTCGATTCGCCGCATGTTTTGAGTGCTCCTAAGTCGCACAGAAACTATACAAAAATCCATGCCTTCTCCTGGATTCGAACCCGGGACCTTCGATACTGCAGTCAAAGTCACTAACTACTTTCAGGGTTGAGTGACAGATATAAAAAATATTCCTGGAGTATCGCGATGGAGAAGACAATAAAAACACAGAAATACAGCAAAAAACGTATCAGGAAAAATTCATTTTTAAATGATCTTCGGATTTGATTTTTGTGCTGCTCTTACAACCATTACCTACATTCAACACAGGATCGTTATAATAATTCACAGAAACAGACTTACTTTCCACTTTGTTTGACACTACTCTGACAATTAATGCACGAATGAAGGCTTTAATCAATTAAATTTTAATTGAAAAGTAATCTTGTCTTTGCATGATTTCTGTTTTAAAACTGTACTCTAAACCTAATGTAAATACACAAAGCCTTATTTTAGGCACGTCGCATTTATGTGATCGAAAGATCTCACGGAGCTCGCAAGTCGCAGTTAAAGCACCTGAGAAGCATATGTGGTCCCGAGCGACAGCTTGGCCTTGCCTGCTATAGGCTACTAAATTTTGTCAGCAGGAAAAAAGGAAGAATAAAGTCAAATATATTCTAGACTGGAATCGAACTCCGAATCTTCGAAATAATAAGAAGATTTGGTAAGCATTGTGCTACAAAGCCACATAGATCTTTTAACCTTTACCAACAAATACTACAACTTTAACACCCATGCCATTTGCCGGCTTTGATCAATAGGAATCTAGGAAACGGAAGATAAAATAAGAATAATATTACTCACAGGGAGATAAAATAAGAGTAATAGTGCTACGCTTAATACAAGAAGCGGAGCTTCAAGTATTAAGCATAGCACTTTAACTCGAGCTATATATTTGTTTTCATAAACCTCTAAGGACAGCCTAAACATATTTAACAAAACACTAAAAGCGAAAGAAAACACAGAACAACGAAATTACTGATTTGACATCAAGCTCAAAAGAGATTAATGTGGTAATTTTGTTCTGCTTGTAGTATAAATTCGCAATAATAATACATGCTGTAAAATATATAAGAATACACTAAAAGAAAGTATGCTTAAATAAGAATACATGCTATAGTTCTAAATCTAATAATGAAAAGAAAATGTTTACAGGGAAAGAAAACTTTAAGTAAATTAACATGTCTTTTTCATTAACTAATTCTTCTACATTCTATTTGAAATTCTTTGTAGCTTTAAGTATATCTATGAAACACAGGATCAAAAATTTTGTGGAGGAAGTTTTAATAAAAAAATAACTTTCAAAGCATTAAAGTACAGTTGAAGCATCAGGTTAATTCTATCTATGAATTCAAAACATTTTTATTAAATTTAAAAGGAATTTTTAGGAATTACAAATGCGGAATCTAATTTTTCCAATATTTTCTTATGTTTTTAAAGTAAAATTTCTACATTCGCAGTTGAATCCAAAGTCAGGTTTAATCTTAAGAATAATTTCATCTTTTGAATATTCTATACTTTCATTTGTCTAAATCGTAAAGAGAAATGGATAAATATGGCTGATTGTATACAAAAGCACTCTTCAGATATTCCATTTTCTAGTTTAGGTTAATGTACCATAACATGCGTCTAGTATTCTCGCATCGTAAATATGATGCCACTAAAAATATCAGCAAAAGCGAATGTGATGAAATGTGTACCTGGTTCAAAGTCTTGAGAGTAAAAATTTGCGATTTTTCCAAATTTGGATCAAAATAGAAAACTAACAAAGACAATTTTAAAAATTACAAATATTTAAAAAGCTCATGAAATATACATAAGATTAAAAACAAACTAATTGTAACTAAATAGCTTTAATCAGCAATTGGATTAACCAACTGTAATGAAATCGTTGTGTTAGATAATGTACAAAAGTAAAGGGCGGCCAGAAAGTCCCTTTACAAGTGTAATTACTTCATTGTAAATTTAATGACACTTGCAGTTACTTGTGCAAAACTTCCGTACATGCACCACCATTATCTATGTACAGCGGCATATGCCTAAATGTCTTCTTACTCTCCTCCTTAGCAGCATGCTGGAGTGTTTAAAAGCATACCTTCCCACAGAGCATCATTTTCCACCTACCGTTTTTTCTTGGCGTATGATTTGATGATCTCCCGAAGCGGAGGCAACCAAAACCGAAAAAGAACGTCATAGGCGGAAAGCTTTCTTCGTCCACGTAAATATTTTGCAGATCACTCACATGGTAACAGTGCTCCTCACATGAATTTTAACGTGATTGCCACGTATTTGCTTGGGGAGGAGATTAAGCTCAGCATTCTATGCTTGTTGAAGAAGAATGGCAGATACCAGTTACTTCAGTTTGGAGGCGCGCTTAGTGAAATCTCTGGACGTCCACTGGAATCCACCAAGTCTGGCGACTTGGTGGCTTCTTACCGAACCGTTCCCAAAAAGCTATGCATCCCCTGTGTCATATGAACGTTGTTATGCTTTCATGGATCCACACAGATTTCACTAAGCGCGCCTCCAAACTGAAGTAACTGGTATCTACCATTCTTCTTCAACAAGCATAGAATGCTGAGCAAATCTCCTCCCCAAGCAAATACGTGGCAATCACGTTAAAATTCATGTGAGGAGCACTGTTACCATGTGCGTGATCAGAATGGGAGGTTCAAATTTTAAATATCTTACCATCTTACAGTGTTACAGATATTTCGTTCAGCTGTGAAGGGACTTTCTAGCCACATTGTGTATTTGTTTTTATACGCATAAAAATTTAATTTGAGTTTATTTCTTAGTGGAGTTAATTTCTCCCTTCATATTCCTTCTTTTCCTGTCTTTGTAATATTACAGTATTGCAAAAAAATGAAAGGGAAATATGTGAAATTTCCTTTGCTGTTCAATAACAGTTACTGTTAGGGAACAAAATAGTAGTTATAAATGAAATGCGCGTTATTTATTTTTTTCTCTTCAAGTGAAATTTTTATTAGTAAACAAGACACAATATTGAAAGTCTTGCGTGTGATATAAGGTAAGTACATTATTTGGAAACATATTGATGATATTTATTTTTATTATTAAAGTCTAAAGTAACATTTAATTTAATATTAAAGCAAAACTTATGAAGTATGTCGTCCGCTTTCTTCTCATTACTTCGTGGTGTAGTGGTCAGCACGCTCGGCGCGTATTCGAGAGGTCCGTGGTTCGAGTCCCGGGGAGGACATTGTTAATTTTTCACATCTCCTACTTAAAAAAATAGAATCTACACTGGTGCCCGAACTAAGAACGTTTGTGGATGATCATTCACCACCACCAGGAATTTTCGATTGGGGTCCATAATCCCCAGGCGCCCTTTAAAAGGGGAAGTATATAAGGTATTTTTGCCGTGTTCTTCGCATGTCTTCGTGGTGTAATGGTCAGCACGCTTGACGCGTATTCGAGAGGTCAGTGGTTCGAGTTCCTAAGAGGGCCTTGCTCAGTTTTCATTTTTCTTGGTTCCTAATCACTCTAGAAACTTATTAAGTAAAACATTTAATTTGCGGTAATTTTCAGTCTAACTTAATTTTGATTCGGTACACCGTACATATATGCTATTGAATTTCTGTCTTCAGGATAAAGCAGTAACGTATCAAAAGTGGTTTCTGTATTATAAAGAATTGGAAACTGCTCAGAAGAAAAAAAAGAAACAAAAAACATAATGCATTGCCTTCATATACACTGGTGTGCAAAAATTAAGGACGAAGTCGAAAAATTAGCATATCAGCTGAACGAAGAGGCAGAGAGGACAGAAAGACTAATCAGGAGATTAAGTAAGGTGATGTACGGCAGCACATGCGCAGATATGCAGGTAGACGTAATGGGGGAGTGTCTGAGTAGTATAAAGCATGTTGTCGGTGTAAGATCAGTATTTCTGGCAAAGAGATTGCACGCCGTATAGCAGTTAAAATCACACCGAGTTGCTGCCTCAGCGAGAAATGGCGAATAATCAATCTGTTAGACGACATCTAGATGCTTTTACCCGAGGTCGAATCATTGGTGGCTGCAGAGTTCGGAATTGCTCACAGCATCGTTTCACGACTTTGGAGACAATTTCAAACTACAGGAACAGCTATCCGGGGGTTTAGTAGTGGTCGTCCACGAGGAACCACACCCGCAGATGACCGGTATATTGCCTTACAGGCCAGAAGAAACAGGCGGCAGACAGCGGGAGAAATCGCTAGACACACGACACAGGCGACTGGACGACCGATATCGCGTTTTACCGTGGCCAGAAGACTGCACGGTGGTGGTCTGTTTGCACGACGCCCTGTACGGTGTGTACCTCTAACGCCTGCCCATCGGAGAAGGCGTTCTCTGTGGTGCCGGGAACACCGGAATTGGAGAGACAATGAATGGGGACGAGTACTCTTTACAGATGAGAGCAGATTTAGTCTGAGTTGCGATTCTAGACACATACACATCTGGACAGAGCGGGGAACACGCAATAACCCCTTCAACATCATCAAAAGGGACTGTTTTGGAGGTCGCGGAGTTCTCGTTCGAGCAGACATAATGCTTGGTAGCCGGACCGACCTTCATATCTCCCAAGGAGGTTCGTCACCTGGGACTGCTATTGTAACGAGGTTCTTCTTCCTTACATGCGTCTTTTCACAAGGGCTATGGGTCCTCAGTTCCTCTTCATGGACGACAACGCTCCACCTCATCGCACAGTTACTGTCGAAGAGCTGTTGGAGAGTGAAGATATTGAACACATGGATTGGTCGACAAGGTCTCTGGATCTAAATCCCGTCGAGCATGTACGGAACTTACTAGGGAGACCCGTGGCAGCACGTAACTTATCGCCAGTAACGATTCCGAAACTGCGATTGGTGCTACAAGAGGAACGAGCAGCAGTGTCTCAACAGCTCATTAACAACCACATATCCAGCATGCACAAATGATGTGAAACCTGCCTAGCAGTCAGGGGAGATCATATCCCATATTAAAGACCGGAAGTTTCTTGATTGACACCCATCACAGGGATGTTTCGGCCTTCAAACGCATTGCGCTCCATGCTACTTTTTCAATAAAGCTTCTTTTTATCCCTCTGATTTCTCTTTTACTAAGTGTTGCTTACATAGCACATGTCCTTACGTATTGGGGATCTTACGGTATTAAATGTGTTGATTTGGAAAGCTTTCGTACAAAGTTATATTAAAAAAAACCGTCTCCTCCTTAATTTTTCACACCAGTGTATTCTCTCTTCAAGACAGAGTGAACAGGGATTTAGACTGAGACTATATTCAAAGCAAAGAAAAGAAGACAGGAAGTAAACAATGTTTCACCTTTCGGATATATATTTGTAAGGAGGTGGGAAGCACTGGGAGCAACGTTAGAATTTTCTTTTAAAATTTCATAACTGGCAGCGGTGCTTTTAATTAGCAGGATATTAACGTACTTTTAGGGATTTGCTCAAGATTTCTCAATCATTTTTAGCAATAAATTTTCATGATTAAAACTGTAGTTTAAAATATCGTACCTGTCCCTCTTCTAATCATTTTATCAACACACTTCAATTTTCGTGTTAATTTTACCATAGCATTAGCCTGAGCTGAAGTTACTTAACTTAGTGTAACCCTGAACTACATATTTTTCTCATGGTTTGAACTTGATTTCTGAGGTTTCGTTTATTTTAGCTATCTAGAGACTCTTTAAATACATTTATGTGCGCCTCATGATATTTTTGCATGGCAGTTTCAATCTGGATGTTTCAAGAAAATCTTTGAAACTACGTAGACATAATTCATTTTCAAGGTAATTAGGGTTGTCTTATTAATAATTTTATTAATTATAATTTTCTGGAGTAGCCAGGAATTGAATTTATCTAAGTTATGTCTATATTCTACATTTTTTGTTCCAATCCTTAGTGGCTACTTCTGTCTCAAAATTACATTAAACTTCGGCTCATTCACCTAACGGAGTGTGGTGTGTGTATTTGATTATGGCAAAACACTCGAGGGCTACCTGCCTATAGGGGAGGGATGTCTTCGCGGAAGACTTTTTTATCGGATCTGAATTGTATACTCATTAGACATTGGGAAAACCACGATAACACCCATGCAGCCAGCCCGTTAGCGGGATTCGAACCTCAGACCGAACTACCAGTATTCAGCGACTTTTCCGCTTGTTCGATGGTGGGTCATTGATCTAATGATAATTGGGTATTGCAACTTTACTACGCCAGGTTAAGCCATGTTCAAATTTTGGTGCCACCCAACCGGTATAGTGGTTAGCGTCGCTGACTGCGGTGCCAAAGGGCTCGGGTTCGAATCCCGAAGAAGGCATGGATGTTTGTAAATGTATAGTTGTATTTCACATTTGTATGGCTAACTAAATGTAAAATTCGAAAAAATTGTTGCGTTTATACGGATTCGTGGATTTTGTGTGCTTAACGGTAACAATTGATGAAGATTGACAATACAATTTATTGAACAGTATTACTCAGGACAGCTCCAAAAAGACGTTTACAGTAGTCGAAAAACTACGACAAACGTGCTGAAACAATCAGCAACGCACCCTACAGGCCTTTATAACTGTCAAGAGAGCTACACGGCAATGCACTAGTGTAATTTTTAAATATTTTTTATAAATTTGTAGAAAAGAATTTCGAATTATAACCTATAAAATGTTTACCATCATCTTAGTGATGTATTTCTAAGTATACCCGCAAAAACTTAAGAGTATTTTATTCAAAATTTACTAAGATATATGTGAATTTACACATTGGCGTGTTTTGAAATTTGGCATATTCCTTACAAGCGATAATAACGCCAAATGTGCTTCACGCACATTGTTACTTATTTGAAAGTAATAAACGCGACCTTTTTTCCCCTCGTGCACCATAAAAAAAGGAAAGTAAAATAGGTTGTTATAAATTAAGAAGCACGCCAAGTGAATTTTCTTCAAACTAAAGAGAATCCACCAAGATATTTTTTTTTAATTTCTCCATAAATCTCTCGCCAAAAATTACAAAATTTAATATCTAGACAGAATTTAAGTGATATAATCGAAATATGGGAAACAATTTGTATGTTATTCCAGAAAAAGTCCGATTTTGTATCAAAATACCTACGTTAGGATAATGCTAGATGTAAATCTCGTATATATTCTAAGTGGTATCCTATCTCGTAGGAAGAATAACTCCACTAGCTCCATGAGCAAATTAACCTACCTTTAAGCTGTCAATGAATGCTCCAGATGATAAGATCAGAAGAAATTGTGTACTATTTTTATGTTATCTCTCCAATATTTCAGGAGCAGGGGCATATTATGTACTCTTCAGAAAGCCTATTCATGGCGTTTACCATCTCCTTTGCAGACTACTTTTCAAACATTGTACCTTCCGAGACCGAAACGGTACTTGTCGCTGAAGAGTACAAAATTATATTCTAGCTTGACAGCCTCCTGGATGTACACTGCGCAAAAAATGGCACAGTTCTGTACCTCCATTTCTACTGGGCCGATTGAGGAAATTCAAATTGCGTTTTTCATGTCTATAAAACGCGACTTAGAATATGTATTAGATTTATGTATAGCATTGTTCAAATAAAGCTATTTTGACACAAAATCAGACTTTTTCTGAAATGGCATACCATTTTTTTTCCATTTTCCGATTCTACGACTCAAATTATGCCAAAATTCCCAGTTTTGTAAAAACCGCACAAGTAGTTTTTAAAAAGTTAATTCTCCAAATTTTAGCTCCTCGATGTTAATTCAGTTTGGTGTGTATTTAATAATATCTCTTTTTTTATAAAACGTATTTGATTTCTTCTTACACAGTTCGAAATTTAGGTTCGTTCCAAATAAAATTCGCCCATTTTTATGATTTATTTTTAAAATTTATATTTTTAATAAATTTTTATAAATTTTTAGACAGAAAGTTGGAATTATAAAATTTTTACCATCAACATAAAATAGATATATTCTTAAGTATACCTGCAAACAATTAGAGCCTTCTATTCAAAATTTTGGAAGATATACGTGAATTTACATTTTGGCCCGTTTTGGACATTGGCATATTCGTTATAAGCGATAATAACTCCAGGTGTGGACAAATTTTACAAAATTTAATGTTTAGGCATAATTTGAGTCATAGAATTGAAATAGGGAAAACGATTGGTATGTTACTTCAGAAAAAGACCAATTTTGTGTCAAAATACCTGTATTAGAACAATGCTATATATACATCAAGTATATAACCTAAGCCGCGCTTTCGAGACATGGAAAACGCAATTTGAATTTCGTCAATCGGCCCAGTAGAACGGCAAATAGAGAACCTTCCCATTTTACATTTAGTAATGTACATTTAGTAATTTTAATTAACGAGTGACAATGTAAGTCCCGAGCTTGGATTTGATAGCTCTTCTAGTGGCAATGCTACTCGATATTTTAATCTCTCTACCGAATATCTGCACTGTGTAACGTTAAAGATCCCAGACACAGGAAGAAGTCAGCAACGACACTTCCATCATTCTTTGTCCAAATCTCTATCGCAACGCACGGCGGTACAAATGTAAAGGTTAACTCACAAACATTCGAAATATATTAATATCGAAATCTCGAACCCGTTGACATGTTCAGAGTCAAGGAATTCAAGTTACGATGACCTCCTCCGCATCTGTTCTCGGCAGACAAAATCTCGTTTCTCTTTCGTCAGTGGACCCCGAACTAGCATCAAAATGAAAGACACTCTGTTCTACTTGCGCAGGCGCAGTAGTACCTCGGAGGAGCCTGGTTGCCATTCAGTGTTAAGGAAAATTATCTTAACAGTACGTTACAACCTTAGAGTTCTAACTGTGCATGTTATTATATTTTAAATATAGTGCTTATTTTGCAGACAAGTTATTCGATTTTCTTTTACTGTTTTCTTTGCAAATATTTAAATTTTGCATTGCATCGGAACCTTCGAAGAAAGGGGCTTTAGTTTGCTTAGAATTTTAGTTTGTGACTTTCAACCAAAGAGCAAACAGTCTATTGCTATTATCAGATATAAGAATTCAAAATTAGAACACGGCGATAATTTGGCTGTAGTCTAAAAATGCTGAACTAGTGTTGGACTTAAGTGTATTTATGTTTAAACTGCTTTTAAGCCTGCAATTAATTTAATCTTCTTAAGCTGCTTATAAGTCTTAATAAAAAAATTACTTCAATTTACTTAATGAATTTGCCGAAAGCAGTTCCTGAAAGCAATTTATTTTATGGTGAAAAGATGCAATAATTAAATCTACTCGCAGCGCGAATAAACGGATACAGAATAAAATGACAGCATTTCGTCCATACGATTACTTCAATTACTTTCTGCAAAATTTCGTTAACTTTGATAGTAGGAGCGTAAACAGCGAATAATTTGTTTCTGTAAGCCAAGGGCAAAATCTGAAGAATAATTATATCTTATTAAAACAAGTATTTCTACTGGTATTCCAAACGGAATTTCGTGTTTCAGCTATTAAACATGTATTTTTCTGAAGTTTTGCAAATATTTTTAAACATTGAATTTTTTTTAATATTTCGACACCGAGCCGGTGCAATTACGTATTTATTGGTAAATAAAATTAATCAGTTTATGCCTGAAGATATGCAATAAGATGCTGTCATATTACATTTAAAATATTGCAAACTCTATCGCATTGTAAGAAAGAATTCGAAGGTACATTGTATTTAGATTTAGATAATAGAAAAAGATTACTAAAAAGATTTCTTAGATTTAATATTTAAGTTTTTGGCGGAAAAGTACTCCAGTGAAGACAAATAAAAGTTTTTTTTTATTTACAATGCTAAGATAATTTAACTAACACAGCTCAAATATCTTAATTAACCTTGTCAAAAATTATTAACTATCTAACTTTTTCAGGATGCCATTTTGTTTGTTGTGTCACTACGGTATGTGTCGCTGTGTAACTACGCTGATAGATTATCATATAGTTAAACATTTAGTCATCGTCTAACTCTACGTTATGGACCTAGAATAGAAGGAACTAGTTGAAATGACCTATATATTCATACGTCTCTACTATTTCTCTCTATATATACAGAGAGAGTATATAAATATATACACTGGTGTGCAAAAACTAAGGACGAGACGGTTTTTTCAATATAACTTTGTACAAAAGCTTTCCAAATCAACACATTTAATACCGTAAGATCCCCAATACGTAGGGACATGAGTAATGTAAGCAACACTCACTAAAAGACAAATCAGAGGGATAAAAAGAAGCTTTATTGAAAAAGTAGCATGGAGCGCAATGCGACTGAAGGCCGAAACATCCCTGTGATGGGTGTCCAGCAAGAAACATCCGGTCTTTAATAGGGGATATGATCTCCCCTGACTGCTAGGCAGGTTTCACAGCGTCTGCCCATGCTGAGAATCAGGGTGTCAATAAGTTGTTGAGGCATTGCGCCCATTCGTCTTGCAGCGCCAATCGAAGCTCCGGAATCGTTACTGGTGGTAATGTACGAGCTGCCAAGCGTCTGACTAGAAAATCTCATACATGCTCGATGATATTGAGATCCGGAGATCGTGCCGGCCAATCCATACGTTCAATATCCTCACTCTCTAAGAGATGTTCGGCAGCTACTGTGCGATGACATAGTGCATTGTCGTCCATGAAAAGGAACTGCGGTCACATAGCGCCTCTAAAAAGACTCACATATGGAAGAAGAATCTCGTTACAATAACGGGTCCCGTTGACTGAACCTGCGTCGAAAATGTGAAGGTCTGTACGACTACAAGCATGATGCCTCCCCAAACGAGAACACCGCCACCTCCATACCTGTCCCTTTCAATGATGTTCGAGGGATGATTGCGGCTTCCCCGCTCTCTCCAGATGAGTATGCGATGAGAATCGCTACTCAGACTGAATTTGCTCTCATCTGTAAAGAGTACTCGTCCCCATTCATTGTCTCTCCAATTCCGGTGTTCCCGGCACCACAGAGAACGCCTTCTCCGATGGGCAGGCGTTAGAGGTACACACCGTACACGGCGTCGTGCAAACCCGCCTGTTTCTTCAGGCCTGTAAGGCAATATACCGGTTATCTGCGGGTGTGGTTCCTCGTGGACGACCACTACTATCCCCCCGGATAGCTGTTCCTGTAGTTTATCTCCAAAGTCGTGAAACGATGCTGTGAGCAATTCCGAACTCTGCAGCCACACTTGTCACGCTGCGGCCTTCCTACAACTTCCCAATGATTCGACCTCGGGTAAAAGCATCCAGATGTCGTCTAACAGATTGATTATTCGCCATTTCTCGCTGAGGCAGCAACTCGGTGTGATTTTAACTGCTATACGGCGTGCAATCTCTTTGCCAGAAATACTGATCTTACACCGACAACATGCTTTATACTACTCAGACACTCCCCCATTACGTCTACCTGCATATCTGCGCATGTGCTACCGTACATCACCTTACTTAATCTCCTGATTGGTCTTTCTGTCCGCTCTGCCTCTTCGTTCAGCTGATATGCTAATTTTTCGACTTCGTCCTTAATTTTTGCACACCAGTGTATAT
>KK116143.1:300723-377557 GCA_000611955.2 Stegodyphus mimosarum
ATTGAAGTTAATATATATATATGTATGTGTAAGATATGCATACAACACATATTCACAAGATATATATATATATATTATTTTCAAAGCTTTTAAATTTATTAGTTTTTCAATACCCTCAGCTCAGCTTTGAACTGGCATCGCAAACTTAGTTTGCTAGCATTTTAAGTTCTGCGGGTTTAAATTCATATTCAATTTGATTTAAGTTATGTCTTATTTTTGTTTTCACCTACGACATTTTGTTGTGCTCACATTTTTATTTCTTTTAATATTTAAATTCTATAGACTTTTAGTTCTTTTGCAACTCAGCTTACTGCATTTATATACTTTTTCGACTTCTGACGAAAGTATTTTGACTAAAAGACACATCTTTTCTTTCCCGTCTAAAAAAAAAAAGATTGATGTGCATTGTCTTGGTGCATTTAAGGTATAAAATACTATTTAATCCTCACTGTTCTAACTGAAAATTTTATTTCGATTTAATTATCTATTTCTTGCAAGTAAATTCCAATAATACGTTTTTACTTACTAAATAATGGGCCCTAAATTCGCAGTAAGGCCAGCAAAAGTTTAGATTAAATTATTAGCAGTTTCGTTCTTAGTTCTTTATTTCCACTACACTGTTAAATTTCAATTTGTTTCGAATTTTCATTTCCTATTTGTTTCAAAAATTTGTGTTTCGAGTTGAATTATATGCTTTCTATGAATTTACACATTTTGCTCATTATATTGTTTTTCAATGGCTGAATCTACATGGAAGAATTAATTTTGTTTACATTTTTCAAAACTGTTTTATAAAATTTTAAATTAAAATTTTGTCCTGCATATTTTTATTTGTTTCACTTCTGTTTTTACTCTCTATTTCCATTTTCATTTCCAGCCTGTTTAAGTGTAGTTGCGCAATTTGTTTTTTTAACCTTTTTTTAATTGGGCACCTGTTAATTAATTTGCTTAGTCGTGCAGTCATTATCTCAGAAACAGACTGTCCCTTTTGCATTATTCAGTACACTAATTTGATGAAGAAGATACTTCAGAAATATGCGGATAATTTGCTTTCTTCATTACTTTTTTTGTATTTAATTATTTTTAAAATCTCTTAAGACACTTTTTATTTTCAATATTTATGCTAGTTCTTATTTCTTTCTTACTCTACCTCGAAAAATTAGTTTAACAATTTGTCGACTTTCAATGTCATGGAATTAACAACCATGGAGTTTCCACATTGCTCCGAATTTAGGGTAAAATCAGTTCTTTTCGATTCTGTTTGCATTTATTTAGTATGCTATGCTATTTTGTGTTTTTTCTTAATAAATGTATTTATAGCTTTAATTTAACAGTTCAAGTTTTATATTTAATACGAAGTAAAATTAGGATTAACTCAGAAAACAGAACTTTGATCGCACGATCACTTGAGATTTGTAGTGTTTCTAGACTGATTTGTGAGAATTTTATTTTTTCTTTAATCTTTGACACAGTATTCGTTTCATTATTCAAAAGTGTTTGTTACGGGAACATGTTGATTCATTCTATATTCTAGTTTGATATGTTGTTTGTATCAGGTTTCAGAATTACTATGCGCGACGTGTTTTCTATATAAATCAAAGAAATGTTTGGTGATGATTTTACGCAATTATTTGTTTTTTAAATTCATGATGAATTGAGAGAAAGTTCTTATTGTAGTGTCTAGGAGTTGGACTAATAAAGACACAACCAGATTTGTAAATTCTTCAGTTTAAGGAAGTTTTAAATTCAGAAAATTTGTACTGCTATCAGTTCAAGAATTAGGCGTTCCATTTGCTTCACTTGACACCAACCTCTCATTTACCATGTAACAAGAGATGTAAATTCTTGACAATTTGTTTTCTTATTATTTGCATTGCCTTCCTGTGCGTCCCACGTTTTTAAGCATTTATTTAGCTCATTTTTGGACTAATGTACTCTGTTAAAACAATTACGGGATATCATAATTTTGCATATTAACTTCCGATGAGAAAATATTCCGATTACTGATATATGATGTAGAGATGTTTTAAGATGTGAGAAAAGCAAAAGAAGCAACGAACAAGCAATAATTAAATTTCATTGGCAATATTTGTCAGTAAACAAAAATTGCACAATTTCGTCATATTACAGAAAAAAACGAAAAATGTAATTCATTGCAAACAAGGGAGTTTCAATAAGGGATATAGTTTCTCTGGACCGAAAGCAATGTCCCACACTTGTCAGGAGTACTGTTCCTTCTAGTTGATTTTGCAAACATAACTGGAGTCCTGAATAAGAGCATTGAGCTTACCCACAGCTATGTTCGTGTGTGCGGTGGAACAGACAACACAAATAAGAAGGGGTTAACTTTACCCTTTATTTCTCTAAGCTAAAGATAACGAGGGTTAAATTTACCCTTTATTCTCACAGAGTACTGGCGCTTCCGCACTTCGGGATACAAAGACCAATACTTTTGGTCTAAAACATAAGAAAATAAACTAACTTAACTAAGAATAAGATGCTTTACTGAGAATAGTAAAGGGCAGATTGGCCCTTTACTACTACATATGTAGTAAGCAGAATGAAAAGACTACAATACATCTTCAAATGTCAGCGAGAACTAAGTTCTAGCCTTAAAGGCAGACAACGAAAATCACACTCGTGGTAAAGGTCGCGAGAAATCTCTCTCTTCTCTCTTGGGTAAAAGCCATGTCCTAATTACTTCTACAGTTTGAAACCTCATTTGCATAAACTAAATCTATTAGCGCTTATTCTGGTTGGAAATGGAAAATAAGAGAAGATAGTAAATGTTTAAAATAAAATAAACGCTAGTAAAACTTAAAATCTTTACACATTTACGATGTATGAAATCAATGAGGTTATCCGTGGGGACATGGATATTCTTTCCCACTCCTGTAAAAGGGTTCTTTTCAATTACTGAATTGTTTCTGGGGGTGATAAGCGACTAGCAACTCTTCTCGCTAATACTCTCATTCGAAGGAATCCTTCCTTCGAATGTGTTGTTGTTCTCGTCGACACAGAGACTGTCCACTAACTGAGCACAATGTCGCCTGACGTTATCGTGAATAAAAATGAATTCATCCCAGATTGCTGGACCACAAAGGAACAAAATAAGTCTGAGGATCTCATCCCTATACCGCCGAGCCGTTAGTTCTCCGTTCCTGTTAATGTGCAGGTCCATGCGGCCATTGATAGAAATATTGGGCTAGAACATCACTCTGCTTCGCCAAATCAAACACTTTGCAAAAATGCAGGCGTATTTTGTGTACGAGGTAAATGGATTCTCATTTCTGTCCAAATGAGATTCCGTCTACTTCCAGGTTGTACACTAAAGCGGGATTCGTCTGTGAAGACCACGTTCTTCCACTCATCTTCTCTCCATCTGAGATGCTTCTGTGCCCATCATGAAAATTTTCAAGCTAATCTCTGATGCTCAAGGCACTATTCTACTACTACTCTCTCCCAGGACAGGAAGGGTATACATAACTTCAACCTACCTTCGTGCCCACCGTGTTCTAGACACCATGCCTTTGTGCCCATAGTGTTCTAGCACGGTTATTCTGTGTCAACGGAACACAAACCACAGATATGAGAGTATAAAAGTCCGCACAGTGGGCTAGGATTTGAACAGTTTGATTCGCGACTTTAGTACCAGTAGCACTCTGAAGTTACTGTTGTAGAAAGTGACGTTTATAGGGCGGTTGCTTCTGGCCATTAGTGTTAAATACCGATCGTCATTTTGTGTTGTTGCAGAACCTTATCATAATCTTCAGTGAACATTTCCAGTTTCCAAAAAACGATTTCACAGTCTGGAAATTACACTTTCAGAAACCCCTAACGGTTCCTATACAACGGATTGCGTTTGGCCCGCCCCTAAATGACGGATGGCCCAGCAGGCTACCAGTTTAGGTATGTCATCTTGCTGAGACGTCGTATTCATTGTTACAAAACATTCAACGCGTATTAATTGTTTTTAATCTCCTCCTACAGAAAGAATCTTGCTGGTCGATTTTCACTCCTTAGCTAAAATATGTAGTTTTAGACGTCACAGACATAATTTGCTTATTCCCAACTTTGTAAACTTTATAATTTTCCTTTCTATCCTCCTTCTACTTCAGTTTTGTTGAAAAAGTTTTAGATTGTAGAATTATTTCCTACCGAAATCACATATATATCTTAAATGTCTTGAGCAGTGTATTTATTCACAGTGGTTTATTACATACGCAAAAAATTTCACATTTTTCTTTATATTAGCGTGCTCCAGTTTGAATATTTGTTGGGTTTAAATCTTGGTTTTATATTTGTGTGTGTGTGTGTGTGTGTGTGTGTGTGTGTGTGTGTGTGTGTGTGTGTGTGTGTGTGCGCGTGTTATATATAACGAAATATGATAGCTGCTTTGAAAAAATAATTGGCGACCTCAAAATTAACATTCTAAATTTGGTGCTCTCCCCTTAAATTCCTACTTTCTCCCGAATTCAAGATAATTCGAAATAACGTAACGTTTTAATGCAGATGCAAGCTGCCCAATCAAATAATTGTAAACCAAAACTTTTTAAGTCGAACTGAAACTATGAACTTTATCCCGCCTTCCCTTAAGGTACTGAGTTCTTTTTCGTCTCTTCGCCAGCGTGCTTGCAGCTTGTCGCGCAACCTCTGCTAGACATTCGCCATTAATAAAAATGTAATTGCATATTTAAAATTATGGGGCGCGTTTAGCATCCCTAGTCTTCTACAGATATATATTAAGAAAGTCATCATTCAAGAATAAATGATGTTTAACTATCAGGCTGGTGCTGCTTCTAAAATTCCACCCGATCAACCATTACGCCATAATGTCCAGACATCTACACAGCAGTTTTTTCGGCCATGGCTAAACATGAATTGTTTTCATCGTCAGCCAAAAAAACAATTATTACATACATATACATATATATTGAGAATCTCAATAAATTTTATAGAAATTTCAGTTTGTTATTCGTTACTAGTTCATTAATTTGCTGGAATTTCAACAATAATATTAATTTATATTTAATTAATATTACGAAAGAAAATTCTGAATGTATAAATTGAATTTAGCACGAACTGACTCATTTCAAAACTATTAATGATCTTCGCAGTCATTATTTCTGCAAAATGGAAGTTTTATTCAGAGCAGTGCATTTGCAACTGCATTTTACACTGAAGTTTTACTGAATTAGGGATACCTATCTAGTAACGAGTTGGGCCTCCTTTGGCCTTACTAACGGCTGCCACACGACGAGGCATAGGCTCAACAAGTTTCTGGAAACGTTCCACAGGAATGGCTTGCCAAATATTGGCTAAAGCTGTTCATAATTCAGTAAGGTTCGTTGACGCTGTGTGAAGGCCTTTCACGCCTTGTTCCAAAACATCCGAAGATGCTCAATAGGATTTAAGTCTGGGCTTCTAGGCGGCTAATTTACGACAGAAAATTCAGAGGAATGCTCACCCAGCCAGCCAGTAGCCAACCTGGACTTGTGAGAGGTATATTGTCTTGCTGGAAAACTCCATTACCGTTCAGATAACAGAACAGCATAAACGCATGGAGGTGAATACCCAGCAACTCGAATTGCATTGATGGAGGTTGGTACACTCAGCAAAGATCCCAAAAAGTGCCACGAAATGACACCCCAGACCATGATTGATCCACTATGCCCTAGCACAGTTCCAACCTAGCATGGTGGCTCCATGAGCTGAGGCCATATTCTCAACCTCCCGTCGGCGTTAGGTAGTCAGAATCAAGACTCATCACTCCATTCTACTCGTTTCCAGTCCTCTACACTCCAGTCTCTGTGCTCTCTTGCCCAGGCAAGACGTGCAGCCCGATGACGAGCATTGAACAATGGTACTCTCGTAGATAGACGGCTCTCGAAACCCATATGGTGAAGCGAGCTTTGCACAGTCCGTTTACTGACTGTACGACTCGCACCGTCATTCAACTGGGTGGTAATTCGAGCTAATGTTTGGCTTCACTGATGACGTACAACACGCCTAAGCCGTTTCTCACCACGCACTGTCAAGACTAATTGTCCTTTGCAGTTTACCCAATCGCTAGTTTTTTGTACACCATCCATGTATTTTTGGTATACTAGACACTATCGACCTTGAAACTCTGAGCTGTCTGACGATTTCGGAAACAGAATGGCCCATGTGTTGCGCACCTACGATTTGTCCGCGATCGAAGGCGTCTAAATCAGGCAGTTTACCATACTGGCAATTCCAACAACTAATTCAGAACAACCGCAGTACTCACTATATATGCAGTTACCACAGCGCCCTCACTTGCGCATAAATAATGCGCAGAGCTACACAATTTGCATAGATAGCCCTTGCTATCCCTAATTCAGTGGCGCTTCAGTGTATTAAAAACAACTTCACAGGCGTTGTATTATTATTCTTTCATGACATTATTATACATTCACTATATTATTATTCTTTAATTATTATTAATTATTTTTCGCTAATTAATAGAGAGTCTATTGCCGTTTAAACAATTTCAGGATGCTAAATAAATGCTAAATAATACTGCGTGCTAAATAACGATAAAATGTGCCATAATAATAAATATAATAAATAATGCTATATGCTCAATAAAGGTTGCTGAAAACACATTCGAGTTTACGTATTATTCAGCCCTATATTTTTTTTTTGCGACATATTACTCTTTGATGTGGGAATTATGGTTGGCCTGCTGCACAGTATTTAAATATTTTTAAAAATCACAGTTGAATTTTGACAATTTTTCACCTTCAAATATTTATTTTTGAAGGATGCTAAAAGACGCTATGCTTAATTTCGATTAAATCATAATTTATCATTTTTAAAGTTTGCATTTTATAAAACGAATTCTGGAAATTGTAAAGTAAATATGAAGTTCCAACAAATAATGTTAACCCACACAAAATGACAGATATTTACTGAAAATGACATACTTGTGAATAAATCATCCAGCCTATCTGCGATGTGATTAATGATCGCTTGCAGCGTAGGGAAGTTTTCTGACCTAAACCATAACAAAAGAGAGTTTAACAGTAATGGAAAACTCCGAAGCTCATAATATTGCTAAAGTTATAAACTTTTTAGTATTTCTGAATCCGCTCATTTCTCTTATAATTACCCAACCGTCTTCTTCAGGTGTTCAGGTAAAATATTGCTTTAAAAAGAAGATGCAGTTTTTTGTTTATGAAAATTACAACACTGGTTTGTTTATAAGAAATTATTAGTCCAAAGGAGCAGTTTAGCCAGATGGACTATAAATTTCGTTTTGGCAATTTGCGTTGATACACTGCAAGCGCTGTTTCACTTTTCAGACTGTTGTCAGCAAATATTATAGCTCTGTATTGTATTTAAAGAATTTAAATAATAAAGAATCTGCATAAATGTATGTATGTCTCTAGCATTGTAATAAACAACGGTACCTAGAGCCATCAAATTTTGAATAACGTAATCCTCCTGAGAATATGGACACCTAGAAGCTCAAATTTGAAATTTGGAATTTGTTTTATTATCGATTTCATATTTTGTAAACCTTCAACGAATTTTTAATTAACGAACTCAATGATTTCAAAGCGAGGGATAGCAACGTTATGCAGGAAAATATCTCCAGCGAGATACTGTGTATCGGAAATTCTAAAGATATGGTCATTTTAAAATACTTTTGCGATATTGCTCTTTAATTGAATTTTATGGTTTAAGTGCGAAAAACATGATATCTATTGAATAAAGGTAACACACAAAATGTTAAAAAACGCCATTTTGGACGTAATTTAAAATCTGAAAACTTTGAGATTATTTTTTAGTTTTTTATTAAGATTTTTTTTTAAATCTCATATTCTGTTAAAAACTAAACTTACATTTTAAAACTCAATCTTCAGAAATTACTTTCATACACATCGTAATCAACTTCAAAGGAAAAGAATTGTTATAATTTGAATATGTAATTTGCTTCTTTACGTCTACATATTTGAATACTATGCGATATGAAGTTATTTTTCTAAATGAAATATTTCTAAGCATGGAACAAATTTGTGTTAGAAAATTATAATAATAAAAGTATTAAAATGATAAAAAGCAATTATTTAAATACTTTTATATTATGTCAAAATGTCGTTTCTTATATTTAAATTGTAGATACTTTCAGTGCGTTAAATTTCAAATATTAAATAACAGAGAGTTTATTTTAATATAAATTTCTTTTACGAGTTTAGCTCTAATTGTTTGTTTCCAATAAACTCTCTACAGATGTATGTGATGTTATATCTGAAGCTGTGATTCTAAGTACTTTTTTTGTAAACGTCATAGAGTGAGCATATTTCAAGGCGCATTAATTTTAAGAATTAAAATAAAGCGTAAATACTAGCTTAAAATTTAATTTAATAAAAATCTAAAAATAATATATGTGCGCTGAACAAAAAAAAAGAGGGCGGCAGTTTAATATCACCCATCCTGCTGGGCCGATTGAAGAAATTCAAATTGCGTTTTTTATCTCTCGAGAGCTCGACATAGGATATATTAGATTTTTATATAGCATTGTTCTCATACGGGTATGTTGGTACAAAATCGGACTTTTTCTGTAATTACATGGCAATTTTTTCCCTATTTCGATTCTAAGACGGTTTGCCTAAATATTATTTTTTTTTTTAATTTGGTGCGAAATTTACGGAGAGATTCAAAAATTTATCTTGGTGGATTTTTTTCAGTTTGCGCCAAGAACAATTCACTTGGCGAGCTAGTTTATAGCAACCTATTTCCCTTTTCGTTTTTTCATTGCTGACGATGGGAACAAAGTTATCGTTCATACGTTCAAATAATTTTAAAAAAGCGCGTAAGCCACATTTGTGTTATTATAGTCTTTAAGAAATATGCCAAATTTCAAAGCGCGTTAATATATAAATTCACGAATATCTTAGGAAATTTTGAATAAAAAACTGAAATGATTTGCAGGTGTGCTTATGAATGCATCTATCTAAAGTTGATGGTAAAACTTTAATGGATTAGAATTCAAAATATTTTTCGAAATATTTATAAAAATTATTTAGAAATATAAATAAATCGTAAAAATGGACGAATTTATTTGGAATGAACCTAAATTCGAAATATGAAAGAAGGAATCAAGTAAGCTAAATAAAAAAAAGAGATATTAACAAATATATATCAAGTTCAATTAATAAGTAGGAGGTAAAATTTTGAGAGCTAACGTTTTAAAAACTACTCGTGCGGTTTTTACAAAGTTTTGCAGTTTGGAATAATTTGAGTCGTAGAATCGAAATGTGGAAAAACAAAGGGCGTGTCATTTCAGAAAATCTTCGATTTTGTGTCGAAATACCTACATTAGAGCAACGCTATATATAAATCTAATACATATCCTAAGTCGCGCTTTCGAGACATGAAAAACGCAGTTTTAATTTTGTCAATCGGCCCAGTAGAACGGGAGGTCTAGATGTGTCCTTCCCGCCCCCTCCGCAGTGTACAATTGGGAATCCTCTGGTGCTTACGGGACCTCGCCTATATTTTTGGTGGCAACTCAAAACCGAAATGAAAAATAAAAACTAATCCTCAGTGAAATAACCAGCTGAAGCTGCACAGAAATATTTTAACTCAGTTGGCTCTTCTTCCTTCCACCGACGTAGACTAACTGTCAATTAATATACACAGCAAGTATATAATCGCATGCTTAAATTGCATAGAAATAGCCGAACATATTCTGTCTGAAGCAACTCAGATACTGGCTTAAATAGTAGCTTTCTGCCCTATTTTGCATAACGAGAGAAGCTGAAATCTTATTCTAGCAAGAAATCTTGGGTTAAAACGAGAGCAATGGGGAAGCTTGCTTCAAAAATAAAATTAACTGCTAATTTAATATAAATAAATCCCTACAAGCATCTTTTTAGATTTTATCATAAAAATCATTACAACTATATTAGCATTTAACGAAGTGTCAATAAAAATAAAAATAAGATTTCCAATTTGTAGACGGAGGGCTAACAATAATCCCAAGTGTCTTATTAAAACCCAAAACTTCTAAAATGGTACAAGTGCATATACAGAAAAGAAGCAAAGTATAAGAGTCACAAAATAAGTCTTAATATACTTTTAAAATATAAGCGGTGTGTGCTGTAATAAGCATGTGTATGTTTACTATAATATACGTATGCATAGTAATAATGCCTAGTTAATTATTGGTTTTCGATTACCTCAGGGCTAAGAGGGTGAAAAGCTCTGCTACTTATGCCCTGAAGTTTTATGCATATATAAATTTAAAAAAAAAATAGCAAATTAACGCAGAAATAGATGCCAATAAATCCACAAGCTAAATGCCAAAAGAACACTTCCTTTGTGATTATGTAAGGCAGTACGGTAATTTCAATGAAAATGATATTTTCTGTCTCTAATCTAAATCCTAGTCCAAAGAACACTTTGAAACAAAAGCTATCATTTCGCGCTTCAAATTTTGCTCATAATAAATGCATCAATCTCCTTTTATCTGAAGACTTCCCTGTCCTTAATTCCTCCTTAGCATAAAAGATGACACCTGCTTTACATAAGATAGGCAGAAATCTTGTCTAGCTGTATAAAATATATATTTTTAACAGCAAGGAAAGCATTTGATAAGTGTATAATTGCATTATACACTTACGTTTGTGAAAATTGCAACACTATACGCGAGTGAGCTGAAATTTTCAGGAAATGCAAAATAGCGCATGATATGCAAATGATTAGAATTGCAAATCCGTAGCGCATGCGTATGCTGAGCAGCACCCTCTGAACGGCTGATGGATCCGAATAAATAGACGGCTGTAGCGAGGCGTGTATGGTTATCGGTGGTTATCTGCTAGTGGTAAACGTTAACTCAATCTGTACTTATGCCTCGTCGACGAAAGAGAGCGAGATTTGAACAACTTACAGAGTTTGAACGAGGGAGAATCATCGGCCTTCGTGAAGCTGGATTGTCGTATCGTGCAGTAGCCTCTCGTGTGCAGCGTAACAGCAGCACAGTGATGCGCGTTTGGAAGCAGTGGACGGACGAGTGTCGGACAACTCGGAAATCCGGGAGTGGACCCCGAAATGTGACGTCAGCTCGCGATGATAGACACCTGGTCCGCATGGCGCGGACGGACCGTACAGCTTCCTCTAGACAATTGGCAGCACTGTGGTCAATAGCTACAGGTGTTTCATTGTGTGCTTCATCAATTCGTAGACGTCTGCTGCAGTGTGGACTGCGCGCACGGACTCCTTTATACAGGATCCCCCTAACGCACGACCATCGCCGCCTGCGGCTACAATGGGCCAATCAGCATAGAGACTGGCGTGCTGATTGGCAGCATGTCGTGTTTTCTGACGAATCCCGCTTTAATTTGTGGTACCATGATGGCCGCATTCGTGTCAGACGCTATGCCGGTGAACGCCACCTTCCGGAGTGCATTATCGAACGCCACAGTGGACGAACACCCGGAGTTATGGTCTGGGGCGCCATAGCATATCATAGACGATCTCAATTGCTACGAATTGTGGGCAATCTGAACAGCAACCGGTATATCCGTGAAGTTCTACAGCCCGAAGCTGTTCCCTTCCTTCAAAGCTTGCCAGGCGCTGTATTTCAACAGGACAATGCCCGCCCTCATACTGCTCGGATTGTTAAATCCTTCTTTGCAGCGCAGCAGGTACAGCTTCTTCCTTGGCCTGCGTGTTCCCCGGATATGTCGCCAATTGAACATGTGTGGGATGTCATTGGTCGGCGTCTTGCTCGTGATCCTCGTCCTGTTGCGTCTGCAGACGAACTTTGGGTACGCGTACAAACGATATGGAATGCTCTTCCTCAGTCAGACATTCAAACTTTGTTTGACTCCATGCCACGTCGTGTAGCAGCACTTATTGCGGCGCGTGGTGGCCACACAAAATACTGATTCTGATCTCTTGTTCTTGTTTGTTTGCTTTGAACATTTAATCATTTATTTGTACCACTACCACTCAACTGTGTATTAAATTGCATTCAATTATGACGATTCCTTCTTGGTGTTGCAATTTTCACAAACGTGAGTGTATTAAACATTTTACACTTAACAGTTCCTAAAGCCATTAATTGTATTTAAGAATTTCACCGCGTATAGTAACTAGCTTTTGTATATTTTCAAAAGCTTAGAAAGTTATAAGAAAATACAAAATATGGATATAAAATAATGAATGTAATAAGTTGAAAATTTAATAAGACCAAACGAAGAAGAAGAAAGAAAGGTCGTTCAAGCTATCATGCGTTTAAAGAAAAGTTTATTATCTCATCTCCAAACATCCTTAAAATCCTCGTATATTTTATTAAGCTGTGTAATACTTTATTCAATAAATTAACTTGCATCGTTCTCGACTTTGACAGGTTGTAATATTAAAACTTTAATATCGCTATAAATAATTAAATTGGGAGAAAATAGGGAAAAGATTTTATAAGGCATGTTTCTATAACATTTAACTGCTCAAATCCCCCGTTAGAAATCACATAGTTAAAATGAACGTAAAAATAATTCTTTAGGGCTAACATCTCGAGCTTAAAGATCAAGAAGAAATTATGTCAGAGAAAAGGAAATGAAGTTCTTAAAATTTACATGCATAAAATTTTTTAATTTTATAACTGCATTTTTCAAGCCTCTGAATGTCACTTCCAAGTAAAGAACTCGGTAGGATGAAATGATTTTTTTTATACCTTACGCATGTGTTACAAATCAAGTGATTTTTCATTTATTTAACGACAGCTGAAATAAAAGTATGCACTTGTTTGGTTCATAAATACTATCCTAAAAATCCTCGTAGAAAAGTTCAGATTGGTAGCTGTGAATTTATAAATGTCTCTTAAACTTATTAATTCGTAATAAAATAATGTAATTAGCTTAGATGTTTCAATTTGTTAAACATTATGAATTCTTTCAAATCGAACGTAATCTATGATAGGTTACTGTGTTATAACTTTGCATTTCAGAAAAGCAAATAATAGTCTTTTACAATGTCATTTGACGGGTAAATAATTCTATTAATTATTTGTTATATTTTAATTATTATTCAAAGGGATATTTGCTCTGAAAAGGTTATTAATTTGGCTTTGGATTTTCGGGTGAAAACTATAAATTGCGAATCACTTTTCAAATTATTGCTACCAAATATTAGAGCCCTGTATTATATTTAACGAATTTAAATAATGACGAATCTGCATGAATGTATGTATGTTTCTCGCATTGTGATTAAACAACTGTATCTAGGGCCATCAAAGTTTTAATAACGTAATCCTCCTCCGAATATGGGCATCCTGAAGCCCTAATTTGGAATTTTAAATTTGTTTCATTATCGATTTCGTATTCTGTAACACTTCAAGGAATTTTTGATTAACAAACTAAATTATTTCAAAGCGAACAATGGCAACACTGTACGGATAAAAAAAAATTTCTCCAGGGTACGAGACTCTGTATCGAATATTCTAAAGATATACTCATTTAAAAATAATTTTGCAATATTGCTGTTGAACTGAATTTTATGGTTTGAGTTCGTAGAACATGATGTTTAACGAATAAAGGTAACACACAAAACGTTAAAAAAGTGCACCTTTAGACGTAATTTAAAATCTGAAATATTTCAGATTTTTTTTTCAGTTTTATTATTATTTATTTTTTTAAATTTTAAAAAAAATGTAGTAAATTCTAAGAAATAAGACAAGTAAAATTAATGAAACGCGTAGTCAATTCTATGAGAAAAACAAATTAAATTAATAAAAAAATTCAATTATTAACTATATATATTTTAGATTTTTCAGATTTTCAGACTTCCAGGTTTTTGGTAGCAATCAGCCGTCCCCAAAGCATGTATATATATATATACAGAGAGAGAGACACTCTATTACCCAGATCGGTGAACGTAGTTCTCTTATTCTTACATATTGGTAAATTGTGCATTTTTTGCTTAAAACGTCATTCAATTATAATGTTCTCGTGTTCCGATTACGTTTGTATGCCTTTAGGTAATCCGCATGTAACAGTTTCTAAAATTACCAGCAATTTAAAAGTTGTTTAAGTGATACTAAACCTAACGAAGCAGAAAATTTGTTTACATTTGAAATTCTTAATAGAATAGTGAATTAAGTCAGTTTTTGCCATAATTCATCAGTTTTGACTGTGGTAGCAAATGTGAACTTTCTATTTTGTGTACCGAAAAATGTATCTTTCTCTCCGTTGGCGAAATTGTTTGTTTCTCCGTAGAAACTCTAATTTTAATTATTAAAAAAAATACTGTTTTTAGGTGTATTTGGTACTTTATGTTTTTCTGTGCTTTTCAGTTTTTATTGTAAAATACAGAAAAATATTAATAACAAAGATAATTTGAATTTTACCGTATTTTTGCCTTGCCGCGAAGGGAGAACTGAATTAATTGAATGAGAAAGAGATCTGTAATGAATTTCAAGGAAATAAATTTAAATTAGGTGAAGCAAAATTTGTATATAATTTAATAGGCTGTACAAGGAAGTCATGTGATACCCGCATCAGGAATTTTATTTACAAAATAGTGTACAAATGACATGGGAAACGTTGAAATTGGAAGCAGTACTCGCAAATTACAAGTTTATTAAAATGCATCAACAATAGCTGTAACAGTTCTTAACATTCAAATACATATATATATATAATATATATATGTGTGTATGCATTTTTGCTTGCGTACGGGTTCGCACTAGATTGAATGCACAAGTCTGACGAAAGGTTAATAAAATTTATTCTTATCACAAGAAATAAAACAAAATGCTTAAATGTTTCCTCACAGATATTTGTACAATGTCACAATATCACGCAGTAGTTAAATTTTAAACTACTAAAACGTTAAATAGAACACAATTCACAGCGCATAGAAAGCTAATCCGATCTCACCGTGAATTCGCTAGAATCAGCAACTAAGTAAACAACAGAACTGAGATGTTTCTCTCCGGCTTTGTAAACCTTTTAATCATGCAGGAGAAGATTCTGGTAATTTGTATTTTCTCAAGGTTTCCGAAAAGGTAAAAAAAAAAAAAAAAAAAAAAAAAAAAAAAAAAAAAAAAAAAAAATTCCCAGATATCTAATTATTAAATGTTAAATTAGTGTGCTCCTGTATTTTTACTTTTTCGGCGTAGCTTTCTTTTAAAACTCGTCACACGCTGCATTGCACAGGGGAATAAAACAATTTTCATTATAATTCTACCAAAAATAGCTAACTAAATACAAAATCCCTAACAGTATGTATTTTTGATGATGGAACTAAAATCATCAATTTCGTTTTGATGAACATAACTAAATCATTGACTGAGAAAATACAACGAAAATTTTTAATTTTTATTTCTCCTTTTGACCTTTTGCAAGAAAGGTGTATATTTCTTTAAATACTGACTATCAGTCAACATATGTATTCATAAAGAATACTACTGGACCAAAAGTTTTCTAAAGAACCAGAAACATTCCTGAATAAAAACAAAAATGAATATCATTAGATGTACTATTATTATTAAAATCTACCTAAATGGCGATAACATTGTATGCTTGAGAATAACAGTCAAAGGGAAACTATAATTTTGTTAGACATTTAGTGATCAAATCTCTGAAATATTACAATGAGGAATTCCTGATAGACTCTTCGAAAGAGTATTCCAGAAGTACTAATGGTTTTTTTCGAGATAACAAATTACTGCACCTAGATCCGATGCTAACTTAAATATTGTCTGGAGAAATATCACGCATTTTTCGAGCATCTGTTATGCAGTAACCTACACAGAAAATAATAGAGAAAAATCCAAGTTTTTGGTGTGCTGTATCACGAACGTCTGACAGGTGCTACCACTTAAATGTTTATTCGTTTGGTGATAAAATTACAGAAGGAATTTAAGATTAGATTTTAATGGGTGAAGGAAAAGGTTACGTTTATATTTTTCTTCTTTGTATCGTGAGATACAACTGCAAAATCAAACTAAATAAAAAACATAAGCCGCATTAAATACGCTTCGTTTTCATTTAAAAATAATTCCTTGCTGTCAATTAATTTTTCACGTGTTCGATTTCAAACTGAATCAACTTAATGACTTTTTTTTGTTTTTGTTGTGATAATACATTTTAATGTATTTTTTAATATAATAAATTGGAATTATCCTTAGTAGCCAGCATTTTCAATTCGAAAAATCCCAAAAATCGAAAGCGGGAAATATTTTATTTGTTTCTTTGATTGTTGGTTTCAAAGCAACAAAAGGGAAAGCAAAATCGGAAAGTAAAAGGATGAAAATTAATTAAATAAAAATTGGTTTTCTGTGTTATTGCACTTAATTTCTGCTCGTATCTTTATTTTCCAAGCAATGCTTTGCAAATTATCTGTAGTTTAATTTAAGATAATGTTTCAGTTTTTTATCTTTCTTGGTATATTTTACAAAGATTTGAGAATCTGAATTTATTTCATTAACTTCTTCGACTTTCGTTTTCGTTCTTAGATAAATTCTCTTTAAAACCAAAAGGGGAAAATAATCAAAAATTTATTCTTGGCAATGGTCAAAATTTCTCTTAATGTTTTGAATTTTTTAAGAATTATTTTTTCCAAACGTTATAAATAGTCCCATAAATTCAAGAGTTACTTCCTCTTAAACAGTTTTAGGAAAATTAATACTTGAAATTGCAATTTTTTCTAATACTGCTTACGTTTACATAAATTTGTTTAAGACAACAGCACGGAAACTTTCTTTACATTCTCAATTTTTTGTTACTGCAATTTGAAATAAGAAGGTTATATCAATTAAAAAAAAAGTGAAAAAGTGTCTTTGCACTGCATCTTATTGTAGAGAAAATATCAGAAGTTCTATTCACCTTAAATAAGTATATGTTTAGTCCAAAATTTTATAAATGATTTTACTTATAAATTCTCATTCTGCAGAAAACTTTTATCTAAAATAAATATTTATTCCACTATAGTCCTTGTTGGAATATTTATTTGGCTAATTCTTTACAGAAAATATATTTAATTATATTATTATTATTATTAAAACAAATTTGGCTTAACTTCTCAAGCTTATCTGAGTAAATATTTTTCTTCAAAAGCAGAATAGACGCCAAGCGATGATGCTGCATGGGAAAAGGGTGATAATAGAGTAGAGTAAAAATATTATGTTGTGTTAGTAGATTATTCTTAAAAAATAACTGCAATTAACATTTAAAAGTCTTTTAGAATAATATTTTAACAACGACATTTTTAATTAACGACATCTCTTCACCTTTTATTCTATATAATTATAGATTACTTTATTTGGATTCAGTTTATTTAAATTTTTTATTCCTACATTTATCACATTTAAGTTTGCTTAATTGTATGGTAGAATATGCGAGGCTTATTTCTGCCTAAACTAAAGAATGCCTTTGTGGAGGATTTTCTAAATGATATTGGTTCGCATAAATTTCCAAATCCCTTTTTTATTGAACTTCTTATTTATATTTCAACATAATGTCTTTTTCTATTTCCCTTCTAAGCTGTTTCCCTATATTTAAAAAAAGAAAATACATACGTAAAGCATTAAGCGAAATTATAGAATTTTCCCCCAACGAAAGTAATTTAATGCGGCTTCGTAGCTTTTCCATTTCGCTTCTAACCAAATAGACCAGTCGCGGCCATTATTTAAGCCCCTAAAAGTTTAAATTTAATCTACCTCTTACGGTTCTTTGCAAATGGAGATGACTGTGGGTTGCATTGAAATTTTCGCGAATTTTCTTTATGTCAGGTAAATACTAGGATTTCTATTCGAAAGCTACTGGCAGTTTTCCTTTCTAAGCACAATAGCCCATGCATACTTGACAATATTCAGCCCACACATACTTCAAGATAATTGAGTAAGCTATTTTCGTATTTCTTTTCAAATATCCTTAGAACACATAAATCTTGGTTTAGTTTCACGCCCTTAGGCTCATGTAAAATTATGTTTTCTCATTACTAATTTTTTTAAATTATTTGGCTTAGATAAATTTGACAATTCAAATAACCTGGTGTGTTTTTATGTGAATCAATTAATTTTGCACAATAGTCTTTTAAAATGTCTTCATGCTTGTAAACAGACCCAGTGGAATGCAAGTGTTAAGGTATTTCAGTTTGTTGGATTTAAAAACTAATATGGTGATAAGTTATCATAATTCGATTTAAATAAAAACAGTAATATATTGATTTTTTTTTTAGTTTTGGTATGAAAACTCTGGCCTCAGCAGCAAACAAGACTAGGCAAGACATCTGACTCTCTGCCTGAGTAGATTAGGATCGTGAGGGTGACAGTAAGTCAATAAAGCAAAGCTTCCGGTCCTCGAGTCAATAAAAGAGCAGGAAATTCAGAGCAGTTTTTGAAATCTTCTCTCACTTTTTCAGTGCTTCCTTTTTGACGGTATTTCAATTTCATTTAGAAACTCCTTATGAAAGAAAATTTTTTAAGCAGACAGACGTATAGTAATTTTCCCTAATCAAAATAATCCATTACAATTAATGCAATTCTGCTGCCCATCCGAGATAGTGGTTAATGACTTTAACTGCCTCAGCGAAGGACCCGGGGTCGAATCCCGGAGAAGGCATTATAGAACATGGGCAGCAAGTGGATAATTAGAATATCCGATGTGTCGAAAGTTCGAGAGGTTGGTAGCAGGAAAAGAAGGCTGGTAGACCCTCTGACTCGTCCCCAGCGGGGGCTCTCCTTCAAAACTGTGGGAGGGACTCAGCAGCAAAAATCTAAGGTCACCTATATGGTGTCCAAGGCTCTTGCCAACGACAGGCGCAATCTCACCTCCTGGGCAAGACGAATTTCGTGGGCTTGTTTTGATTTCAGATAAACGATATTAGTCAGAATGACAATAACAACAATGCTATTCTAGTATATATTGGATTTGAATTCACAGAAATTTTTCTGTGTAGTAGGAGGTTCCTTGTCAGTATATTCAGAAATAATTGAGTTGCAGTTTATATCTGCTCTGTTGTATTGAGTGTTACTGATTTATAACAGAATTTCAATTTACTTTTTTTTTCGTAGATGAAAAGGAATGTAACTGCTTTAGAACTTTAATAAGAATTATATTCTTCATAGCACCGATTTATTTCTTCAAGAAAAGCAAATTCGAAAACCAACCACACAAAATGATTTGAAATCTAATTAAAAATAATTAAAATTTACAAAAACAAATTGCTTTTAGAAATAACTACATTAAAAACACTGCTCACTTCTAAACTGTTTAATTAATGCTTAAGTTTCGAGTTTTTTAACACTCAGTGAATTACAGTGCTTTATTCTTAGCGCAAATAATAATGCCTTGAACTCGGGCAACAGTAAGTATTCAGTTTACTGCTTGCGACACCTTTAGAAGGAGGAGGAAAAAGTAGCAGATTATCAGCTTAAGTGTCATTTTAAATCTTTTTATTCAAGAGCTTATCTTTAAGCTTCTTAATGATTTTTTTTTCTAAAATAAGGAGTCATTCGTTCACCAGTTAACTGTTTTATTTGTATAATTGCATGAAAAAAGCATTCTTTCGTACATTGACTTGCTGTAAACGCACAAAATCTTCAAAACATCATTATCATTAAAGGGTAAAAAACATGACCATTAACATTTTCTCTCATTAAAATATAAATTAACACGGTCAACGAATGTAACCATGTCGAAATACTGCATGGAAAATAAAGCGCGACTTCTTAGAGTAACTTAAAAACGAAACTTTTTTTTAAGAAGCATAAAAGTCTTGGTGATTCTGTTTATGTTTTGATCAACTGTTCGACATCTTTATAACAGAGCACGTTTGATATTTAGAAAGGTAAACCAGAATTCATAACAAAATACTACCAAACTGGACAAAGAATGGATCATTATCCAGCATATTGCGTCTTAGGATGTTACCTACGAGTTGCGTACATTTTTCTCGTTGCTAAAAGAGAAAATGCAATGCAATTGTTACGATGATAGCCCTTTTTGTCAGATATACGGGACCTGTGTTCTTAAATTATAATTATATCATTTCTTATTTATATGCTTTGTACATAGCAATTTTCCTTTTTCTTGCGATATTCCTTGCAAGGACAAATTTTTGTAATGTTTGTAGAGACATCAGGTTATTTCGAAGCTGGAGAAATGAAAAATGAGCATTGCCCGGGCCGGGACTCGAATCTCGAACTTTCGAATAAACGCCGACTGTGCTGACACAAAGGCATGTTTAGAAGGCGGCAGAAACACCTTATATACGCCCCCTTGTAAAAGGCGACTAGTTTTAGGGGATCCAATCATCAAATCCTGCCGTTGAAGAATCATCATCCTCCACCTCTTTAGTTCGGGCGCCACTGTTGAATCATTAGGTACTTTTTTTTAAATCAGAAGGAAAGAAAAAAATGCCGTCGCCAAGACTCAAATCACGGACCTCTCGAATACCTTCCGAGTGCGCTGACCACTACACCCCGAAGGCATGTTAAGAAGGCAGAAGAAACACCTTATACGTTAAAGGACGTTGTAAAATTTTTATCTAAAATTTAGTTTTGCTTTCTGTGTATACGATACAGTGTTTTCCAAACAAATATTCGTAAGATTACGTCGCATCCATTTCACAAAGAAAGGGAATATTAGCGTTTTAAACTCCTGTTCTTTTAATGCCTTATATTCAATTTTGCCTTTAAAATGATGCAAGTATTATATTAAAGCAATAAGATACTTAGATTAAAAACTGCATCCAAATCATATGTTTATAATGAATGTTTGAATAAAATCCGTTTGGTTGTCCGTTAATCTATTCGGCAAAATATAGCAGCTTATATGTTATTACTGACAATACAGAACATAAAACTACTACTACCAGATTTCGTGCATGCCTGTTAGTTTTCCTGGAACTCGAAAGCAATTTATTGGATGGAAGTTAAATTTAATAAACGCATTCATGACTTCAATTTTTAGCTTTGTGGGCTTCTTTCGTACGGTCTCGATCGAGTGGCATTTGGAGTTTCACACACATGCAGTGTAAAATCCAAATCCTAGTTTCCGCCATATGTTCAAAATTCTTCCCGGTATGTTATCGCAGATGTATAAGGATCAGAGAAGTCTATTAGCCACGCAAGTGGCTCTGGTTCGAATCTCTGGCAAAATCTGCCTGTATATGATTTTAATGCCTTTGAAGTGAAAGGATATAAAAGACACCTGCTAGTCCAAAAATTCTTTTGAGAGATCTACCGACCATGAGATTCTGAGATTCTATACCCCGGATGTTCTCAGAAAGGACTGGCTATAATAGCATTGTTACGAGATTTCCAAACACTTTTGCTCCCACACCTCCAATTGCATACTTCCTGATTCCACCCCCATTGTTTTAATCACGGTGTACACATTCAGCTATATTCTCAGATACTGATGTTAGTATAGTTCGTACTTAGTTAGTCTCAACCGCAACCCTGACTTGCATTCTGCCAAAACACATAGACTCGTCCAAAATGGGCGTTATTATTTCTGCGACGTGGAAGTTCAGATGAAAATCTTCTTCTCTAGAAAGAGATAAGCTGGAGGGAAAAAAAGTACTCATCTTTCCACCCTATTTTGAGACTAATTCGGTCAGAATGGCGCATGCGTGTTTGCGCTCATGGTCGTGGATGAGGCAGTCGAATTATAATAAAAATAATAATAATAATAATAAAAAAACTAGTGCTGCGACAACAAGTGCAGTAACCAAATAGTTACCTAAAGACAGCGAGAAAGATATGCGTTATTTGTACCCACAAAATAAATTTAGCGTCATTGCTTTCTGTACGAAAGGAATTACAGAAGACACTACATATACCGAAGGCCGTTAAAATTTATTTGAGCAAATCTTGGCAAAGTTTCAAGAACCGCCTTAGGAGAGATAATTAAAAGCATTATCGTATTTCGTTCTAATTTGTTTAGTTACGCAATCAGTTATATCCAAATAACGTAACAAGTATTATTAATTTTTCTCTCTAAAAGAATAGGTTTTCAGCAAACTCTGATGAATGTTTAAGACAAAAATAGGTCCTCAATACTATAACAGGAAACAGCTGACATTTTTGCAGATTCCTTTAATTGATTCAATGCCTGAAAACTAGGTAGTATTATATATTATATACCACTATTTATTATTACATGGATAATTAGTATCCAATATCAATATGATTTAAAATGTCCAATTAGGTAGTTGCCATATACTATGATTCTACATTTAGACCCCTCCAAGTGTTACTAACTCTCCAAGTGTTACTGGATAGTCTGCATTGCCAAAAAAATACTCTGATACATATCATTAATCAATATGAAGTATATGTCCCTATAATACAAATGATTATTAATTGGAGAGCACATTAACAGCATTTATTGAGCTTTTACATACGAATGAATTATATTATTACTTGCGGTAGCGCAGAACACCGTTTATAGTAACCTAAAATGAGAGGGAATTGTTATATTAAACGTGTAAACTTTCAGTTGGCGGAATCAACCAAATGCGTCATCCACGTAATACAGGTTATAAGGTATTTCTCCATTCTTCTTAGCATGCCTTCGTGGTGTAGTGATCAGCACGCTCGGTGTGTATTCGAAAGGTCCATGGTTCGAATCCCGGTGACGGCATTGCTCATTTCTCATGCCTTCAAAAAATACCTAATATCTCTACAGATTCCACCGAACAAAAAAAGGTCGAGGATGATGAATCTCCACCACCAGGATTTGGCGATTGGGTAACCTAATCCCCAGTCGCTCTTTAAAAGGGGGTATATAAGGTATTTTTCTCTCCTTCTTAGCTTTCCTTCGTGGTGTAGTGGTCAGCACGCTCGGCGCATATTCGAGAGGTCCGTGGTTCGAGTCCTTTCGAAGGCATTGCTCATTTTTTACCTCTCTTACTTTCAAAAAAAAAAATCTGAAAATTGTAAGATTTTAAATTCCGACTAAAGGGGAGTTTTTTTTAACATTTTGCATCTTACCTTTGTTTATTAAATATCCTGTTCTTCGCACTTAAACCATAAAATTCAGTTCAACAGCAATATTGCAAAATAAATTTAAAATGAGCATACCTTTAGAATTTCCGATCACAGTCGCGCCCTGGAGATAAGAATGTTTGTTCGCTTTGAAGTCCTTGGGTTTGTTAATCAAAAATTCGTTAAGTTTTACAATATATGAAATCGATAAAAAAAAACAAATTCCAAATTTCAAATTTGGGAGTCCAGATGCTCATATTCGCAGGAGGATTACCTTAATTCAAAATTTGAAGGCTGTAGGTACCGTTGCTTTATCACGATGGGAGAAACATGCATACATTTATGCAGATTCTTCATTCTTTAATTTCTTTAAATATAATACAAGGTGATAATATTTGGTGCAACAGTCTGAAAAGTGAAACGCTTGTGGAGAAAATTGCCCCTTTGGACTGAAAAACCTAATGTCTCTACAAGGTAATTAAATCGTTGTATAACATATCAAAGTTATGTACATTAAAATTATTTTAAAGGATTTTACAGTGGGGATGACCAAGAGAATGATATAATGGCAAAGCAGAGTGTATTTTTATGCACATGTTAAACATTCTTCTAGAGATATACTGACCCATCAGCGGCCGAGCGGTAAAGTTGATGAACTCTGGTAGTTCGGTCCGACGTTCAAACGAGAAGGAGCAGGCTAGTTGCATGTGCGTTTACGTAGTTTTCCACATGTGTAACGTGTGTACGAGTTAGTTTATCTTAGAAAGTGCTCCATGAGGGCATTACACCCTTTAGGGAAATAGCCCTCGAGTATTTGCCGTAAGCTCGTAAACCAAACCAAACCTTCTAGGAATATTATGTAAAGAAATAGATTTAACTACCCCTGAGTGTTATAAATAAAAAAATAATGAAAGGAATAGTGAAAGAAAATAAAGGGTTTTTTTTTTCATGAAGCATATCGCGCAAAATAAAGTATTGAAGGAAAATAAGCAGAGGAAAAAGGAAAGAAAAGTAAATGCTCAGAAACAAGTTGCAAATAATTGCAGAAAGAAAGCACTAAATAACTACCACTGAAGGTACGCCTTTGCCATGTAACTGCGAGAAAGAGAAAAACTGATCTTTTGCTGCTGTTCTGGGAAATACTAATGACGAATGTATGGTTACCGATATTTCATCCGTAAGTTATCTATATTCTGAGCTTTCCATATAAAGGAGAGAAAGGCATGCGGCTTTTATTTAGCTGTATAACTTGTAGAAATATTATTCTGAAGTATGTTGCCAAAAATAGCTTGCGTATCATAATGGCATTAGAAAAGTGTACTTGAATGGCAATTAAAATTTAATTGTCAGCAGCATTTTAATCAGAAAAACGTTGATGCAGTTTAGTATCATCATGGAAGGCTTTGATTAAAACATTTCTGGTGCCACCTTTACTATAATATTGTCATGAGAAAATGACTGTTTACATTACATTACACGAAATTTTCATTTTACATTTATCTTCAATTTCCTGATATTGTTCTTAACTATTCCTGTTTGCAACTAACTACATGACACGTCTGGTTTCTTTGTAGAGACATTAGGTTATTTCGAAGCAGGAGACATGAAAAATGAGCATTGTCCTCGCCAAGACTTGAACCTCGAACCTCTCGAATACGCGCCGAACGTGCTGACCACTAGGCTAGGAAGGAATCCTAAGAAGGCGGAAAAAATACTTTATAACGCTTTAGATTTTGTTTTTATTCTTTTCCGTGCGTATCCTTTATTGTTTAACCACTATACATTCTTTTTGCACCATTTCTTAGTTTAAGTTTCCATACTTTCAAAAATATAATACAAAATTTACAAATTTGAAAACTTACCACTTTCGGATGCAAAACGTAATTTTTCCTTTGCTTATTTTCTGTTGCGTATCTTTAATTATCGGCTTTATTTATTTACTATTGTGGACCCTTATACAATGCTAATTTATAATATTTGCTGATGTAAGAGATAGACTCCCATTACAATTGAATAAAAATATTTTTTTTATATAAATGGTATTATGCGTACTTTTATATTAGCTTATAGTTGCACTTTGGACTCAAATAGTATAGTCATGATTTACAGATTGACGTCCGTCGAGGAGTTTCTCAAATCTGAGTGGAAAAGTTCCCCAAATTGATAATATTGCCACATTAACATGAATTAACAATTCCTGTAAATCAAACATTTCCCACATATACGAAATCTCAAGCAATTTAATTTTTGATAAAAATCTATGAAATATTTGATTTTCTTTAGTCAACTATTTGACAGTGTTTTAAGAGCAAGTTTAAGTTTCCATAACTATTTATAGAAATACCTATGCACGTGTCATCCTACAAACCTATATTTATCTTTTGAATCTGCTTCAAACAATCGAAATTTTAGAAAGCAGAATTTAGTTAATATTTTAAAATAACATATGCCATACATAAACACCGGGGGTCCTGCGACAAGCTGACCACTTGTCCAGGCAAAGATGCGCAAGCACCCCAGAACCCTAGAAATCTAATATCAGGACACTGCTGGCCATGGCTCTCTAAGGGCTGTTTGTAACGGCGAGTTTAGTTCTAGTTTACACCATGCGCTCCTTGCTTTTCAGCTGTAATTTTTAAAAAAATTTCGCTTGCCTTCATTTTTACTAAATAATCCCTTAGTTTGTCATGTTTTTGTTTTTCTTTGCTTCTTGAAATAAAATACTGAATTTCTGAAGAAATGTCTGAAAGTTATCTTTGCCTAGAAATATTTTGCATAATTACATGGATTTCTGAGTTTTTAATTTGCTATACTTGTTTATCATTAAAGACTTCTTATTGAAACTGAAGGCAAATTTCTTTTTAGTTACAATAATTTCTTGGTAAAATTACAACACTAGATTTTGTTTCTTTTATGTAACCGGATAATTAAGGTTTTAACAAAATTACGTAGTCGTGATTATCTTTTGAAAACAGTTATCTAGTTTTGTTTCTCAGTTTTCTATTTTTTTTAAATATCGTTTACTTTATTTACTTTATTCTCTTCCTTGTAGCTTCGATTTCTTTTATTGCCTTACGTCTTTCAATGTTAGCTTGATAATTTTAACAGCAAAGTACTTACTATATTATTGACCAAATTTAAAAATAGATCTTGACGTTAAGTAACTCAGCCTTAATCAATAAACAAAGAATTGCCTTGTAAGATATTTTCTCGCTCTTTTCCGCATACCTTCGTGTGCAAAAGGAAGCACTCTCGACTTGTATTCGTTAGGTCCGGAGTTCAAATCCTGACGAGGGCATTGCGGTTTTCTTCAGTTTTTTTGACAAGAAGAAAATTCTAAATGACTCTAAAAGAGACACCCTAACTAAAAGGTGGCGGATGATAGCTCTTCACCACAAGCATTTGGTGTTGGTTCCCCTCATCCTCAATCGCCCTTTCAAAGGGAGAAGTATATAAAGGTATTTTCTTTCTCCTTTCCGCATAGTTTCGTGGTATCCAGAGTTCGAATCCGGACCAGGTTATTGCGAATTTCTTCAGTTTTCTGACATCGAAAAAAATTTCTCAATGATTCTAGAAGTGGCCCTCGAACTAAAGTTGGAGGAGGGTAATTTGTCACTAGCAGGAATTTTTCCTTATCCCCCTGTCGCTTCTTAAAAGTGGAAGTATATAAGTTATCCCCCCCGTCCTTCACGCATGTCTTCGTGGTAAAAATGGAAGCACTCTCGATACGTATTCGAGAGGTCCAGAGTTCGATTTTCGGCGAGGGCGTTGAGGATTTCTTCGGTTTGCTAACAAAAAAAAAATTCTAAATGTCTTTAGAGCAGTTTAAAAATCTTTATTACATGCTTTTCACACTAAAAGTTTTAATACACACTGTTGCAAGTTGAGAAATCAAATAATCAATACACAATACTGTTTATTATTATGAGCCTTATATTTTATGTAGGATATAGGCTAAACGTATTTGCTGTTGTCTAAACGGAAGCCAATCAAACCTGTGTTTGTGCAGTGGACAGGGACAGCATAAAAAGAACCGCATGAAAAAAATCGTTTACAGTTGACTTTTTTAAGTTATCATGTAGTCGGTGATCAGTTTTTGCTACGACTCTTGTTTCATTAGATGCTTGTATATGATAGCCAGACATACAAGATTGTGTACGGTAGATTGTGTTTGCTTGTGTATGGTAGCCAGATATACAAGACTAAAGCTCTTTTTTATGGATTATTAATTTTTTTAATTTTTTTATTGGTAACTTCGTCAATTATGCTCCAATTCGATTAAAATTTTCATATACCACACAATAAAAAAATCGCTCAAAAACGAAAACAAAACAAAACAAAAACACACACACACAGAAACATGTTTGAGTGCATATCACAAAATTAATCCTGTCAGTGATCAAGGTCAGTAACTGAAAGTTTCCTGACTTAAGTATTGAGTTACATAAGAAGTCATACTGTAGTAATCAAGCGCTCGGGAATCATCGTAAATCATAAACGCCCCAACGTTATTAACTGATATCTGTCATTTCGATGGTGCCGTTTGCAATAACGTGCTAGGATATGTCTCACTGTTCAAGCTTTGCATAACGATAGAGACGTCACCCGTAGCTAAATCATACCGCAAGCGTAAATCCGATGCATTTCCTTGAAACTAACAGTTTTCTTTTATTATTGTTGTTGGTCTGCATTTATTAATGTTACACTTCTTCAGTACAAAAAGTGAAATATTAATTTCTTCTCTTTGTTAAACTTAGCTTCTTCCCAGATTTTCGACATTATTGAGAAAATTATAGACGAAATATTTATGATCTGAAAAATTTCGAAAGGTGCTCATAATTACGAAATGGAAAATTTATAGCTACGAAAAAAGAGAGTAAAGCAAGGTGAAGATGTTTATTTTGATGAAACTATTACTACGCATTGCTAGAGAGGCTACAGTTATATATATTTTTCATTAGCAAAAAAAGAAAAGAATAATTATTGGTAGATAACTATCAATAGAAATATCTGTTATCACATAATAATCAAAAATATTCATTGATTCGTAAACATATCAGGTACTGTCAATGAGTTGAAGAAATACTCATTTTGTGAGATATGAACATATTATTTGATTTGGTTCCACGTATACCTTAAACAAGCCAAGTTATTCTATTCTGCACTAATACTTTTAAAATTCAGATGTACTAAAATACTGTGAATTACATAAAAGAGTAATATGTTTACGCAAAATGTTTAATAAACTGTTCATAGAATACTTAATAACACATAGTATACTTATGTAAAATATATAGTATATACATTTGTATAAGATAAAAAATATGTAAATATAAATAATAATTTAAATTAGCGAAGCCCATAATTACGCTTTTTAATTTTGGTACTTATTTCTCTGTTTTAAAAATAGTGATAACTGTTTCAAAATTTAAATACAACATTCCAGATTTTATATCTAGGCCTTGCTGAAATGCGCATTTACTCTCCTGCTATCGCTTACCTTGTGAGTGAGTGTCTTGCTTCTGCCTTGTATTATCCATTTTTTCAACAAGTGATCGGGACATTAGATTATTTCGAAGCATGAGACATGAAAAATGTGCATGGATTTTTTTTCGAAGCAGGAGACATAAAATATGCGCAACGCCTTTGCCAGGACTTGAACCACGGACCTCTCGATTACATGCCGAGAGTGCAGACCGCTACACTATAAAGTCATGCGAAGAAGGCGGGAGAAATACTGTAAATTATCCCTTTCTTAAAGAGCGACTGGACATTAGGAGACCCAATCACCAAATCCTGGTGGTGAAAAATCACCATTCACCACATTTTAGTTACACTATAGAGACATTAGGTTATTTCGAAGCAGGAGACATGAAAAATGTGCAATGTCCTCGCCGGAACCCGAACCACGGACCTCTCGAATACGCTCCGAGCGAGCTGACCACTACACTAGGAAGGCATACGAAGAAAGCGGGAGAAATACCTTACAATGTAATAAATGTATATAAATTCGTTGCGGGTGCTTGTTGCATTCAATAGTTATGTGAAAGGAAGAGTACGTGTCAGAAGAAATTCTTAATGAGAGAATAAATTTATGTGTCTTTACTACATAACATTCAACATTTGCAAGTTTCTCCTTCTATTTCGCATGTTAGTTGCGTGCGGCCACTTCTCTCTACAACATCTAGGCAATTATTAAGATAATGAATGGCCGCCCTCACTTTCTTCCAAATCGTCTCTACCAACAATTTATCATTATATAAGTTAGGCATCTTTTAAGCCTTATATATAAGATTTGGAAAGCTTTGTTTAATGTTCTGAACGGTGACTGGTCAAGAACGTGACGGTGACAACGTCGGTGTCAACTTAACAGTGACGCAATGCAGATGATATTAATGCTGGTTCGGTTTCAGTAGTGAGGTAAAAAAAAAGTTATAACTATTTTTACAACACAGATCGGATGTACCAAATTAAAAAGAGGAAATAACGGCATTATGCTAATTTAAATTATAACTTTTATTTAGCCCAAAGGGGCAATTTGCCCAAGAGAGCTATAAATTTTGTTTTGGCATTTTGCGTTGATTCACTACAAACTCCGAATCACTTTTTAAATTGTTTTCACCAAATATTAGAGCCCTGTATTATATTTAAAGAAGGCAAATGATGAAGAATCTGCATAAATGTGTGCACGTTTCTAGCATCGTGATAAAACAACGGTACCTAGAGCAATCAAATTTTGAATAACGTACGTCTCCACTCTAATATGGACATCTGGAAGCCAAAATTTGGAATTTGTTTTATTATTTATTTTGCATTCTGTAAAGCATTTATGAGTTTTTGCTTAAGAAACTCAACAGTTTCAAAGCGAGCAATGGCAACACTGAACGACAAATAGAACAACTTTGTCTCCAGCGCACGAGACTGTGTTTCAGAAATTCTAAACATATGCTCTTTTGAATATTTTGGGATATTGCTGTTGAATTAAATTTTATGGTTTACATGCGAAGATCATGATATTTAATAAATAAAGGTAACATACAAAATTTAAAAAACGTTTCTTTGGGAGTAATATAAAATTTAAAAGCTTTCAGATTATATATATATACACACACAGAGGTTCGCAGAAGATGAAACCAATCGCTTTTTAACCATGCCGCCAAGCCTGCTGTATAGATGTGACTGAAAGGAAAATCACAACTAACTTGGTCGTTAAAACATCATTTCTATTTTTACAAAAACGCAAAACAATTTTTCAAACATATATTTCTGCTTAAACTGGCAAAGCATTAGAGATGTTAAATGTGCAGGTATATTTATAAGCTCAGGAATTCTTTGCTTTAATCCTGAGCAGCGAACGGACAAAGTTTTTCGCAGTCCTGAGAATGTGCAGGGAAAGTGTGATGTAGCTAAAACCTATATGACGAACTCATATACATATAGAAGATAGATAATTCATTATTAGATTTTTGAGAACATGTAAGCACATTTTGAATTTTCATAAACTGTAACAGAAAACATTCATTTGTCTACATGTTCTTCTGTCAATTTACTCTATTTTCAGTCATCTTAAATTTATTTCCATCACGTATGTTTCTTGGACAAATATTTCCGTGGTTCACCATCAAGTAATAATATTTGATCATGAAAATAAGCTCAAGGATTTTCTGCCCTTCAAAGATTTTCTTAAGTGAGGGTAACTATTCGGCAGTCAGATTTTTCAGTAGTTTTCACATTCCTTTTTTATTTGAAGCTAATGAAGCTTTTTTCATTATTCTATCATCACTAATGCACCCAATAAATGCTGTCATTAGCCGCATCTAAATAGATTTTTCACCTTTGTGTATTAATATTATTTAGAATTTAAAAAAGTCTTTAACTAACAATTCCTTTTAAATTTTTTGATTCCTTACTAAACACCGTTTTCTGTGAACACCGTTTACGGCATTCATATTACAATTAAAACGTAATTTTTCAGTGAACTACATATTTAACCAGTCTACAACTTGCAATAAAATCCCTGAAGTTATTATTTCTTTCCTGTAAATATTTAGAACTCAGTAGAGTTTCTTTACAATTCGGAATCAATATAATCAGGCCTCTAATATCCATTAATGTAACGCGCAAAACATTTCTGTTTTAGGAAAATGCTTTACAGCCTTTCAAAAAAACCTACGCTATTAAACAGCTCTTAAAATTATTCTGGCAAACATGGAACCTAATATGTCCCTGGAAGAAAAAATGAACTAAGGAAATAAGAATTTAAGAAATGGTGGAATTTAAGAATATTTTAATTTAATGAAGGAATTTAAATGAAGCAATTTTTAAGAAGAATTAAAAATTATTTAGGAAATAATTAATTAAAAACTATATTAGAATTACACTCATGTCCATAAATTAAGGATAAAGCAAAATCAGGCATAGGAAGAGTTAGAAGCAAAACAAATTTGACTTATTTGTAAAGCTTATTTATTAAACAAAAGGTAATGAGCAAAAAAGATGCCATATGTTTGATATTATTAAAAAAAATTAGCGATTTTTTCTCCCTGGAGCAAATTACAAAAAAAAACTGTTTACAAAAAACCAATATTACATGGTTGGTATGATTGTTAAATACATTGTATGTCTCCCAGACGATGCAATACAGCCGTACAATGCCTAGGTATGCTGAGTATCTAATTATCGATCTGATCTTGGGGAATATATCACCACTCAAAAATCAATGCTCTCCGAAGTTCCGGTAGACATGTAAGAGGAGGTTGACGGCGTGCAACTCGTCGGCCAAGCATGTCCCACACGTGCTCTAATGCTCTAATGGATTCAAGTCCGGTGAGAATGTTGGCCAGTTCATACGGGTGATATCCTCCGATTGAAGGCATTCGCTTACGATGTTTTCACGGTAAGGACGGGCGTTGTCATCCATAAACACAAATTGTGCGCCCATGGCGACCCGAAACAAACATACATGTTGTTCCAGAATGACGTCCCGATAGATTTGGCTTGTCATGTTTCCAATTTGAACATTCAGGTCAGTTCTAGAACCCAGAATAATTCCACCCCAAACGAGCACTCCCGCACCACCGTAATGGTGTCGTTCAGTGATGTTTTCTTGGTTTTATCGGGTACCTGGAGCTCTCCATATGAAAGTCCGGCAAGAATCAGACTGCAAGCTAAACCTGGACTCGTCGGAAAACATCACACAAGCCTACAGTTGCGGTGTCCACAATGCATGCTTTCTACTCCAGGCTAACCGCAGGCGACAGTGAGTTGCAGTAAGTGGAACGCATCTGACAGGTCTACGAGCATATAAACCAATCTGCCCTATGCGTCTGTACACGGTCTGCCTTGAAATTGTCGTACCAGTGGCTGAAGAGAGCTGACGAGACAGGTCTAAGGCTATGCTCCGCCTGTTTCTCTTGGCAGTAACTGCCAAATACCGGTCCTCATTCCGCGTTGTAACTCTGGGGCGACTTGTGCTGTAACGTCTACTCACATTACCATCATCTTGGAATCGTTTCCAAAGCCTGGAGATGGCACTCTGGGCAATTCCAAGTTCGTCTGATACTTCCAGTTGGGTACGCCCACATTCCAGACGGCCAATAATTCTACGACGTAAAAAATCATCCAAATGCGCCCTTTGTGTCATAACTAATCGGTTATTGCACTGAATTGCTTATAAAGCGCCTGCGAGCAATTTTACTTCTTTGCCTGTATTCCTTATATATCACTCTCTTACACTCTCAGCGATGTGACGTACCATCGGTGTCATCTGGTTACTTCCTGAAATGTGCACATGATTCTTTAAGATGTGTGTAGTGATTTTACAGGTAATATATTTATTTTAGAGTTCGATTTCCTCGTGACTCCGAATTATCCTTAATTTATGGACATGAGTGTAATTAAGAAGAATTGCGATTAATTAAGAAGCATATTACTTTAGATTTATTAAGAAGAAGGTTACTTAAGATTAAATTAAGAAGAAGATTACATAAGATTTGAATAAAAATTATAAATAATTAAATTAATTAAGATTATAAGTAAGATTAATTAGGAAGAATTAATTAAGAAATTATGGAATAAAGGAATAATTAAAAAATCTAAGAAAAGAAATGAAATGAAAAATTAAAAATTTAAGAAATGGATCGAAACGGATAAGCTTTCAGTGTACAACTTGTCTGGGCATGTGACTACTTGAGGCAGTAATTTTTAGGTAAACTATCTATTAAGATATTTGCTTTTAACTTACTGTACCTTCGAACTTTTTAGAAGATACAATTACACGACGTTTTCTGTGGGGTATGCAGCGAATGCCCAGTACGCAGGCAAAAAAATTTAGTAAAATTTCCCTGCGGAAGGACAAGTACATTGTCCAATGGTTTATTGTTTTGAGCAAAAATGAGTGAAAAAAGACTTCTTAGTCCAAAGGCTAAAATTAATTTTGAAATTATACACAATAAACCCTCTCTAACACGAATTTCAGAGTCTGAAAAATCAGGTGTTAAAAAAATTCGTCCACTGAAAACTCAGATTTTATTTTTGGAATAAATATTTTCTGCACATTAACCTTTTATAGCATGTAGTAATTTACTATATAATATATTATGCATATAATATATTATATAGTACTATAATATATTACGCATGTTGTCATAGAAAGCACAATGCAGTGCAGCATTAATTACTGTATTGTAAATTTAAAAAATGTATTCTCAGATTATTTTTTGGCGAAATATTTCAGTACATTGCGCCGTCGCAGATGGGAAGGAAAATACCTGATAACTTCACGGCCAACTCTATTAATGGCTTTCCGTAAAATGATAGGTTAATTCGGATGTTGTCGAAAACATTCTACAGTGTACAAGGGGTTTCTTGGAGGGTGGGAGGAATGAATTGTCCTTCTCATGATATTTCTTATATCTCAGACGCAACTCTTTGTCCATCAGATTCAACTAGAGTACACACGACAACATCGTCATCTGCAGTAACAAACTGCAGATAACTAACAAACTAACATCAGTGCTCGCAGTATCTTGTAGGCCAAGGTGGGCAGACATTTCCAGGGTACGCGCTATTTCTAATTTTTTCAAGGTTTTGCGGTCCACCCAGTGGCGTAGGTGTATTGGGCTAAAAAAAGGCCAATAATATTTATTATAACTTAATAATAAATGCGGAATATGTACTTATCTACCTAACCCTACCTAAACAAATTACTCTTTTAAAACCGCGTTTAAAGCAAAACGCAAGATGCAAACATAATAATAATAATAGCCAAAAATATAATAATTTAAAATGACGCATTTAATTTTAAACAAACCAAAATGCATTAGAAAATAAATCATTTTCATCAAGTTATTTTTCGTAGTTATAGTTAGCAGTAGATTTAGTCCACATACAGTTCCACAATCTAGACATCTCTTGAATACCTATATTACCAACTGCTAATCTTGCACTGGATTCTAACCGGTTGTCTGTGAGACGGAAACGATATGTTGTCTTAAATATATTCATTGTTGAAAATGCAGATTCACATAAGTAGGTAGAGCCAAAGAACAATGTTAAACGAAATGCAACTTCTTTTTAAACTAGAATACTTTACTTCGGCATTCAGATTCCAAAAGTTATTGTTAGGTTCTGAACTACGCGCTTTTAAAATTTTGTCATTTTGAAAGAGAAAAACTTGGTTTTCCTCAATATAGAATATATAACTTAGTATAGAGAATATATAATATATATTTTCAGTTATGGTGCTCTTCCAATGAAGGTTTATCTGCCGTCTACAAGTCCACCTGTTGGAGGCTGCAGATACGCTCTCTACTGGTATATATCTCGTTGGAAGCAACGGGGGCCACCTATTAGGTGCTTCTATAATGAAATGCCCACCACTTCCAGCCCTTGTAATAGCGCAAATGTAATGGCTATTAAATAAAGCACCCGGCCCTTAAAGAAAATCGAAAGCGATCCATAATTGGTTACATTTAAATTGTCTACGTAGAATTAAATCCAAAGGTCAACTTAAAAACATGATTCTTATAAAACATTGCCTCTACAAATTACTTCGAGGTTGTACTAAACTGAATTACAACGACACGGTTGAACGTAGATGTTCCAGCGAACAAGGATACATATATAGGCAGAAAGTCTTAAAATTGCAAACAAATTATGATATAAGTAATGCAGACAGTAAAAACAGTTAGGTATTAATCTAATCACTAATAATATGGCTTTATGAAATCCAAACTGCTTCAGAAATGGAATATCAAAAAATACAATCAGGATGTCATTGCATGAATGTAATCGAAAGAAATGGTATTTTTGGCGTTTTAGTAGGGAATTTCTAATATCTTTTGCTTTATATACAAAATCTGTTCTAATTTCTTTAGATAGTGTAAGGCGAAATGCCCAGTTTCGCTAAGGCAGCTTCCCTGCAACGGGATTTAATTTTGCCAGATTTGGGTAAAATCACCCATTTCACGACAAAATTGGCTATATGCCATAGACGGTCAAGAACATTCTAGAACGAAGTCTTACCAGTTTTCCTGCGAACGTTCTCGAAGACAGATCCAAAGCTATAAATACCCTGCTGTATGCGGAGTAGCAGATTGGTTGTGAAGAGTACTTTCAGTGTGCTGAGTTTAATAATAGTACTTTGAGTTCAGATATTAGCTTCAGAACGGTCAACCGAGTCGAGAGCTGAACTTTAGTGCTTTGCCGTGAAGCTTTTTTCACGTTTATAACCTAATAATTTGAAGGCTGTGTTGCTGATTGTTTCAGCATGTTTGCCGTAGTTTTTCGACGACTGTAAAGCGTCTTCTTCTGTGAAGCAATGATGAATAAATTGTGTTTTGATTCTTCTTCAAGTGTTGTCATCAATCATTCCAAATCCACGAACACGTAGAACGCGACAGCTGGTGTCAAAAGTGATATTTGCTAGTGAATACCAGTGATCCGCCTGCAAGAGAAAGCTATGGGCGAAAAAACGAAGGCTTTGATAGACGTGTTAGCAGCTGTGAAAGCTGGACAGGAGAGGATGAAGGCTGAGATCAAGAGTGAAATAAAATCAGGTCAAGACGAAACAAAAGCAGCACAAGAAAATCTGCAAGAGGAACTGTAACAGATGAAAGTAGAGCAAAGCAAGATTAAAAGCGAAATGGTGAAGCTCAGCGAGGAAACCTAAGCTAAATCAGAAGACATGAAAGAGAAAGTGGAGGAACAGTTACAGAAAACTGGAGCCAAATAGTAGATGTGGAAGAAAGATTTGAAGAAAAATTGAGGAAGCTCCGGAAAGAAATAAATGTTTTGAAAGAAAACCGGACTGAGCCACAGAATGAGCCTGAGGATTTTAAGTTTCTCCTACTTTCTTCTCATAAGGTAATAAAACCAAGCATAACAATCATATTTAAAATCATCATGGAATGTGTATAAGACACAGTTTTCAATCGTGGGGGAAACTGACAAGTGGGACACATGAAGTCCTCACATTTGGTTGCATCACTCTGACGGCGATGCTACAGATATCTTAGGAGTCCTATAAGAAGACCAGATTTCAAATGTGAATGCCCTTTTGAATGCATTGGAACTGAATTACGGAGAGAAAGCATATCCGGACTGTCCACCAGATGTCCGCGATAATCTGGCCCTGATGCTTTTCGTCAATGCAGTCAAGGGTGCGGAAATTTTAAAGGCTCTCAGATTGGTGGATTTAAAAGACCTAAAATCCGCCTTACTCTCCGTCATGAAGTTTGATCCACGAGTCGACTTAACAAGCTACTTGAAAAGATCGCCATCCCATTGGAGAGACTCGAATATAAGATCCAAATTTTGATGTCGTTAGTTTGAGAAAGGAAATGAGAGAGATTCGGCAGGTGTTAAGAAGGATGAATTCAAGCAGCACTCAAGAGAAAATAATAAAGTGCTGGAATTGCGGACCGGAAACCACATCTCCACAAGCACTGTGAAACCAAAGCAGGAAAACGAAAAAGCGGCAATCTCACGGGGCGGAAGTCGCCAGGTAGACGTTCAGCTCCTTTGGAAATTCTCCAGATATCTTCAGTGAGCAGCGAAGATAACAGACCGTTCATAGAAGGATACGTGAATAAGCATTGTTGTAAAAATATCATCGATGAAGGAGCAAATATAGTTAGAATAGACGTAGCTCGAGAATTGGACGAAACGTTGCCCTGGACTTCGCCCTGTGTGACTTTACAATTACAAGTGATAAAATTCCAAATGAAGGTAAAATTAACATCATAATTACCTCCGTAAATGACTTACCAACACTTGGCTTTCGTCGCTGGCAATGTGGACAAATTAATATTTGGACTCGACTTTTTGCGGAAGTAAAACTTAACACTAGATTTTAACCATAACGAGATGCACTCTGCAAAGGAAGATATAACTGTGTTTGAAATGAAAAACAGTATTCCTTCAGCTCACCAAGTAACAACAAAAACAGATATCACCATCCCGCCAATGACAGAATTATTAATAACCTTCTGCACAGAAAAAATAGCTTTAAATTAGGAATAGCCTGAAAATAGACCAAGGCATAGCTAAAAATAGCGACAGTCGCTCGATTAGTGGCCTCGACACCTTTCGAGGAATTTCATTCCTGTGAGAGTGGCGAATGTTAACTAAAGACCGAGAACCATCGAAAAGGGGAAGTTACTTGCGTTTGCAAAGCTTCACCTACAATTCCGACTGAGGCAACTCGAAAAATCAATGGAAAAAATTCTGCGAAGTGAAAACAGCGAACAAAGACACGTGGCAGAGAACACAATTTAAGAATTTGAAGATCTATTTTCTAGAACATCCAGAGATGTTGGTTTCACAGAAATGACACAACACTGTTACAGGGGATCCCTCTTCGATCAAGCAACATCCCAGAAGTCTTCCATTCGTAAAATAGGAAGAGGTTGGAAAATTTCTGAAAGACATGCAAGAAAATGACATCACCGAACCATCCACAAGTCCATGGGCATCTCCTATAGTTCTCGCCTGGAAAAAAAGATGGCTCGACGAGATTTGTTTTCGATTACAGGAGAATAATGTCACTAGGAAAGACAGTTATCCTCTTCCTAGGATTGACTATACTCTAGACACCCTATCAGGAGACAAGTTGTTTTCCATTCCGGATTTCAAGAGCAGATGATGGCAAGTGGAAATTCATTCTGATCATAGAAAGAAAACCGTGTTCGCTACCGGACAAGGACTCTGGCAGTTTAAATTTATGCTTTTTGGACTCTAAAACGCCCGTGCAAAATTTGAGCGCCTGATGGTACGAATATTGTCTGGTCTGCTTAGATGACATCATTACAGTGGGCGGTATTTTCGAGTAAAATCCATAAAATATTGGGAAGATTTTGAAGAAACTGAATGCTGAGTCATTCGAAATTCAAGCTGTTCCGCAGTGTACTCACCGATCTGGGGCACGTCATCTCCGCCGAAGGTGTCCGTGAAGATCCAAGACAAGTCGTTAAGGACTGGGAATGCCCTGTGTATATTCATCAACTACGGAGCTTCCTGAGATTCTGTACCTATTACAGAAGATTCGTGAAGGAGATCTCCAACATCACAATCTACGTGCATAAATTAACAGAACATAAACAAATATTCGTGTCGACTGAGGAGTGCGAAAAGCCCTTTAAGCAGCTGAAGGTGGCATTAACATCTACGTCCATGCTCGCATATCCCCCAGACCGACAAATAATTTGTATCAGACACAGATGCGAGCAACGAAAATGTGGAAGCTGTCCTTTCTCAAATGATTAATCGTCAAAAAGGAGTAATAGTCTGTTGGAAAAAGTGCTTTGTCCAAACAGGAAAGGGAATTATTGCGTCACACGTAAAAAATTGCTCGCTATCGTAAAGGCCATAGAGCATTTCTATCATAATCTCTATGGCAGAAAATTCTTGTTGCGGAGCGATCATGCATCCCGAAACTGACTATTGAATTTCAAAAATCCCGAAGGACAAATAGCCAGGTGGATTCAGACTCCAGGAATATGACTTTGAGATGACACATCGTAAATGCTCCTCCCACGGAAATGCAGATGCTTTATCCAGGAAGCCTTGTCCCGCACACTGCAACCATTGTTCAAGACCATAGCATTGTTTAAGGGAAAGGTAAAGAAATGTACAGGACGAGGACGGGAGTTTTGATGTTTTAAGCAAACTGGTTAGCGAAGACTTCAGTTTTCTAAGGGTTAAGCATTGCTATAGAAATTAAATATATAAAAGGTTAATCCGTGTAATTAAAAATCATCTGTTTATAAAAACAATAGCAAATGTTAGGATAAAACTTCTATTTTTTATTGTAAACTAATGCCATGTGGAGACATATACTTTTAAAGTAAAGATAGAAGTATTCATGACTTTATTTCACTGCATCACTGGCGCTGAGATCTTGACACACATATCTCCCAGGGAAAATTTTCATTTTGCCATTGTGCAGTCCGCTCATTAAAAACATAGTCTTAGATTGTTAAAACGTTTTCTGACTTTCTCACGCAAGGCAACAAACATTCAAGGCTTAAAAAGTATACGTTCTCAAACAAAAAGATAAAATTAACTGAAATGATTATTTTTTGTCTGATTTTTAAAATTGAATTTTGTAATCTTCAATCAAAGTATCAAAATTTCATTTACAAAATCTTACTTTTATGCGCTTTAAAAACAGCTATTCAATTTTGAAGCATAAATTTTCTGGTCTGAAATATAAATTTTAACAACTGTGTTCACTTCAATTTTCCAAAGATACGAAAAGCGTTTTGAGTTAAATGAATAAGCTTTCTTTGCATATATAAAGAGATATGTATCTGTCATATATCATTATATTGTCAAAGATCATTATATTGTCAAAAACATGTTGAATAATTCTGACAAGGAAATGTACATTTAGTTTCTGCGAAATTGACTCCGCAGGAAAATGAAATCCTTTTAATAGTATTCAGTTTTCATCCAAGAATCATCGAATGTACAAGCAGTACAAACCATTTAGAATAGCAAACCCGCCTAATGCAAATTAATGTATAATATAGAAGCTGGAAAATGTGGAAAAAGGATTCTTCCTGAAAGTTCTAATATGTACTTTCGATTTTACTATTCAAAAATATTTTAAAACGTTTTAAAACTCAGTTATTGTTTAGGAAGGAAGGACGATTCCTTCTCATTTTAAATGGCCGGCTATGAAAACCTTAAATTAGTTTATTCCTCTAGACACCTATTGCTTTTCATTTGTGAGCAGTTAAAGCTTTGAGCCTATTACACGTTATTTATATAATACGCATTTTTCGCACATTATGGTTTGAAAGCCTGCTTGCTCACCTAGGGAATTTAGAGGTGTAAGGGCTACTCAACAAGCAATTTGGCAAATTATTATTGAGCGCAAAGAAAAGTTAGGCCAAAAAGACAATTAATCGCGAAACCGCATTTTCCGTCGGCTCACTATAAACGGTGTATCACTTTTTAAATTGTTGCCACCAATAATATTGCTGTATATTATATTTAAAGAAATTAAGCAATGAAGAATCTGCTTTAATGTATGTATGTTTCTCGCACTGTGGAAAAACGACACTACCTAGAGCCATTAAATTTTGAACCTCCTCCACTCGAAAGTGGGCACTTGAAAGCCCGAATTTTAAATTTCGAATTTATTTTATTGCATATTTCATAGTTTGTAAAACTTGAATGAATTGATTAAAAGACTCAGCGATTTCAAAGCGAGCAATCTCAAAACTGTATGAAAAAAAAAAACTATTTCTCCAGCGAGCGAGATTGTCTCTCGGAAATTCTAAAGTTCTGATAAACATGATAATTAATAAATAAAGGTAACACACAAAGAGCTAAAAAAAGCTTGTTAGCACGCAATATAAAATATGAAGGCTTTCAAACTTCTTTTATTTGTTTCAATATATATAAATGTTTATATTTTCGAAGTATTTAAGTTTCAATATATTACTTTTTTAAAATACACTCACGTTTGTGAAAATTGCAACACCAAGAAGGAATCGTCATAATTGAATGCAGTTTAATACACAGTTGAGTGGTAGTGGTACAAATAAATGATTAAATGTTCAAAGCAAACAAACAAGAACAAGAGATCAGAATCAGTATTTTATGTGGCCACCACGCGCCGCAATAAGTGCTGCTACACGGCGTGGCATGGAGTCAAACAAAGTTTGAATGTCTGACTGAGGAAGAGCATTCCATATCGTTTGTACGCGTACCCAAAGTTCGTCTGCAGACGCAACAGGACGAGGATCACGAGCAAGACGCCGACCAATGACATCCCACACATGTTCAATTGGCGACATATCCGGGGAACACGCAGGCCAAGGAAGAAGCTGTACCTGCTGCGCTGCAAAGAAGGATTTAACAATCCGAGCAGTATGAGGGCGGGCATTGTCCTGTTGAAATACAGCGCCTGGCAAGCTTTGAAGGAAGGGAACAGCTTCGGGCTGTAGAACTTCACGGATATACCGGTTGCTGTTCAGATTGCCCACAATTCGTAGCAATTGAGATCGTCTATGATATGCTATGGCGCCCCAGACCATAACTCCGGGTGTTCGTCCACTGTGGCGTTCGATAATGCACTCCGGAAGGTGGCGTTCACCGGCATAGCGTCTGACACGAATGCGGCCATCATGGTACCACAAATTAAAGCGGGATTCGTCAGAAAACACGACATGCTGCCAATCAGCACGCCAGTCTCTATGCTGATTGGCCCATTGTAGCCGCAGGCGGCGATGGTCGTGCGTTAGGGGGATCCTGTATAAAGGAGTCCGTGCGCGCAGTCCACACTGCAGCAGACGTCTACGAATTGATGAAGCACACAATGAAACACCTGTAGCTATTGACCACAGTGCTGCCAATTGTCTAGAGGAAGCTGTACGGTCCGTCCGCGCCATGCGGACCAGGTGTCTATCATCGCGAGCTGACGTCACATTTCGGGGTCCACTCCCGGATTTCCGAGTTGTCCGACACTCGTCCGTCCACTGCTTCCAAACGCGCATCACTGTGCTGCTGTTACGCTGCACACGAGAGGCTACTGCACGATACGACAATCCAGCTTCACGAAGGCCGATGATTCTCCTTCGTTCAAACTCTGTAAATTGTTCAAATCTCGCTCTCTTTCGTCGACGAGGCATAAGTACAGATTGAGTTAACGTTTACCACTAGCAGATAACCACCGATAACCATACACGCCTCGCTACAGCCGTCTATTTATTCGGATCCATCAGCCGTTCAGAGGGCGCTGCTCAGCATACGCATGCGCTACGGATTTGCAATTCTAATCATTTGCATATCATGCGCTACTTTGCATTTCCTGAAAATTTCAGCTCACTCGCGTAAGTCCTTCATGGTGTTGCAATTTTCACAAACGTGAGTGTATATTAAATTCCATACAATTGTTTTTTGATTTTCACATACGTTGCTGAAAATCTTCTTCAATATTTCTCCATTCGTTCCACATTAAGAATTATTAAAAGTTATAAAAATATTAAAAGTTATTTCCTGTCTTTCTATATTGATTATTTTTTTCAAATAATTAATATCCACTAATATTCGAAGTATACATTTATTAACTCGGCACTTAATTATTATTCCGAATTGCTATTCACCTAGATCATTATTCTGGTTTGCGAAATCATATATTATACCGCCAGTGTGTTTTCATTTGAATTTAGGATAAGGCCATTTGAATTTGAATTTCAAATGCTTTTGCAAATGTTGTGTTCACTCTTAGCAAGGTCTTTTAAAACCTGTCAGAATGGGAAATTTATTAGGCTACTCTACATTTGTTGACCGCGACGAAATGGGTGATGAAACAACTGGAAATTTTTCGAATAACTTCGGACTGAATCCTGGACGGTATTTTATATTTTAATATGCTGGTAAACATCTGGTTGCTTTCACATGCTTATCATCATTTATTTTTTATCGAGGATTTAAGAACTAGGATTTGGATTGCCAGCAAATATGACTTGTAAGTGACTTCTACATTACAGTTAAAATTTAATAACAAAAATGACATAGTTTAGATAATAACATCTTATCCTCAATGCTCAATTCAAATAGGGAAAAGAATATTTATATAAAATTAAATAAAGCAAAATTAATTTCAGTGGCTTTGAATTCCAATAACAGAGGATTTAAAGTTCTCTCTATGTTGATTAATTTTGTTTAGAATTCTGTGATCTAGCTAGGTAAATTCCCACTTCCTCTATAATTCTTACTAAATTAACAGACAGTCTGCAAAGCCCTCACCGGGACACGAATCTGGACCTATCGAATACACTTGCAATTACAGCACGTAGACATGCTAGAAAGATGAAGAAAATACTATACCTTATATACACATAACTAAATAGATTTAAATTTCAGGAAATCCCAAACTGTTTACCATGCAGAAAGCTGGGAAATAATAGCCACTACGCGGAAAAGTGCGAGTTAACAAAAGACTTTAAGAGTAGCAAGAAGGACTTAAAAGACCTGGTTTGTAATGGAAATGAAGCAGAAAACACAGTAAAAGAGACCATGGAAAGAATTAATAAAAACCTATTAGCAATTGTAATAGAACTATAACCAAGAAAGCCCAATATGCCTGCTGAAGAAAACTTCGCTTAATTATGTTGTGTTCTCCTATATGTTTTTCGTTGATGGCAGGTCTCGAAAAACCATAAGGGGAGCTTGAGCTTGCCAAGAAGGTGGACCTCGCCATACCTGTCAATCTACCTTATATACATCCCCTTTCAAACAGCGGCTGGAAATTAGATCACCCAAATCTTGATGGTGACGAATTATTGTCCACCACCTTTTACTTGGAGCGCCATTGGAGAGTCTTTAGGGTTTTTGAAGCAGAAGACGTGAAAAATGTGCAGTGCTCTCCGGGCCTCGAATCTGGAGACCCCTACGTATCGAGTGTGCTACCATTACAACACAAAGGCATGCTAAAAGGGGGGAGAAAATGCCTTACAAGGCTAGGCGTGGCCTTTTATGACAACAAGACCAACTTGTTTTGTTAGGTGGGTCGGGCTGCGCCCACTTCTGCTACCTTACATAACTATACTATGATTATAAAAGTAAATTGAGTCATTCTGCGGCTTTATTTCAAATGAACTGTTATGTATGACTTAAACCAGTGATTCTCAACCACTGTGTCGCGGCACTTTTGTGTGCCGCCACTTTCTTACAGTGGACCGCCAAACTGTAGAAATGTATATAGTAATTACAATGGGTTTAATTCTAGTGTATGGTACACATGAAAATTGGAGAAATTTGGTTTTTAAGACATTAATAAGCGTGCCAATTGTGGTATTCAAGCCGATTTTGATGTTCTGGAGGAGAGCGCAATTCGGAGCATATTTGCTCATGCGCAGTATATAATTTAAATTGAGAAGTTCTGATTGGTGCATATAGGAGATTAGCTTATTTCTCAGACAATTTTGTTCTTTTTAATAAGATATTCGGAAGAACCAATTCATTTTGGATTAACATTAGATTCGGTTATCCTATTATGGCCATTTTGTGCGAATTCAGATTTTCAGTATTAACCAACATAAAAGAGAATAAAAGATTGAGATTGTTAAATGTAGAAGACGATATGAGAGTAGCATTGCCACTTTTACGACCAAATATAAATGAAATTATCAAAAAAAATCAAGCTCAAACTACTCATTAAACAGTATTCTTGTTATTAACTTGTAATTAATCCATTAATAAACGTACTGCTGTTTTTGTAGTACATATTATTTTATTTTGCATTCAAAATTATTGTCATAAACTATTTTACACAGTGTATTATAGGTAAGTAAACAACGTTTAAACTTATCTCTTTCTTTGTATGCCGTCAAATTTTGAAATAGTTAAATGTGTGCCACGACAGAAAAAGGTTGCGAATCACTACTTAAACTGATCCATACCCGTGTTGGAATGAGAAAAGTTGAGTGAACAAAACTCTTTTAGCATAGACCTGAATCCAAAATCGAATTCTACACATCATTGACAATCTAAGGAAATGTCTTAAGAAGCGAGCCACAAAACTTCCTTTGCTTGTAAATAAACTTTCTTTATGGTGCCTAATTTAGCTATACATTCTTAAATAAATTTTACTAGTAACAAATTCATTATATGAATGAAAATTGAATTTTCTAATCAGAGAAACTGCAAGACGAAAAATGTATCAAGTAAGGTGATACCTGATAATGTAACTTTTGTGGATGCTGCAAATTTCTATTCAGAAGGCACTTCTGTGGGCGTGGATAACATCATTACACCGCAGAAAGAATCGCGGTAAACAATGCTAATGAACTTATTGGTTAGAGCTCTCAGCTGTAACACGAAAGCATTCGTTTTATCTGTTATGATCATATCATTTTGCCTGATAACCCTGTTTTGCGTGAGTCTGGAACAGTAAGTCATTTTCAGAATGCATTCTAACTCAGCAGATGTTTCTTACGCATATTCACTCTCTTCTTTGGAAGAAACAAGGTAATGTGATAGTTTGCATTAAAATATTCACTAAATTGCCTCAAAATTTCTAAGATTTTTTTTTCTTTTTGTATCCTGTACGTTTCATACTAATTTCGAATACTAATTACAAATTTCGTACTAATTTCAAACTAACTGCTATATCAATTTCATTTTAATTGCAAATTTCATGCTGAAGGTTTACAGTTTCGTTTACTTAATTCAGTATGACATCAAGAGTACAGACAATAATAATTCAGTTGTATAATCCAAAATGATACATATTTATTGTTTTTTGTATGCTGCAGGATAAGAGGTAAGATTAAGGCTACCAACCTATGCTATATACATGTAAGATATAACAAAATATGATACCTGTTTTAAAAACTAATTAGCGATCTCAAAATTAACATGTTAATTTCGAATGATCTCGAATTTCGGAGGACAGAGGAATTTAAGGGGAGATCACCAAATTTAGCATGTTAATTTTAAGATCGCCAATTAGTTTTAAAAACAGCTATCATATTTTATTATATGCGATCTGAAAATTAACATGCTAAATTTGGTGCTCTCCTCCTAAATTCCTCTGTTCTCCCAAATTTGGAACCATTCGAAATTACGTAAAGCTGCTTGAAAAAGGGTAACTAAAAGTAAAATTGATCAATCATGGCTTTGGATTCGTATCATTTGCATCTACGCAGTATAAATTTTGCTTCGCAAGGAACTACGTCCCTTCTTTCCTAATTTCTGCGCTACAAGCATATCTACTCCGCTTATGTTTTCCTGCCTGAAATGACGTACCATTTTTTTATCTGGCTATATAAGAAATTATCGTAATTGCTATGGTTAAAGAGTACATTGTCTACAAGAAATTATTTTAGTGTGTCTGCCAATCTGCAAATAAATGTGTTAATTGGCTGAATTTAGTTTGTTATCAACTCTTTCCTCTCGCTTTACTACTCTGCCATCACGACTGTGTTCCGAAAATATGACATACATTAACAACCATTATTACTTTTCTAAGTAGTTTACTAGTTGATTCATTTCTCTAATTTAATTTCCAATACATGCATAATCTTCACAAAAGCGGTTTGGAAAAGATTTGACGGGGCAATCACTTAAAATTTTTATAGGATGATCCCATAGTAGGATTTTTTTTTACAGGATGATCTTATTATCTCATTTTATAGCATGATTTGAGTCCTCGAATGGGCAATAACTTTTACCCGACTAGACGTGAATAAATCGATGTTCTAAATTTAAGTAACAAAGAAAAGATTTGATAAATATATTCTAAAATAAAAATCAGTAATAAGAGCGTGGAATACATGCAATACTTATTCAGACCTTAGTAATATGGAATGCCTTTGTTTCTGTAGCGCAAAGGGAAACAAATATGGCAATCTATTTAATTTACAATGCCTGACATAAAATAACAAAACGTACTGAAAAACAATCTGATGTGCACACCACATGACTTCATTGTTAGGAATATTAAATTATGCACACTTTTCGCTGCATTTCATTTAAATTTATTTCCTCGAATTTCATTAGAGATATACTTCTTATGCAAATGATTCAGGTCTCGCTTCGCAGCAAGGCAAAAATACATAAATCCTCAAAATATCGATATCAAAAATTGAAAAATATGTAAAAATATAAAGCACCACATACAGTTGAAACAATTAAAAAACAATTTTTACAATTATATTTGGAGTTTCTACGCAAAAATAAGCAATTCGGCCAGCGAGCAAGAAGAAGAATTTTCAGTGCAGAACACTGAAAGTTTACATTTGGTCCTATTCTGTTAACCGTTATCACTACACCGTGAGACACGTACCACGGAATTACTTAGAAGCTCTTGTTACAAACCTTTCCATTCTTCTTTCAGAACATGGGTTAGACCTTGTTTATTTTCCTTTAAAAGAGTGGGACCTGTATATCGTGTCATCATAAATGGTATAAAAAGCAGAGGTCTGGGTCACATGTGTATAGCGCCATAGATCTGGATAGCGTACGAATACAGTGCAGTCTATTCTAGAGGTAATATTGCTGCAATTAGGTAAGGCGTTGTTTTTCATCCATGCAAACTATCGTCAACTTTTCAGACAGCCGAAAGTTCCATACAATAAATGAATAGAATCTTCTGTAACCTCATGATAATATTTTCATCTTGTCATTCTGCTACCAAGCAGCATATGTAACTCAATACCAATCAACCAAGATGCCTCTCTGGACAATCTTTTCTAAGCCATCAAAATGATGCCTCTCTGGACAATCTTTTCAAAGCCACCAAAATGATGCCTCTTGTGTGTATTTTCCTACTGGTATACTTTATCATCTTTTGCATAATTTCACAAAACGAACTGATATCTCCAATCCGGTTATAGAATGATATATTCCTTTCGGAAAGTAAGTAATTTGGCTCATTTCATGCATTATTCATTACTATTTGAATATTTCTCTTACTGCAAACGCATTCTATAGTATTTCTAGGATAGCGTAACACAAAGAATATGATTCTGAACATGTAGTCCTAATAAATCTAAAATCAAACCACCGTTGGCAGAATATCCCCACTCTTACGCTGTAATACAGACGATTGTAGCCTGACTTCCCATGTAGGTTCGACTGTATACCCTTGAATTACCTCCTCTATATAATCATTGAGTTGGCAATTTTCTGCAGGGCATTTGGATCAGTCATCTGGATTAGCAATCAAACCCTCCTGGTAGGGCATTGGAGGACTTTCTTGACTCTTCTTTTCGTCCAAAAAATTACATTTGACCTTCTGGAATCCTGTAGTGTAAATGGACATTAAATCCTGAAGATAACTCGTACCCGTGATTCTCAACGCTCTTATACTAATAGAGATCCTTTTCCTGGATGGAATCTAAAAATGACTGATTGTCCAAAGTACGCTGGTTTGCCTGATGAGCTTTTTGATGTGATTAAACATAACTTTTCAAACCCGGATATAAGTAGTGAGTTTATCACAGAGGTTATTCGTGTTTGTATGCAAGCCTCAATTCCTATCAGAAAAATGAGAAATTGTAATTTCTAGTTGGCTGAGTTAACTGAACTGAAGAAAAAAATGGGTGATGATACCCGTTTACAATCTGAGCTTCTGAGTGATATAAAATCAAATATAACTCTTCGTTCAGCGGCAGTCCTTAATAGAGCTATTAAAGAAGCAAAAATATTTTGTTTCAGCTTTGCACTTCAGAGGGGGTATTCGAACTCTTCGGTTTCTTTCTTCCTTATATAATGAATAAAATGAAACAAAAAATGAGCCTTTATTTAGAAATGGAAGATTTTATTATATCAACAGAGAAAAAGGCCTTGGCCTTTGTCAAATTTTACACCTCAGTGTGTAGACTTCTCCGCAAATAGAGGATTAGACTTTTTTGTCAGCTGCCATCTGGATATCTCGAATATAACGACGGATTTTTTAAGTGATTTTACTCCTGACGAGCTCTACAGAGCTATGCATGAGACAAAAATGGGTAAATGCCCTAGACCTGACGATTTGCAGAGTGAACGTTTCATTAAACTGGGTAAAAAGGCCAAACAAACTCTTCTCACTTTTTATAACATTACTTGAAAACTGTATTTTTTTTTCAGATTGGAAAAAAGCTAGAATTAACCCTCTCCTGAGGCGTGAAAAGCCAAATGACAGTCCTTCCAGCTACAGGCAAATTTCTTTAATACACAGTTGTTGTAAATTATCAGAAAGAATGGTAACTAATAGGCTAAACTTCTTTTTGGAGGACAAGATTTCCTTGGAGCTTCAGGCTGGTTTCCGTGGGAAACTTAATACTATGGAACAGGCAGCATTCCTTTCACAATGTATTAAACATGGATTTCATAGGAAACAATCCACACGTGCTGCCTATGTAGACCTTAAAAATGCCTATGATAGTAAGATCTGGCCTAAAAAACTGCTTGAGAAGGTGATCTTGGGCCGGTGCCAAGGAAAATATGCTAAATTGGCTTAAATGAATAATCTCTCAACGAATAGCCAGAATTAAATATCAGTCCTCTTTATCCAGGTACGTTCTTTTCCAAAATGGGCTCCCCTAGGAGCTGTAATTATTTCTACCATGTTTAATATCATGATTAATGAAGTCATTATTACCTTGTTGGAGATACGAGGCATCAAATGCCTAGCATTTGCCAATGACATGGTTATCTACACTACGGGAAGCGACATTAAAGCTCTTAATAAGTACATAAATGACGACTTAAAGATCTTGGAGACTTGGTGCAATGAAAATCTTGTACGTTTTAACCCTGGCAAAGCAGTGTGCAAGCTTTTCACTTTGTCAACAAAACATTCCCAAATCAACGTTTCCTGTGGTGGTAAAAGTTTAATTCAAATGGATGTTTTTTCGCTACCTCGGCCTCTTCTTTAATAATACGCTCTAGTGGAGAAGACGCGCTGATGAGATGGCTAACAGGGGAAATAATAGACTCGAACTTTTAAAATGATTGCCCGGCATCACTTGGGCTTCCTCGACTGATACCCTTTTGACCACATATAAAATTTATGCTGGGCCTATTTTGGAGTACGCGGGTGAACTTATAACTACTGCCTCCAGTACCTGTGAAGAAGATATTGACTTGATGCAAAATAAGGCACTTAGGATTATTATTGGTCCATCTGCTTCCATTCCAATCGCTCCCATGGAGATACAGACTGGCATTGAGCATTTAAAATTTAGAAGTGATAAGCAGGCTTTAAAACTCCATGATAAGTGTAAAAGATTCAATTTGCAACATTGAAAACAATAATCCTCCAATACTAAACACCTAGACTAAAAACACACAAATCATTTATCTCTTGTGCTGAGAAATTCCGTATCCTATATAGCATCATGCCTACTTTACTCCACCCTTTCCAGGCTTCTCTCTTCATACTATTAGAGCTCCTACTTATAATCTTGCCATCGGTATGCCTGAGAAGAAATATGATGCGGGTCCTGATGCTCTTAGAGTTTTTCCTTAGAAGTTATTGCTACAAATTACTCTAGCTCTGAGTGGATCCACATTTATACTAATGGCTCTGCATGTGACGAAAATAATGGTCCTGGGATTTACTGTGAAGGATATTTTGAGGAATACTATGGTGTTGCTCTTAATGCCTCTAACTTTGATACAGAGATTTTTGCCATTGGAAAAGCAATTTCAAATCTTCTTGGAATTGATAGTAACTTCAGCAAGGCAGTTATATTTGCGGACTTCTGTACTGCAATTATGTCATCTCTCTCCTATACACCTAGTGATTACTTTTTTGTTGAAGAGACTAAGATAACTGCATGCAAAGGCTGTGAACATGTTTTTCAATGGATCTCCAAGCACTGTGGGGTGCCTGGAAACCAAAAGTGACTGAAAGTGGCAGCCACATTTTCTTCTATCTAACTATCAGTTTATTTCTGCCGTAAGGAGGGAAGTGAACCAACTCCTGAAACAAAAGTATAGATTCTTTCACCTGAAAAGTGTGGAATACTCTTGTATTTTCGCCTATCCCAATGGACATGCCCCCTCCAGTTTTTACGACAAATTTTCGACTGTCAACATAACACGACTGTTCTATATAAACACTTGCGCCGCACCGATGTAACTGCCGATAATTTCTACCTTTTTTTCTGTCGGGTGAAACCATGGATTTTCTTCATTTCTCAACTTGCGTTTTGCACTTGATTTTATGACTTTTAATTCTGACGACTTTACCAAAACTAAATTTTATTGGGCTGCCAGATGTCTTATGGCAGATATCGCTACAGATTGACGTAGGACTAAACGTTTCGTGAAAAGATACCCAAAGTCTGGGAATAGCACTTCGCAAACTTTATTGCAATATTTTTTGTATGGCTTTCTTTCAGCTTTCGTATTCCACGAACAGGCAGTAATTTCGGTGAAGGTAATTTATTTCATAACTTCATTCGACTTACTGTGTAACTCCCAAATGTTAGACCAGGAAGCTTCCATATTCACCTGCTTTCCACCGCATATATTTCAACTTATCTAAACATTTCAACAATTTCATTCATCGGATTATGTTACAGGTATATTGTATACTGCTTTTCTTGCTTAAGTTATGGACTTCGGCAAAACAATTCTTAATATGGAATGCGATTATGCAAGCAAAACATATCAGTTAGTTTACAGCAGTCTGACTAATTTTGAAACAGCATGTTTCTGAAGTGTTCCTTTGTTAAGTTGGCATTCTTGTAATTTTCTCTTTATGTAGCATTTAATTCTGAGGATTTATTTGCAGATAATATGATGTTAGAAGATAGATTTAAACTAATGCATAGATGAAGAGTTTGTAGACAAACGTTTCGAGTTCAACGAAAACAATTTTCCTTCATATTCTTGATACATATCTTCAATCACACATCATTTATGGGTGAGTGAATTCTTTCTCAGGGAAGTCGCCCGTAACGCCTGCGCTTGCAGGCATCGGCAAGTTGTTTGAAAGCCTAAAGGTTTATTTTCTACCTTGTGCTTTTCCCCATTACGTTAGTGTATGGCTTATTGGTTTCGAGAGTTGTTAAATGACATGCCACTCATTCTTTTGAAGAGACCAAAGCAGCTGTCTAATTTGAATGCACCTTCCTACTCCATTGTTTTAGATACTGATGCTCGCAATCCTGCCCAAAGGGTAAACCCTCACACATCTTGGGGATCTTTGAGGGTGAAACTGCTCAAAGATACCCAAGAGAGAAGTAATTACTTAACTTAAGTAGGTTATTGTTAACTCTGTAGCAGTCTATTGCGCAAGAGGGAAAGGAAATCCATTCCGACAGAAAATCGTATATATGGGCGTTTCAGAAGTTTGATGTTTTCAGATGTTTCAGATGTTTGAGGGAAACATATTTTTGCCTCTCTTGAAAGAATCAAGCACCTCACCATTTTAAGTAATATCACATCTCTAAACAATAGGCTATAGAACAGAGCAAGTAGACTCGTTCTACTAGAGCAAGAAGGAGTAGAGAAAAAGTGTGTATTCAGCTGTGATATTCATAGAGTTGATCTCCTTCTTTAACTTTGAAACAGTAATTTTAAAACAGCCGTTGCTTTGCAAACAACATAATGCTCATTAATTTTTGAATTACGCAATTAGTTTTAAGACACAAATGGAACACAGCCAAATTAAAATGACCTTTGATAAATTATAGTAATTTTTCTTTCTTATTTTATATCTTACATGATCCTCTTCTTCAAAGACAAATAGGGTTCCTGAAGAAAAGGCATTAAAGTGTTAGCATATTACGAAAAAGGAATTTCATATAAATAAAACTAGCCCCTTCAGGAAATATCTGTACGTAATGAAAAATAGGTCTGACAACACTATGGACATAATATATCTACGCAGTCTGTTTTAAAGGTTTTATTTCACTCAAAAGGCATTCAAAAAGAAAATTATTTTTGATCTTAATGAAAAATTACTAAAACTAAAATGGAGGGAGCCAATAATACACTGTCGGGCATTAAAAATGCAACACCAAGAAGGAGTGCTCAGAAATTATGCAAATTTTAGAGCAGACGTACGTCACTGAGTTATGTGAATGTTGTGAAATGCGCAGCTCTCCGACGCACGTGAAGTAAGATATAAGGGAAGGAACGTGCAGAATGCGCAATATTCGTGTCGTTATTTCTGCCAGACGAATTATCGAAGAAAGTTCATTTTTGTCCCGGAGATTACGTGTAATAAGAGAGAATGCCAGGCCGCCGTCAACGAAGGCACTTCCAGCAGATAGACGATTTTACGAGGATATGGTAATCGGACTGAGAAGGGCGGGTTGGTCCTTACGTCAAATCGCAGCTGATACCCACATGGATGCGAGCACGGTGCATCGGCTATGGCGAACATGGTTGGAACAAGGAAATGTGGGAAGAAGGAGGGGTGCAGGTGCAGCCAGAGTGTTGTCAGCACGCGTGGATCGACGCATCCGCCGACAAGCTGTTGCGGTCCGCAAGTCACTTCTACCGCGATTCTACAGCATGTGCAAGATACCCTGGTTGTTTCCGTGTCGACGAGAACCATTCCCCGTCGATTGGTTGAACGTGGCCTGCACTCACTGCTTCCGTTAAGAAGACTGCCATTGACCCCACAGCAAAGACGCCAACGTTTAGAATGGTGTCGGACTGGAGCGATGTGGATGAAAGAATGGCGAAACGTCGTGTTCTCAGATGAGTCACGCTTCTGTTTATCCACTGACAGTAGCCGCATATGTGTGTGGCGTCGACGTGGAGACAGATCTAATCCGGTAGTAACTGTGGAACGCCCCACCGCGCGACAACATGGCATAATGGTCTGTTGCCGACGATTCCAGGTTACCTCTAGTTCGTATTCAGGCCATTGTGACGGCCCAACGATACCTGGATAATGTACTGCGGCCAGTAGCAATTCCCTACCTTCAGGGGCTGCCTAATGCAATTTTTCAGCAGGATAACGCCCGACCACACAGTGCTCGCATCTGCCAACATGCTCTGCAAGGTATACAGATGCTTCCCTGGCCACCGTACTCTCCTGACCTGTCACCAATCGAAGATGTGGGGGATGTGATTGGACGCCGTTTGCAAACTCTGTCCCTGCCTCGTTCAGAAGACGAATTGTGGCAAATGGTTGAAAGGGAATGGAGAGGCACCATGCGCACTCTTATTGACTCTATGCCTAGACGTGATTCTTCGTGCATCGGCGTCCGCGGTGGTCCTGTATCCTACTGAGCCGACGTCATTCTCGCCCTATATTCTGATTATCATTTTGAAATAAAGATCACTTATTGCTGCTTGCTGTCTCTATCTTTTTTCCAAATTTCATCACTTTCTGACCACTCCTTCTTTGTGTTGGATTTTCAATGTCGAGCAGTGTAATTGCAGCATCATTTATAAGAAATTCTATAGCTCTCTTATTTAAAGAGAATTAAATAACCAGTTAATGATTGTGTTATTTAAAGTACTAAATAAGGAATTATTAATAAACTTAATTGTTTTGAAACAAAATCTTAAATTATCGCTTAGTTTTGAGTCCAATAGATTTTCTAACTTATATGCACTACCTAGTTTCCTTAGGAGCCCAGTCAAGTTCGGATTTATTGCTAATGGCACTAGAAACCGCTAGAAAGATATGACTACATTTTTTGTCTAAAATTCAAACAAATAGGTAAACTTATTTTTGAAAATGCCAATGAAAAAAACCACTTCAATGGGATCATTAATAACAACCATCATGTGCTTAAAACTATGGATAACAATATATTTATTATCAGTTGCTATGACTTTGAGAATCTTTACATACGTCACTGCCACAGAAAACGTGTACAGCAATCTAATGGAATTTACCTACGTCATTTCCAGAGACGCTTAAAATTTTGAAAGTTTTTTGCTGGAAGGAATATCTCAACTGCTATCTTTTTCGCAATTATATTAAGATACATTTAGACTTTAGAAAGGCGTGTTGGAAGAATTTATGTACACGATAGCTGTTATATGACATTCATGTTAAATGATGGATCATTTCCATGTTTTATCTATAAAGACTCCCTTATTTCTAACTAGTTATTTTATATTAAAGAACTTTCCTTTTCTCCTCTTTTCCATTTGCTTGCCAGAATATAAATTTCTATCACGCATGATATTCAAATAAGATAGAAAGATGATAGAGTTAAAAAGAAGGTTAGAGAGTAGATCAAAGCACAATCTGCCTGCTAAAGACCACGTTGATAATTTGATGTTCTCTTGAGAGCAGTATTCAGCGGCGTTGCATTATTCTCGCCATTAGGATTGTCAACTCGACCTTTAGGTCAAAGCTAATTTGCGTGTTATTTTAATTGTGTAGCCGTTAGGCTAACTTAATTTACTTTGTTAAGTCAATCCAATATCTTTGAATTAAGCATAACTTCTGGCTATATATTGTAAGCACGAATGGTGTCTTATGTTAATTTTTATTTGAGTTAAATAAAAGGTCCTTTACCTCCTTTGTCAGTCTCTGTGATCCTTACAAGACACAGTGATCATCCGGTTTAAGTCTTAAGACGTTTCGTACATTGTATGCTACCAAGAGTATGAATTCTAGACATAAATTCGAGTGAAACTAAGCGTTTTGCTCGAGTACGTTCAATTTCAATGAAAGATATCAGAAAAATATTTATTTAATAGAATAAAGCCAAGTAAAGATTCCTTTTATTACAAACATTCTTTTCCACATTTTCGAAGGTAGGTTTTGGCAATACACACAGGAACAATGTGGAATAAATTCATCCAATTTGCTATCTCTTGATGTCAACAAATTGTTATTGATAATTAACAACATTCTTTAACAATATATTACTTCTTCGTTTGATTTGCTATTAAGAATACCCACTTTTTTATATTTTTGTAATACTTATTTAGCTTGTTGAGACATTAGGTATTTTTGATGCTGGGAAATATGAAAAATGACAATGCCATCGGCGGGACTCGAACCACAGCACGCGGCGAACGTGCTCACCACTACACCACGAAGGCATGCTAAAAAGGAGGGAGAAATACCTTCTAAGTTAATTCAAATACCACTGTTATGATCGAATAAATGTTCTAGTTAATGAAATACTGAAATATACTGTAATACGTTATTACTCTGCAACCACAAAACCCACCAAATTAATTTCACATGAAAAAGGGTGTTTTGTATTAGCAGAAAAATACTAGTGTCAGTTCGACAGAGGAGAATGTTTACAAGTAGCGCATTAGAAACGGCGTTGAATCGTCTGTGAAGAAACTTTCTTCTTTATTTGTTTAATTGTTTTTTATACATCATTTTAGATTTATCATAGTTTTTGGATAGAACATGTGGCAACGATTAGCTCATTCTGCAGATGATACAATTTTGTTCATTCTGAGTTGTGATTGAGATGTAACGCTCTTCAGTGAGCCTAGCGCCAGAGTATCGCTTCGGCAAATAAATAGAGTAAATTTTAGAATGCATTTTTTCTATAATATGTGTGGCATTATTCTATTGTGGTTTAAAAGTTATCGACGAGAAACAGATTAAGTTCAACTTAAGGAGGAACACATATTTCAGAGAGAAAAATATATTTCTTTCCCATCTTACAGATTCTATACTTTTCTCTGGTGTATTTATGAAATACCTTTTATAAAATTACTCTTCCATCTGATTTTATTACTTATATGTTAACCTGCAGGGTACTGCAACAAAAAAAAATTATGGGAAATTTTCAGTAATAACTTTCTAACCACTTCAAAGATCTGCAATTAGTTTTAAGTCAAAGGTTTCCTTAATTATGTTTTTCCCTTAACTTCAGGGAAAAGAACATTAATTCCTGTGAGAAGCAGGTTTAAAACTAATGGGTATACGAAAAGGAATTAAAAGTTGTTTCTGCAGTCATTCTAAAAGAACTTTTTAATTACTCTCATACTGCATCTTTTGAGGGAAATCACAAAAGGAGATAACGTTTGCGAGAGGCCGTGTTCTCAGGAAAATTGGAAAGGAAAAATGCCTTGTTTATAAGACAATTGTTTGCAAAAGACGTAAAATTGAAATCTCCATAACCCAACAATCTACCAAAGCGAAATACTTTTATTATTTTGAATATTACTTTAGAATGGGGACTCCCAATCTTTTCTTGCATCGATCCCGTTTAAAAGGATGGTTTACTTTAATTAACCCCTGTATTATACTCAGTGCAACATTATCCTAATACAATTCCAGATGATTAACTTAAAGATAGAATTAGACTAAGAATATGAACAAAAGTTTTAAAAAAAACAACCTGCTTACTAGATTTATGTTGCACTACTTTTTTTATCATTATGTTTAATTTTGGAAATGTGGCAAGTTTTCAGAATCAAAATCACAGATTCTAACTGCAAAAAAGTTCGTTCTTAATAAATGTGATAGCTGTACTTGATGTATTGATACATTTTTAAGTAAAATTGCTTAATATAATGTTTAGATCACTTTGTTTTTAAAATTATTCAATCTCTTTCTTGTTGGCAATAAATTATTAACTTGATGATGATCTTGGTAAGAAGTGGAAATATCAATAATGTTGGTGTTGTAACAACTTAGATAATTCTCTGGAATGATGTTTAAACTCGAAGCCTTAGTATACCCATGTATTTTAAATAAGACGTATGCTTGAACATATATCTTTAATGCTATGAATACTTGCAGTACCAGAAGTGTAGTACATTGCGCCTTTTTCTATTCCACATGATTTCTTGCTTACTATATGACATAGCTTTTTATCAACAGACAATTACTTATCATATTTATTAATACTTGATTTGGTACTCATTGGTATTTGATTATGACGTTATCGATCTATATTCGGTTATCGGCCTCCAGGGATATCAACCCCTTAATCCTCATTGACCCCCTTTAAAATTTCATAGACTCCCAGCGAGTCTACATAGCCTCCGTTAACAACCCCTACTTTAAAGAAAATCATGTGTATTATATGCTTGTAATTATTCTCAGATGTTTCTAGCCCAAACAAGTATTCAAAATATTTTACTCTAAGCCAGTATCAGGTGAAGCTCTTAATTTGAATTTTATTATCCAGGCATCCTGAAAGGGGGGGGGGAAACATTTACTCGGCGCACAACTATATTGTTTCCACTGACTGTCGAATTCAGTTTAAAAAAATGCTGCAGAGAATTTTTAGAGCTGAAAAATACTTAGTACTTATCTCTAGATTTTAAAAACTCAGCCATTTAATTTCGAAGAAAATTAATAGTAAGAAACATTCTGTTCCTCTAATTCTGCTACTTAGGAAAACTATGCAAAAAACTGAAGCCTAATTACAGACGTATTTTAAGTTAAAATTAATTAGGATTTTAATTTGCACATTAGGCACCACCCTTTTTAGTTAGGGGGTCTTTATAGAGACATTAGGTTATTTTAAGGTATCCGACTACGTTCTAATCGTCAATTTTGAAGAAATTTTTCAAAAACATTTTATTACTTTAATTTAAAGCTTATATTTCTAGCTTCCAAAAACTACTTTTTTTTGTCTCTCCGGTGATTAGAAGTAGAGTTATGGCTGTTTTTGTTCTACGGCATGAACCGGAAGTTGCTGTTTAAAAGGCCGCAAGTTGATATTTAAGGGACGCAGACTGCTCTAAACGAGAATATTTCATTTATCTATTATTATATTTATTATTTATTATTATTTTTATGTGCTTGGAAGCAAAATTACTTTCGAAATTTCAGTATCATATTTGACAACATTTCTGTTTGTGTTTACATTCTGATTTGATTACACTCTGATTTAGCGTACTTGCTGTTATTCAGTATTATTTTTTATCTCATTCTGCTTTGTTATTTTAACATCGTGATGAAAATATTTTCACTTTAATATAAACGTCGTAATGGGTCGGCGGGGAACTTTCCGTTCTATAACTGCATTGATAAAACTCGGATTGTCTATTCAAAACGACATTCTTTACATTCCGCAAAAATCACAAGGAATATGTTCAGAGCTTCTTTACGAAAGAATCTACTAAATTAGAGTTAACAGAAGGTGTAACATACAAAACAGGGCAGTTTTAGCAATTTAATATATCAATTTCTAATATATTTCTAAAGATAAAACATTAAATTTGTTTTTTGAAAAACTTGTTATGGCCAACATTTCTAATACAAAAAACGCTGTAACTTAAAATATTACTATAGCAATTTTATGATACTTCCCACAAATATTCTATAAAATACTGGGAAGTAAATGGACTAAAAGTTTAGGTTTATATACATATTTAAGATTTTTGCAGACAATTTTGTAAATAAAAAGAGAAAAATTTCTCGAAAAGTAGCTAGTGTATCTACTCAAACAGGTATATTTAATAGACATTTTGCTTTGTGACTTAGATTTTAGACCATTTCATTCCTTATGCTTTAGTAGATATAAGTGAAAAAAATAGAAGTAAAATATTGATAAATAATTTTGAGGGAACTAATCTTGTGACACTGAAATTTGAATACATTTTTTATCCAGAATGTGAGAAAAAAGTAAAAGTTATATTTTAATAATATGTTTATAACCTGTTTCTATCAGTTTAGGTAGCATTCTGCTAAGTAACACCAGAAATGAATTTATTTGTACAATTTTTCAAAATTAGGGTATCGAACGTAGTCGTATACAAAGCAGGAGTAGATGAAAAATGAGTAATGCCCTTGACGGGGCTCCAACCTCGTACCTCTCGAATACGCGCCGAGTGTGCTGACCATTGCACCTCGAAGACCTGTTAAGAAGGTGGCAGAAATACCTTATATATTACTATACATTAAGAAAGTATTTACAAAATGTTTTGAACTGAAAACGATTATTTAGGGCCAATGAGGAATTAATATACCACTTTTATGCCACCTATTGATAAGAGATGGTGCTCGTAAGGTGCCTGTAGGCATTTACTCTTTATTATTGTTTCAAAATACGTATTTATAATTGAAATTTCCAAAAAAAATATCACAGAATTTTGCAAAAATAATGAACTCCCTGAGGCTCGGAAGTTTATGTCGATAATTTATCTAGACACGTGGAGCAAAATTTTCAAATAATAAATTATTCATTAAATTCATGTATTGAAAGTTATGTGAGAGTTTATCATCCCTAATTACAAGAGTTAATAATTTTGATTGATGGTGTAGTGAAAAGCCGCATAAGCTTTCTGAAAGTTTATGCTATAGAATTACGTTTTATGAATATAAATATTTTTAAAGTTTTATGATATACAATATGGCTGCTTTCATTTTGAATGGCTGCAATTTGATTGTCATCTGTTGTTAAAAAAATCTGATGTGTACACCACATGACTTCTTTGTACGGAATATTCAATTAAGGATTTTTGAATTAAATCTACTTCGTCGATAGCGCATAAACCACAATAGAATAAATGGAATCTTTTAAGTTCATTATACTTATTTACCACAGCTACACATCGGCACAAGGTTCACTTAACAGCGTTGCATCTCATCCATTTTATAAGTCAGAGTGAGCAAAAATTATAGCATCTGAAGAATAACCACAAGTTCTATTTAAATGCTATAATAAATCTAAAACGATGTATAAAAGAAACTAAACTAATAAAAAGGAAGCAGTTTTTCGCAGACGATTCAGCGCCGCTTACCTAATGCGCATGCGCTACTAATTAATTCATTTCTCACTTCGCGGTAAGGCAAAAATACTTAAAAATTCAAAGTATTTTCATTAAAAATTTAAAGATATAGAAAAACATAAAGCACCAAGTACAGTTAAAAAACCTTTTACAATTTTACAATTAAAATTTACAATTTGTAAGCAAAAATCAGCTAATAACTTAAATGATAATTCCAGAAAGAATCAAGCATGATTTAATTCGCGATAATAAAAGAAGGCGTTAGTGTGTTGTTGCGAAGCTTAGTTTCTCTAGGTTGGCAACAAAACCACTATTCTGCTAAGCTTCAATTGTAAATAAATATGGCCGCGGTCATAAACCAAAAATTAGGCTTAGCCACACTTGAAAAACTTTTTAATTATTGATAATTCTACAATTATTGCACTAAGGGCATAAAAATCTTAACCGAAAGATAAGAACAATATAATTCTTTCATTTCTAAGGCAAAAAATGCGCAATTTACAAACTTGTAAGAATAAAGAAAGGGAGCCGAGTAACAGAGTGAATATATATATATTATACGTTTGGTTCTGCCGATTGCAACCAAAATGCGAGGTGCACATATACATGTTATAGCAGCCCTATATACAAAATTTTAACGTTCTGAGGCTACTCGTTTTCGAGCTATGCGATATACATACATACACACGTACGTACGTACGCACAGACGTCACGAAAAAATCTCTTCAGAATCAATTTTAAATCAGGTTTATAATTATTTGAGGGAAGAGAGTTCTTTATTCTGTCCTTGCGCACGGATGTCTTTCAAAAACATCGTTAAATTACTTTTAATAGCGGTCAAAATAGATATTTTCGTTGAATTATGGTACCCGAAATTTTTCGCGGTTACAATAATTCCTTTTTACGTCGTATAAGGAAGTAAAAGGGCATTTCGATGTAGTTCGAATATGTTTTCCTGCTGTAGTTTAAATGTTTTACAGTAAACACACAGTGTTTTACATTTCTTTTATCTGCTTTATCTACTTTAAATTTTATATATGAACTGCAACCTGATGGAGCTTTACATATTACTTCAAATTAAACTTCGTTTTATCATATTTTAATATATATTCAATAAGGATCATATTGTAATAATATGAAAACTTTCGTGTGCGGACCTTTACGAAAAATTCGCATGTAGATGCTTCATTTTCTATTAAGTAAGCATCGGCCTAAAAATAAGGATGTATTATTGAGTCCATGTATTATTGAGGAAAATCGCTATCTCGCTAGTTTGGTGAGATAACGCTTAGCTGGCGACGATTTCGGTGATTAATTTTTGACTCAATATTTGGCAAGAAATCGCCAAACGTCACTAAGCTTAGCCACCGTTTTACATCATTTGTTCCGATTCCTGTGTAACTGGAATTATATCTGGCGCTAAGTATCTCTAATACTGAGCAGAAATATTTTGCTCTTGGAACTGATTATTTTCAATCCGTCAGAACAGCTGAAATTTAGGGCTGTGCAATGTATAACCAAATTTCCAATGCGTATGATAAATTAAACATGGCGAAAAGCATCGACCACATCTGGTATAAAGAGTCAGTTTATAAATCATTATTCCTGAATTTAGCCTGAGAAATTATTCTTATCATTAATATGTTCCTTAAAGAAAGTATTTTCGTAGGAGACAGTACAAGACTGCTACCCATACATGGTGAGCCAAAAGTTCATTAAAACTTTAAAAATTCATAAAAAAGGAACAAATTGTGATAAAGAAGTACCGTTTGCAAGAAAGGGCTCACCAGGAAGTCGGATTGTTTTAGCACCAAAAAAATATTTTTGTTTAAAAATGTCACCGGTAGAGGGTGCTTATGACCGGAAACATAGTGAACAGGGCAACAGTATGCTCCATTAAATTATTCTTTCAGTAATAATTGTTCAACATGACCTCTAGAACATTTGACGACACATCTAAGGCTACTTACAATACACGTTAGGGCTGCATGCAACATGTCGGATTGAATTGCAGAAACCATACAACAGCTAGAAACTTTGAATTCGGTCAGTGTTGAAGGGGTGGACGGTTCACAAGTGATTTCATGTATCCCCACTACCAGAAGTCAAATGGAGCGAGGTCGGGTGATCGTGGAGGCCATGCGATTTGCAAACTCGACTGATCACATTGTCTTCAACAAAGGTAGTACATAATAGCAATCGTTTTTCTAGATTGGCATAGTGTGGCTGGGTGCACTCTTGCATCGAGATCGCTTTAGGCCTCATTTTATATCGTTTTTATGTGTGTCATTTCCCCAAATCAAAAACCTGCGGTGCTGATGAAACATTCATTTTTATTAAGCCATTATTTTCAACTAGCTATGTTTAGTTGTGTCAGAATGACAGCTCAAATTTCAGGCTCCCGACAATTAATGCTCAAAATAGAGGTTTTCTATCAGCGCTAACGAATCTCAGTTACTAATTGCTTGGAAGAACATCTGCAAGTCAGTTATTTAGAAATTAATGCTTTGCAATGAGGAAGTATCAAAAATCACTAATACAAAATATTTGTGGGTGCTTCTTTATAACAACTGAAATCTCATTATTTCACGTACGATAAACCGAACGCACTTGCACACATTCTCCAGCGTTTAATTGATGATGGCTTAAGTATTGTTCAAAAATGGAAACGACATTTCTGCAAAAGCTTAATCGGATTCAAAATAAGGTGTTTCACATCATTACAAACGTGCATATTATATACGCGTATATATTGTATGCAATTAAAAAATTACACTATTATAAAATCCTTGTGAAACTGCAATGATAATATCTTTTGCGAGGCAATGAATACTAGAATAGTAAGCTACTCAAATGTTTTAACTTACAATATCTTAGTTATATGATCGTATACCACAGCATTTATTTATTTCGTTTAGTTTAATTTGTTAATATCGTACTGCTTATAAAAAGGAGCTTGAAAGTAATATTATGTAATTATTAGACATGCGTGATTTTAATTATTTATTTTACATTTTTAAAAGCAGTGTTTATTCTAGGTAATAAATGTACTATGTATCGCGATATACTCATCCATCATCGTTTAAGATGTTAAGTTGATAAATTCGCTTCTAAATATGCAATTTTGCACACATCATTTCAACCATTTCCCCATGAGACAGACTCATCTCCTTGAAAAGTGCTTTCATGTGTCAGTAATGGCACTTTCTCGTTGAGGTTAGATGAGGTCTGAAACGTTAGTCCCGAGAGACACTCGTCGCTTCGTGCTTTCCATCGCCAGAATGCAACAAAAATGAAAATATATGATTGAGGGCTTAACTGGTCAGGTTCATCCCACACCAGTGTTGTATTAAGATCACACAAAGAAGTTCACTCGAAAAGACCAAAGATGGCAGTACACATTCGGTCTCTTTGCAACTGGCATTGCTATGGAACTACTGCTAATTTGAAAGCCTGCCTTTAGGGGATCGTCTTTGTTAGTTTTCAGAAAAGCGACTAAAGGAAACAAAAGAATTTTTTCTTCTAACTATGGAGTCGATATTCAGCATTCTTGAGTGAGACAAGTAGTCGATTTTCTAAAGAGATCTTGACAGCTGGTGAAAGAAGAAATGACATATTTCCAATGCCAGTTTCAGATTCAAGGAGTTTATCTTCCGAGGAAAAGAAGAATCAGATATTTGAATTTTATAGGACAGTGCTTTGGCTATAAATTATTCTATGAAAGGAAGACTTTCAATGCTTAAAAAATCTATGCAGATTTTTTTAAAAGGAACTGAAAGTTAATTCGCCTAAAATATTTAGACAGCTTTTGGCAATTATGGGTACAATTACGCGGATTTTCACCATAAAGTTTGCCCTTTGTTTTCTAGATCACTAAAGAATATATGGAAAGGTGTCTTTACACAGAAAATGTAACCGATAGTATGCATAAAGTGAATGCTTAATCCTTGGACTATTTTATTATTTCTAGTACCTATTTTATTCTATAAATCTTCGCAACGTACTTAAAATAATGAACCAAATACTTCCAATGGGATACACTGTTTTAATCTTAAGAAACATTTCTTGGAAATTTTATTTCTTTAGTCACATATGTTTGAAACGAAGAAAGAAAAATAAATATCCTGCCTGCTATTTTAACATTTACTTAACTGCTGTTAGTATAATGAATATAACGAATTTCGAAAGAGGTAACCATCATTCTATATTTTCTGATTTTAAATTTAGTTGACGGTATGAACATTTAATGTTATCAGTTAGATGTAAAACCGGAAATTTAACTTATTTGTTTCTTTACAATTAAAAATGGTTTGCTAAACTAAGACAATAATTTCTTTAATATGCAATGAAATTTTTAAGAAGTATAACATAGTACACTAAGAGGTCGATTAAAAAATTGCAGAATGAAATAAGGATTCAATGCTTAACGTTTTTATTAAAAAAACAATATTTAATGCACTTCAAGTGCAATAGATGCCTATCTGTAACTTTTCATTCATTGTTCGTTCTAACTGTTACAAGATGGCGCCACGGGATAAAAGAAGGGTGGCTAAAGCTTAGTGCATTAATACGACGTTAATTTTCTTTCTGTATAACATCGAGTGATAGTCAAGCAAATTAAACGAAAATTTATTGACTTTTTTCCTGTGATTTCTAAAGAGTAGGATTTTTTAAATTTTAAATTCTTTTGTTAAACAGTTCTTAAACTCTTGAAGGTTTTACTTAAAACCAAAGGGCAAACAAAGGATGGCAAAGGATCATTTCATTACTGGTTTAGATTGATAAAAAATAATGCTTAAATAAAAAAAAAATAAATAAAAAAAAACTGAAAGCTTTCAGATTTTACATTACGACCAAAGGGGCGCTTTTTAATGTATTGAAAAACCAGTTACTGTTATTGATAGCAGATTAATCGACTTATCAAGGGGATAAACCAATCTACCATCAATTAACAGCAACCAAAATAAGATAGAGTGTTTCATTTTACTTCCAAGTAAGCATCAAATTATTTGCTAGATTCAAATCATAAATCTAATTGATACTCAATCAAAGTAGAGATATTAATCCACTAAACCAAAAGAATCCTGTTAAAAAGCAAATAATCTTTAAAATTAAAATTTTTCACTAAGAACACAATTAATCTGAACGAGATGCTTACTTTAGAAGACATATCCCCTACACTCTCTTTTCATTTCAAATACAAAAGTAAAAACAAAAGTAGATTCAAGAAAATCTGCTATCAATAACAGTAACTGGTGTTTCAATACTTAAGTAAGTTTTACTTTTGTTTTGGCATTTTTGCGATTTAAGTTTTTCCTTAACTGTGTTTAAAGAAAGGAGGACTGAAAATTCTATTAATTTTTTTTAAATTCTGAAAAATACCTTTTCAATGATGTTTTTAAATTGAATTTCCGTTGCTTGGAGATGTTATATGGAGAGTTTTCTTATTATAATTTATAGTGAATTATTGCTTTATTGCTTTGCAGCTTTAGCTCAAGTCTTGGGCTTATTAATTTACTTTTAATTGCTTTCATTATGAATATATATATAACAAAACGTTGGCATTCCCCTCAGAGATATTCGTACAAAATCACAATATAATCAGTAGTTTTTCTTGAAACTACTAAAAATGTTAGAAAATAGCGCAATGCAAAGAGAAAGCTAATTCGCAAAAAGAAAAATAACAGCAGGAGTCAAGTAAACAACTGATCTGAGATGTCTTTATGGCCTTTGAAAGCCTTTTAACCGGTCAATTAAATTACGAGATATCAATTTATTAAATGTTAAATGCGCGTGGTCCTGTATTTCTACTTTTCCGGCTTAGCTTTCTCTTTAAGTATGTCTCGTGCTGCATTACACGGGGATATAAAACAATTTTAATTATAATTCTACTAAAAATAGCTAACTAAATAGAAAATCCGTAACAATATATATATATATATATATATGTTATGAAATATATATATATAAAAAATATATATATATATATCAGAATTCAGAATTGTCAAAATATTAATGGAATCTAGTAAATAGGAACTGATATCAATACTATTGCCCTTTTCTTTTAGTGGAAGATGGGTATCTATCTAATGCAGAAACAGGAAAATGATAAAACATTTATCACCTACAAAATGAGAGAATCATCCATCAACAGCTACAAACGCCAAAGTTTTGACTTCCTAGATAAGGTGGAAACGTACAGATCAAACTTCAAATGCCTGAAAAATATTAAGGAGAGAAAGCCTTTTTGTGTTCGGCAAAATAACGAGATTTGGCATGTAAGAGAAGCCAAACAGGAAAGGTTTTCTGACAACAATGGCAGTGAAATAAAATTGATTACCTGACTGTTAAGTAAAGGGCAGCCGAGCAATTCTTTGAACACTGAAGTGACGGGAATTTCGAAGAAATTCTCACAACTTGTAGGTTTCAATGAGCTGGATGTTTAAGATGGGAAAAATTACTAAGCATCTAGATATAAAAAAAGAAATTTGCATCAAGTGCAAATCACAAAACGTCTTGGGAAATTTGAAAATACAAGGAACATTTTCTTTTATAGAAACATTGCATTTGTTGTTCATTTACAAGCTTCAACTCGACTATAATGGATTATAAAAAAATGTAATATAGTATAACTGATTTATAATATACAATGTATTAGTTAGACTAATATAATTAAATTAATTTAGTTCTCCACTGTGGTTTAAATATAAATTTTTATTAGTTGTTTAAAGTATTACGTGTATTTTGTTTTACACTTTGTTATCAACTTACTTTGCAGCAAGAGAATTTCTTTTTTCCTACTCTTTTAAAAAATTGAAACATTCCAGTTGTCAAGCAAGAGAATCTATTTAGGGAATCTATTATTTATCAGAGAATTTATTTAGCACACTAGTTATATCAAGGGCAGTTTATAATATGTTTATTACATGCAACCCTTTTAAAAGCTGAAATGGCATTGATTTCCTCTTACGCCTTTCTAAACCTTGGAAACTGATTTTTTTTAAACTTTATATTTTAAAATTTAAACTTTTTTACTTTATTTTTCCCCTCCTTCCAGCATGCCTTCATGGCATAATGGGCGTAATGGTAGCACACTCGGCGCGTAATCGAGAGAACTAGGTTCGAGTCCCGACGAGGGTATAAAAAATAACCTAAGCTTGGCGGATGGATCTTCTAATTCTCAATTGCCCTTTGAAAGGGAATATATAAGGTATTTTCTTCCTGCTTCCAGCTTCGTGGTGTAAGGTAGCACACTCGCCGCGTATTCGAGAGTTCAAGGTTCGAGTATCAGGTAGGGCATTTCTCATTTTTCATGTCTTCTGTTTAAAAAAAAATAAAGAGTGACTTTACAATGGTGCCCGAACTAAAAGCTGGCAGACGATAATTCGTCACCACCAGGATCTGGCAATTATGTTCCCTTTTTCGCTGTCGACTTTTAAAAGGGGAACCATGTAAGGTATTTTATCCCTCCTTTCATTACGCCTTCGTTGTGTAACGGTAGCACACTTGGCGCGTATTCGAGATGTCCCGGTTCGAATCCCAGCGAGGGCGTTGCATATTTTTCACATCTCCTACTTCAATTTTTTGAATTTATGATTCTTACCCTAATGACTTTACAGCTTCTGGCTTTCCTTTACCATCAATAACCACAATTCAGTATCTTTTCACGAGTTATTAGTTACAGTTTTCGAACGAAACAGACGAAGTTCTAGTAGTAAAACTGATAATAAATTGGAATAGATTATTACTTTTACACAGATTGGTGAGTAATTTTTTATTGATTACGGCAAATGTGTGAACAGGCTTCTTATAGAATATCTAGAAAATACACAGAATGCATGACGTTATTGAACAGTGTTTGAAATATCGGAATTATTTTGAAGTTATATTCTTGGGCACTGTATGTAATACCTAGGGCACTGTAGACAATACATATGCATCATACTAAAATGACAAATGTTATTTAGATAAAGTATTAAAGAGAGTCGTGAAAAAGTTTCTATTGAAAATGGATGAGGTAGAACTTTGTAGTATTAACGTTTTTTTAATAAAATATCCCATTTTATTTGCAACTAAGTAGTTCGTGTCTCCTTATTTGGTAGTCAGTTTGGCCGTTTCTTCGCTAACTTCTGGTAAACAGTATCGATTAGGAAAGCATTCAGCATCTTTTCAGCATCAGCTTTAGATATTTCATCGTAGATTCGTCACCGTATGCCAGCATGTCATGATTCCTTCTGGGACATTGTACCTTGCTGTTTCATTCTGACTCATAACAGTATGATCGAATCTTTGCAGAACAAATTCGAAACACCGGATTTTGTGACTTCCGAAATAAAAGCTGAAGTGCAAATGAGGAATTATTTTCGAGGGGAGCCTCGAAAATCAAGTGCAAAAAAACTTAATTTGCGTTGTCAAACTTAATTGCCGTAACATCATACGAGGGAGTATTTTATACCTTACCAGTTTGTCTTTGGTCATGCATGGAACCCTCTGAAATTACGATCATCTGAAACATCGAACTTTATGTACGAAATCTTCGATCAAAAGTACTTAGAACTTGAAAAAGTTTCATTGGGTGGGCTTTCTCCGGTAGGTACCACTTAAGTCGGAAGCCCTTAAGTCGGAAGTGGCGCAAAGTTCAAAATGCAAATTATTAAGGTCATGCATGGAATGCCTATTAAACGTGCAACCTTATAAGTCGCTTCATGCACTGTCGGTCACTTTTTGGCATTTTATATACACTCGAGCAAATGCAATCTGTAATGAACTTCAAATTATTGAAAACTTAATCGCTATATGCGATCTGATATATCTGATTCGATATATATCAGAAGCACATGCACCGCTTGAACAATGAATAAAGAAAAGTAAATTGATTAACACTGTCACAACTACCAAATAATGAATTATAAGTCTAATTTAAAAGTCATACAAAGATTTCTTTGCAATTACTATTACGCACAGTTATTAAATTTGTTTGCCCTATTCCAGTCTCTCCAAAGTGTCTGGCTAATTCATTAGCCTTTATTTGAAGCATGTGTCCAGATACTTGCATGGTTACGGTTCTTTGAACTGCGAACCATTTCAGAAATACTTCATTAACATTTCTATGCTCTATGAACCTTTTTTTACATTAAATGATTCTACATGAGTAGGAGTTGTAGAGTTTCGATTTTTTCACATGGTACCAACTGTAGATTTGGAAAAACAGTATTCAGCTTGATATCGATTTGGTTGCATCCGTTCTATTTTTTTTGGAATAATGTGTATCACATTTTTAGTGCAAGAGCTTTTTGTTTACAACTGGACATGCGGTTTAAGTTTTGATAGAGAAATATGGAGCAGACTTTGGTAAAAGAACATGAGTCTTGTTCTTTTCAAAAAGATGAAAAAATAACATAATTTCGCTACCTAGATGTCTTATCCAATGTCGTGGCGACATAAACACGTTCCTTCTAGGATATGTATGGTTGCAACACAAAAAATCAGTAAAATTTAGAAAGCTATCTTATGTCTTTAAGAAACAAAAGTGTATTTTCAGAGCATTTATACTCAAACAAAACAATCAACATAAACGTTAACGAGTGACTTCTAAAATCCTAAGCTTATAAGAGTCACTACCTTCTGTTTCCTTGAATAGCGAAAATTTCAGACCTCCCATTAGCATCAGCTGTGAAGAGAGTTATGTCTGTCAGTTCAAGTCAAATGCGAATATGTTCCGTGAGCCAATTCACATATTTTGATTCGATGGGAATATATACCATGTGGTACTAAGATACGCTTACAGAATTTTCATCATTCTGGCGTTGGGAGTCAAAACTGTCTCTACAGCTTAAGTTTAAAACACAGAGGAAAGTGGTAGTAAATAAAAAAATTTAATGTAATATGATAATAATAACAAACGATTTGAAATGAAATCTAAAAAAAAATCTGAAAGATTTCAGCTTTTAAATTACGTGCAAAGGGACTTTTTTTAACGTTTTGTGTGTTGTCTTTATTTATTAAATATCATGTTCTTCGCACCTAAACCATAAAATTCAGTTCAACAGCAATATCACAAAATAATTTAAAATAAGCATATCTTCAGAAATTTCGGCACACACTCTCAAGCGCTGGAGATAAAAATGTTTTTTCTTTCGTACAGTGTTGCCATTACTCGCTTTTAAATCGTTCAGTTTGTTCATCAAAAATTCGTTTAAGTTTTATAAAAGAGAAAATAGATACTAAAACAAATTCCAAATTCCAAATTTGAGCTTCCAGATGCGCATATTCGAGTGGAAACGTACGTTATTCAAATTTGGATAGCTCTAGGTACCGTTGTTTTATATAATACAAATAACTTTTGGTGGCAACAATTTGAAAAGTTAAACAAACGTTAGTGATTCAACGCAAATTCGCAAAACGAAAACAATAGTCCTTCAGGAAGAAAGCCCCTTTGAACTAATAATAAAAAAAATCCGAAAGGTTTCAGATCTTAAATTACATCCAAAGGGGCGTTTTTTTAACATTTTGCGTGTTACATTTATTTAGTAAATGTCATATTCTTCGAGCTTAAACCATAAATTTCAGTTCAAGAGGAATATGGCAAAATAATTTTAAATTGAGCGTATGTTTAGAATTTCTGATACGCAGTCTCACGAGCTGGAGATAAAAACCTTTTTTCTGTAGAACGTTGCCATTGCTCGCTTTGAAATCCTTGAGTTTGCTAATCCAAAATTCGTTAAAGTTTTACAAAATATGAAATCGATAATAAGCAAATTCTAAGTTTCAAATTTGGTCTTCCCGATACCCATATTCGCAATAGGATTACATCATTCAAATTTTGATTGCTCTAGGTACTGTTGTTTTATCACAGTGCGAGAAACATATATACATTTATGCAGATTTTTCATCATTTAATTCCTTCATATAATACAGGGTGATAACATTTGGTGGCAACAATTTAAAAAGTGAAACCGGCATTCAGAGTGATTCGACGCAAAATCGCAAAACGAAAACAATAGTTCCTCAAGGACAAAGCCGCTTTGGACTAAAAAGTGTTTCTTTTACATGTGGAATGTGGATCCTGCAGTCCTAAACATGGATGATTATAACGGTTATTCATCTTTTCCTTAGACATTGCAGAAATTCTGGAAAAAATATGAAAAATACAAATAAGATAATGTTGAAGATATCGAGTTCATTATAGCTGACTTTAATTCTCACTCATATTCTCTAACATATAAAATAACATAAAACGTACAGGAAACTGGACGGGACCAAAATGCTTCTTCGTTAAGCCGGGTTCGTTATAACAGGGTTCGACTCTATTGCCTAGGATTCCATGCAGCCTCTGCTTTTGTAACCAGTAACATATATGTTTAAGACTATATAAGACCAGCCTTCAGAACTGGAAAGTGTAAGCGGATACACTGGAAGAGCTAACAATATCTGTTAAATTTTTGCTTCCAGTACCTACATCAAAATCAATGCAATTAGTATAACAGATTTCTCAAAAGTTAAAGTTCAATAGGGCAGCAGTTATTTGCAAAGATATTATACTATATTTTAAAATAATGTTCAACAGTTTTCGTTTTCTTATTTCATCCGGGATACGAACAGAATCTTCATATTTTTAATCCACCTCAATAGAGAAATCCTGCTAAAACTTAGCGAATCTGAATCTCTTTTTGCTCCAAAGCAGCTTAAGTTTTGATACATTTTCTTTTTCCGCGAGGCTTCCCTACAGTTAAGTTTCATTAAGACAGAAATTACTTTTGGAGGTACATACTATATTTTAAAAATTTCAATATTCCTTTTTGTTAACCCAAAGGGCTTTAGCCAGAACGGCTATTAATTTCATTTTCGCATTTCGCGTCGATTCTGCTTCTGCGTTGAATCACTTTTCAAACTGTTGTCACCAAATGTTACAGCCCTGTATTATGTTTAAAGAAGTTAAATAATGGAGAATCATCATAAATGAATGTATGTTTCTCGCAATGTGATAAAATAACGGTACCTAGAGCCATCAAATTTTAAATAACGTAACCCTCCGTCGAATATGGGCATCTGGAAGCCATCATTTGGAATTTGTTTTATTATCTATTTCATATTTTATCAGACATTAAAGAATATTTTATTAACAAACTCAACGATTTCAAAGCGAGGAATAGCAACAGTGTACAAAAAAAAAATACATTTTTATCTCGAGCGCGCAAGATTGTGTATCGGAAATTTTAAAGATGAGTGCATTTTAAAATAATTTTGCGATATTGCAGTTGAATTGAATTTTATTTTTAAGTGCGAAGAACATGATATTTAATAAATAAAGGTAACACAGAAAACGTTGTAAAAAACGCCCCTTTGGGCGTAATGTAAAATCTGAAAGCTTTCACATTTTTTTTTTTTTCCATGCAGGATGGCAACAGAAGCTTTATATTTTTAGTCCACCTCAATAGTGGAAATTAGCGAAATTGAAATAATCTGAATCCCCTTGTACTGCAAAAGAGCTTAAATTTTGATGCATTTTCTTATTCCATATGTAACTTTTTTCGCAAGAAGTTGATTGAAATTACTATTGTCTTTGCTTACTCTAGATCGGTTGAAATTAAGAAGAAATTTTTTAATTTGAAAACTGTGATTTTCTGAATGTAACATACACAGCTTTTCTGATTTGAAACATGCATTTCATGACTATTAAAACCAATCAATATATCTTATTGGTTTCTTCCTCTTTAAGAGCAAAATCTCTAGAAATTCCTGTGATTATCTGAGTTACATGTGGTTACATTCACAGTTTTAAAGACCACAAATAAGCTATCTTTTTTAATGTGAAAAAGCTTTGTTAGGCTTAGATTGCTGTGACAAAATAGTAAGCTGTCCGAAAAAAAAAAAAAAAAAAAAAAAAAAAAAAAAAAAAAAAGAAAAGAAATTCTCCACATATTTCTGTTAAATTGTTTTGTAACTGAGCATAACGATTGTTAATCCATGCGCTAGTGTTAATCATATGATTGGGATGAAACTTTTATTACGACGAACTTACCACCAATTAAAAAAATTCTTTCAATATATGTTTCGGTGCTTTACTTCAAAAAAACACATAGGAAATGTCATTTTGTTTTTTAATTTTATAACTATATATCTCCCCTTAAAAATTAATATGTTAAATGAAAGTCACATGAAAAAAAAAAAAAGTTTTGTGCAAATTTAGAAAAAAAATTTCGTTTGTTTAAAGTGGTCTCGGATGATACTACTTCCAAAACTTTGACTGAAATCTAAACCACAATATTTCAATCCACCTTGCATGTGGTGCCATCTCGTGAGCATCAAAATAAACGCTGAATTTGTAATCTAATCTTGCTTCAGACATCGTACATATTACGGTGTTGCATAAATACCTAGTTTACTTAACTTGATTGGGACTAAAGTAATAATCTTATTAAAACTGCTTACCATTTTCAGCAGCATTTATTACTTTCTTTTTTAAAATTAAATATACATTTCTGTTAAAAAAACAAAACTCCACTGAAACAAAAGCGTTGACTAAAAGTGGCTATCAAGGGACATAAATAAATAAAAAAGAAAAGAAACAAGAGTTCCAAGAACTTTCAGGTTTTATACTATGCCCAATAGGGGCGTTTTTTCTAACTTTTTGTGTGTTACCTTTTATTATTAAATATCATGTTCTTGGCACTTAAACCGCATAAAATTCAATTCAACAGCAATATCACAGAATATTTAAAAATTGCATATCTTTAGAATTTTCGATACACAGTCTCGCAAATTTAAAATAGATAATAAAACAAATTCAAAGTGCCCATGTTCGGTTGAAGGACTACGTTATTCAAAATTTGATGGCTCTGGGTACCTTTGTTTTTTCAAAATATGAGAAATATTCATGCATTCATGCAAATTCTTCATTATTTTAGTGTCTTTAAATTTATATGGCGATAATATTTGGGGGCAACAGTTTGAAAAGTGAACCAACGCAGAAAGTGAGAGGATGCAAAACGTCGTTTTGAAAATAATAATCCTTTGGGTATAACGCCCCTTTGGGCTAAAAGAAATCTAAAAGCTTTCAGGTTATACATTTCAGGAGTTTTTTCTAATGTTCTCTGTGTTACCTTAATTTATTAAATATCATGTTCTTTGTACTTAAACCGCATAAAATTCAATTCAACAGCAATATCACAAAATATTTAAAAACATCGTACCTTTAGAATTTTCGATAAACACTCGCGCGCTGTTTTTTTTTTCCCGTATACACTGCTGCCATTGTTCGCTCTGAAATTGTCAAGTTTGTTAATAAAAATTCGTTAAAATTTTGCAATATAAGGAATAGTTAATAAAATAGATTCGAAAATTTCGGAAGTTCGCAGTTCGGGTTGAGTGAACCAACGCAAAAGTGCCGTTTTGAGACTAATAGCTCTTCCGGGCTACATCTCCTTTGTGCTAATAAACTGCAATGAAGTTATTTAATATCAATGTTTTACGTGAGTCATTTTCTTATAAAACATACACATATTTATTCGTAACTGAAAAATTATATATCAAGAACACAACTTACTAATTGATTAAGGTTTTTAAGTTTTTAACTAATTTTAAGAAACCTTATTATATGTTATCAAATGAACAGCATTTGCCGGTTTGAAATTATTAATGGATATTTTAATTTTACGAAGTAAGTAATCTATATTAATTATAAAATCTATCTAATGTAAATTATGTAACGGGTACTACTACTCATATTGCAATATAACTTTTCATCATGAATTTACTATATCTAAGAAGAAAAAAAAGGGGGGGTAAGTTCTATGGCTCCCATTCTACAGGGCCGATTGATGAAATTCAAATTGCCCTCTCTTGTCTCGAAAGCGCGATTTAGGCATTAAATTTATGCATAGCATTGTCCTAACATAGGTATTTTGATACAAAATCAGACTTTTTCTAAAATAACATACCATTTTTTTCCAATATTTCGATTTTACGACTCAAGTGCGTAAACCACATTCTTGTTATTATCGTTTGAAATAAATACGCCAAATTTTAAAACGCTTCAAAATGTAAATTCACGTATATCTTAAGAAATTTAGAATAAAAAACGCTAAGTTTTCGCAGGTACGCTTTACGATGGCAAAAATTTGATAGGTTATAATTCAAATTTTTTTTTCGAAAAATTTATAAAAAAAATTATTTACAGAGGCTGTTCGCACATTTTTTAGACGATGTATATTGTATTCACAAAACTAAATTACATAAAATTCTTGTGTTTTAAATCTCTGATTCTGAACTACCTTTCGACACCGCAAATTCCAGGACAATAATGCCTTTTGAAGTGTCAGAAGAGGTATTCTATCCCATTCCTCTCGAGCAGCTTTCCAGAGTCCTGTTAGGGTTTGGGGACAACGTCTGGATAATGCAGTTTTTAAAAGTACGAAAGCACAAAAATCCATATATGACACATCGGGAGATTTAGTTGGGATATTCGTAAAGGGTATGGCCTTGATACCAATTTTTTGTTTTATTTGTTTTAGGAAATTTACAGTGGATTTTGATGCGTGACTGCTAGCTTTGTCCTGATGGAGTCTCACAGATGGATGGCGCTGTGGGTAAAGCGATGGTGTTTCATTCAGAAAAATTGGCGATAAAATATGTTCCCGATAGTATTTGGAGTTAATCTTGACATTTTTTTTTGCACTCTCTTTATTTTTAACTTGCCATTAGAAGAAAAACCAGCAACAATCACGAATCCCTTAGAAAAAACTTTCTTTCGATTCTTTGAACCATGTACTTAAATTTTTTCTTCCCTTTTATGATCATAAATGGCTCTTTTTTTGTTACAATCATTTAAATACACCCGTGCTTCATCTATTGTGACAATTGTTTTCCATTTTTCTTTCGATTAGTGTTTCTCATATAGAATTCTGCAGCGTGTCCTGCGTCGAGCGATATGCTTTGGAAGAAGAAGATGCACATTGCGTTTTTTCGCTCTCTTAAAATTTAAATCAACGTTTATCATTTTGTTTGCAATGGACACCGAGCATTTTAATGATTTTGCAACTGTCCTATAACTAGGGGGATTTTCTTTTAACATTAAACAACGGACCTTTGCAATAGTCGAAGATGTCCGTTTTTTCCTTGGATACTTGTTTAGAATTTTTGTCCCACTTGAGGCTCCGATTTGACTTTTTGTGCCTTTCTTGTTGATGATATTACCTATCGACGCTTTAGATATCACAAAACCACGACTCTCACATCGTTTTTGGATAACGGAGTATGCATATTTCTCTTCGG
>KK116143.1:380516-413945 GCA_000611955.2 Stegodyphus mimosarum
TTACCCACAAAAAACACATAGTAAGGTAACAAATAACAAAAAAAAAAAAGAAAAATTACCAAACAATTATGGTAGTATAGAAATTAGCACATGTTTAAAATCAACAAATCGAAGGTGTCAGTTTGCTTTAGAAAACGTACCTTCAATATGGAATATGATCGCCTCTAGAAGCAATACAGCACATACAGCGATGTGTGATGCTTTCAATTATGCGGTCTGTCAATACCATAGGAAGCGAGAGCCATTGCTCTTGCAAAACAGTTGCAAGCGCGGCAGAAGTCTAAGGGGCGGATTGAGAGCAGCTATAAGTCTCTCTAAAAGCATGCCAAACGTGCTCGATAGGATTCAAGTCCGGGGATCGAGCTAGCCAATCCATGCGCATAATTGTTTCCTGTTGAAGATAATCATCTACGATGCGAGCCCTGTGTGGGTCTTTCGTTGTCGTCCCATAACAGGAAATCATCACCTATTGTCCCGGCATATGGGCGAACATAAGCATCAAGGATGGCATTTCTATAAACCTGAGCATTCACAGTTCCTCTTGGAAGACATGGAGGTCTGTGCGTCCACGTAAAGATATGCCACCCCAAACACACACACTGCCTCTACCGTATGCATCTCTTTCACGGATGTTTGACGGATGATAACGGGTTCCAGGTTCTCTCCATATCAAATAGCGCCTACTATGGCTTTCTAGACTAAACCTGGACTCATCCGTAAAAAGCACAGTCCTCCATTGATCAGGCGCTCAGGGGACATGTTACCGCCCCACTGCAAACGGTCCCTCCTATGGGTAACGTCAGACGCATGCAAATGGGTGGTCTCCTCGCATACAGACCACCTCCGTGAAGCCTTGTATGCACAGTTGACTTTGACACCAACCTTCTGGTGGTTGCAGCAAGGGAAGATCTGAGAAGAGTCGGAGTAGCGGTTCTATTCCTGCGTGCACATAATGTCAAATATCGGTCTTCGGCGCTCGTCGTAGCAGTTGGCCGTCCTTGGCTGAACCTCCTAGATGCCGAATCTGTGGTTTCAAATTGCTTCCAAAGTCTATGAACCACAGAAGGTCTCACATTTAGCCATCTGACTACTTCTGTTTGACTTTGCTCTGCCTCTAGTCTCCCAGTGGCACTCCATCGTAGTTTTGCAGGCAAATAATGCCTGAAGGTCATTGCTACGAATTGGCTATCTCAGATTTATGATGTCACTATTACAGTGAAATGTGTAGGATTACTCTCAAACATGGATTTCTATGCGCCTCGCAGATGACATATTCCGATTGCAGGGCCATTAATTTGCATATTGCAGTTTTACTCAGCTACTCTTGGGAACATATTCAAATTTTACACGGTTCGACTTATTTTTAAGGGAGTTATCGCTATTTTTGTGATTTTTCCTCAATTTATGATAACCAGTAAATTTTAAAATTAACCATTTGCCACGACTCGTATTTGATCTAAAATTAGAGGTGTAAAGAGTTCAACAACATTATGATAACGAAATGATAATACTACCTAAAATTTTAGAGTAATTTATTAATGGTTATAGTTTAGAACTGACTTAAATTCTTTAATAATTAATCCAAACTCTTTTATATCTGGTACGAAATGTTGTGACAAAATATTGCTTATTTATTAGAACACCCCTCCACATAATCATAAAAATTATGAGTTAGACATTTTATACATTAAACCAGTGATTTTCAAACTTTCATAATTTGCGACCCAATATTCAACCATAATTTTCATCGCGCCTTCCCCGCCATCCAATAACAATGTGTTGAGTGTAATAATAATACACTTTGACGCTAAAGCTGCAATATGACCTTAATTATAAACCTTGCAAATTATCAAGATAACTATTAAATTTTGTATACGTTAATTTTAAGTAATAGATAATTTAAGTAATAGTATAAGCATTAAAGTTACTTTTCCTTTCAAATTTTTAAATTGGTAGAAATTGCAAACAAATTTTAATTAAATAATTTATTTAATTTTTATCATCATGCTCAGGGAATTTATTAGATGAATCTATTTTCTAAATGAGGTATTTTATATAATTCCTAGTATTTTCATTTCCTGAAAATTCAATACCTCAGGAATACGGAGATAGATATAGGAATAAGACCCTGAAACCTACAGCGAAAGAATTGAACAAATTTTGGAATGGATTAAAAAAATGATGATAGCAATTCACCGCCCCTTCCAAGATTATCGGTCAACATTAACGATATATCTTTGAACAGATTAAAGTTCTTCATAGCCTTTAGTCCTGTTTGTTATGTTTTTCTGAGAAGGATTACGAATACAGTTCAGCGGCTTAAATTCTTATATTTCTTCAAGAAAGTAAAAAGCTTAAACTCAATTCCAAGGCCTTTAAAATAAACAAGTTTAAAAAATTCATTTTTCTCCTGACCTTTCAATAATTCTCTTCTGATCTACCGCTGCGTCTTTTCGGATATTTTGGAAAGCACTTTTCCAACGCATTCATATATTTTAGCTTACAAATAAAATTCGAATTTAAAAACTTCGTATAAATACTTTGCCTGATAGCATTTAAATTTTATAATAAATATCACCCAAATGTAATCATATAGTAATTCCTTTTTCCCAGTTTAGTTATGAGCATATCTTAAGAATTTTCGATACACAGTCTCGCTCGCTGGAGATAAAAAAGTTTATTTTTTCGTACAGATATGCCATTCCTCCCTTTGAAATCGTTGAGTCTCTTAATCAAAAATTCTTTAATGTGTGACAAAATATGAAATAGATAATGAAACAGTTTCCAAATTAGAGCTTCCAGATACCCATATTCGGTAGAGGATTACGTTATTCAAAATTTGAAGCCTCTAGATACCGTAGTCTTATCACAATGAGAGAATCATACACGCGTTTATGCAGATTCTTCATTATTTAATTTCTTTAAATAAAATACAGAGCTGTAATATTTGGCGGCAATAGTTTGAATAGCGAATTGATGCAAAATGCCAAAATGAAATTAAGAGCCCTTCTGGACTAATGCCCTTTGGGTTACAAATCTGAATGCTTTCAGATTTTACATTACGCCCAAAGGGGCGTTTTATTTAACGTTTTCAGTGTTACCTTTATTTATTAAATATAATGTTCTTCGCATCTAAACTATAAAATTCAGTTCAAGAGCATTATCGCGAAATAATTTTAAATTGCGCATATCTTTAGAATTTTCGATACACATTCCCCCGCGCTGGACATAAATATGCTTTTTCTGTACAACGTTGCCGTTGCTCGCTTTGAAAAACTTGAGTTTGTTAATCAAAAATTCGTTAGAGTTTTACAAAATATGAAATCGATAACAAAACAAATTCAAAATTTCAAATTTGGGCTTCCAGATGCCCAAATTCGGGTGAAAACGTTCAATATTCAAAATTTGATGGCTCTAGGTACCGTTATTTTATCACAATGCGAGAAACATACATACATTTTTGCAGATTTTTCATTATTTAATTTCTTTAAATATGATACAGGGAGATAACATTTGGGGGCAACAATTTGAAAAGTGAAACAACGCTTTTAGTGAATCAAAGCAAAAAGCTAAAACGAAATTAATAATCCTTCTGGGCAAATTGCCCCTTTGAACAAAAACCTCATATCATAGCATTGTTTGTGGGCTCAATTCTAACCTTCTGATCATATTATCTTTTCTTTTCAAGATTCAAGATACTTCTATAAGGCTCATATTTACAGATAGCTCAAGCTATCCAAAACGACATATGCTTGTTCCGATGACTATTGCTTTAAATGCGACAAAGTAAAAAATAATTGTACTCATTTAAAATAGAATTACCTCACAATGTTAACGTTTTGAGCATAAGAGCGTATTCATGCCGAGAGTGGTATAAATAATTTGTTGTAAATCTATGCACGTATAAATTTAAACAAGAGGTTTTTAAAAATTTTCTTTGTTATTTATCTTAGTCCTCATCCATTGGCAAAAAATTCTAATCTCTTCTTTTAGGGGATAATGCATTGAATCTAAAAAATAAAGTTACCCACCGACGTGTTACAAAATACTGTTAGTGAAAATTTTGAATTATTCGGATCGTTTTTAACTAACTCATCCTAGAAAATGTTGAAATTTGAAAATTTATTGCACGTTTTAATGCTATCAGTTAAAATACGCATAACAGGAAATGAAAAGGCAAATAGAATTCTGTGGGAGCTGTAGTTTATCATAAAAGACCCACGAAAATGAACTGAAGATTTATTACATAGATTGGAAATAAATCAATTTGTGAATAAAATTTAACATCAAATTTATTCATAAACGTATGCTTTTGTTATACCTGTAGTAAAGAAAAATAATTTTTTTTCTAACATTTAAGATGATCAAAGATAATCTTGAAGACAGTATCATACTTTTCGAAGGTTTGAGATAGGAACTAATCCTAATTCAAAGTAATTTATTAAAGTAATTTATATTTACTTGACTTTTAAAGGGATAGATTTCTCGAAACAAATTCTTTTATTTTTATTTCATTCCTTTACTTCCTTTCGTTTAGAGTTTGTAGGGAGACTTGTCAGCAGTTTTACGTATCATTCAAACTAATTGGAAGTATAGGTAACAAAAATTGAAGAAAACCTTTATAAGGCAGAACCTATTTTCCTTCTGAAATCAATAAGCACCTTTTAGCTTTTGATCTTTGTGGTACGCATTCCTCAAGGCAGTTGAAAATCAGAACATTTCAGCAAAACCTTTGCTTAATGATTTCAAGTTTAAGAAAAATCAGCTAAAATCATTCATAAAATTGGCGCTTAAATTAGAACTTCCTTAAAATCTCCCTAGGAAATGGTGCAGGTATTAGATTGTTATTTAGTAACATTTTAGAAATTTAAATTCTCTTTAATGTCACAACGTATAGGTATAACTCATTGAATACGACTTCAGATACATTCTGTGAATAACATATCTCATATAAAACATTTGAAACTAAAGGAAGTACTTCAAAATCATTACTAAAACCTTAAAATCAGTTAAAATATGATTTCAATACAGAGATTCATTTTCAGTTGGCATGGTTTTCATATTCAGGTCCAGTTTGATAATCCAGATAAAATCCAGATGTAAACTCTAGCTACGACTCTGAGCGCAACACACGTTGTCAATGACGAGGCCATTGCAAGAGAGAAGTAGTTATGTGTTATGCAACTTTTTTGTCTTCGTGAATGGTTCTGGAATTGCGTGATACGTGCCTTCCAAAACGGGTCCGCGTGTCACAGGTTCGCCATGTGTGTCACATGGAGATGGTGTGAGTTAGAAATGTTAATATAATTCCTTTCAAAATGCTATCTGCCATATTACTACAATTTTTTGCTAAAATGTTCTGAACATTTTGCTTTTAAATGCAATATAATCTCAGTCATCTGAATGTCCTTTATCCAGATTTCTATAATTCGGATCACTTTTTTCGTTCAAAGTTATTTAAAAGTAATCTTTATTACTAAATTATCTATACAGTTTTAATTTTTTATGGTGTAACCCTTAGAAAACTGAAGCCTACGTTAACTTGTATACTTAATATACTGATGAGGGCGGCATCCATTACTTGTCTTTTCTACTTCCTAACAAAGAAGCTTCCATTCGTCTTTTAAGACAATATGCTTGCAATAAATGGATATAATGTAGTTAGAGAAACTGCACCTACCACTGCATGTCTTAGGAAGAGGGAAGAAAACAACATCGCAATCTCGGCCTTTTAGGGTGGTTGTGGTCGTTTGAATAAAATGTCGTCTTTGGTTTTATCGCCTTCGAAGGGTTAAGTGAAAAGTTAGTTATACAGTTATAAAAACATCTTATAAATATTTTTGTGATCATTAGATGTTATTTCAAGTAGCTGTCACGTGCACATATTTATAGTCGGGATTTCATTCGACCTGTTTAAAAACTCGAATTTAAGAAATTTTTGCATATTCATAGAATCCTAATTTTTCAATTTTTAGCTGATACTGTTAAATATTTTAAGTAAGTACAATTATGGAGTTAACGTAATTATTTTTAAATAATGCTTGAAGATTTTAAATGACATTTATTTTTTTTCTGGTAAATTAAACGCCTTGTATTGCACAGAAATTAAAGGTAGGATATTCTTTATTTCGTATCGATAAACTAATAAAACAGTTTGCGGCTTAAACAGTAACAAATGAAATTCATATGTTTCAGAGAACAAGTGTTTTTTCTTTCGCTAAGTATGCTATTTTTAAAAAATTATGTTTAATATTTTTGTGTATTACGCATTTACTGGACAAGAAATATTCATGAAATATTCGTGTGTGAAATATTAGTCTTACATGTGTGGAGAAAGCTCTAAAGTTGTGCACCGGAAACCTCTCTTCTTGCGCACTGGCCGAATTGCTTGTTTTTGCATACAATGTCTAATTTTAACTGTGAATTTTTTAACTGTTTAAAATTGTATTTGGTGTTTTATGCTTTTTATGTATTTTACATTTTTAATGAAGATGGTTTGAGGTTTTATGTATTTTTGCCTTGCCGCGACGTGTGAACTGATTTAATTGAACGAGAACTGTATCTCTAATATAAATAAGCTTCAATGAAATGCAGAAAAAAGTGTGTGTATAACGTAACGGGGCCTTACAAGGAAGTCATGTGGTTTCCACATCACATTTTTTGAATAAATGTTCCTCCGGTTTTGATATTCGGTTCTGTAAGACTTGACCTAAGATTGAGTATCATCTTAAAATCATTCTCCAAATATGTTGTAAGCTATTATAAGTTAAGCTTTAAAGATTTTAGAAAAGTTTTCTTATAAACTCATTTCTAAACGTTAAGAATTAAATGGCAAATTCCAATTTTGATAAAGCAATGATTAATCGAATCACTTTTGAAAATTTGAAATTTTTAAACTAAGGTTAAACTGAAGGGGTGACATTCTTCGGGAAACTCAGATATCTTAGCTGATGCTCATGAGGTAATTGCTGGTTAAAGTAACTTTTGATTGATGAGGTAGAAACTCTGCCAATAATGAGTTTTACCACCTAGAGGGAACAATTCTGCGACCCTTTATTGATGTGATGTCATCACAAGGCATTTTGTGAAGCATTCTAAAACAAGTAAATGTGCAATATGTTAATTAAGATTCAAAAGTTATAAATTACTGTACGTTAATTGAAGCTAACATTTGTTTAAGTTAGAATTCTTGGAAATTAAACATAATTTAGGAGCAATCAATGACTTTAATAATCTAATATTAAAAACTGCTATATTTCAGTTCAGCAGTTAAATTATATCGTCTATACGACCTTCATAAATGCTAAGCACGCATATAACGGATATATAGAATTAATTTCTAAGATCAAGCGTTTATAATAATAGGTAAAATCAATGTACATACGTGATAAAAAATATTTTCGGGTAACACAAAGAGGGATTTTTACAGCAGACGCCTTGGATGGTTGAATAAATGCTGTTTATTGATGACAATGTATTTTTGACCTACGAATATGCACCTGGTGAGCCAGTTCTTGGCCTGTTACCTTTCCTTGAATCATTTTTGAAACATTTGGTGTAAGACAAATAAACTGACAGTTGTAAGTTGAAAAGAAATAACAGAAGATATGCCCGGGTTACAATATGAAGTTTAAGAATAATGCTTTAATCTTTTTCCGTTTATTCCTAATATAGCATGTTATAGGCTAAACTTGCGAAGGGCCTACCAGCGGCCTAGCGGAAAGTTCGCTGAATAATGGTTGTTCTGTTCAGGTTTCCAATCCCGGCGAAAGGGCTGGATGCGTGGGCGTTTTCGTCGCTTTATCCATGTGTAACGTGCATAGAATTCAATTTCTCTTAGAAAATCATCCATGAAGTCATTCCTCCCCTTAGGCAGATAGCCCTGGTTTGCTTGCTGTAATTAACTACCTTTCATATAAACATATACTTCAGGAGCATTATGTACGAATCATAAAAGAAGGGTAAATTGCAAAATGAAGCAGTTTAAAAATAAATGGGTTCAAGTTTTAGGGACGACTTTTACAGATTTTATTATTATTAAAAAAGGGGAAATAAACGCATGCAGTAGGGTACTTATAATGTTTTTGCAAATAAAAGTTAGCATTTTGTTTTTAACAGTTTGCACGTAAAATATGTATTAAAATGCAATTTATTTTGCAAAATGTAAATCTTAAATTTCGTTAAATTGCGAAAGAGTGAACAGTCGATGTTGCAACTGTTTCAAGAATCCAATTCGTACGATAAATCCGATACCAAAAATTTTTATTTATTTAATATTTTAAACTCGAAATTAAGATCTAATTATAACACAATTAAGTATCCAGAAATAATTTACAACATGTTTTGACAGTTTACGTACTAAACGTTATTTAAATAACACAAGCTTGGATTTCAAAACGTACGTAGGTACTTCTCCTTTTCATTTTCACAACCTGCAAATTTTTCATCCGATATAGTTGTTAGTGATCCGGTCTACTGTAGGTTGCCCGGGTTCGAATACCGGAGAGAGAAGGCATGATTGTAACTGTCCGTCTCTTCATTGGAGGCAACGGTTGCCAGTTACAGGTGCTTCCATAATGAAATGGCCATCACTTTCGGCCCTTGTAGTTATGCAAGTCCTTGTATTGGTGGGCCCTTGTAGTGGTGGCATGGCTATTAATAAAGAGCCCAGTCGTTATAAAAAAAAGAACCTATTGTATACGTAGATTCGTGCATTATAAGGTGTGCATAATTCCTTTTCTTTTCGTGGTGGCATTATCCACAGACTACTATTCTATACTGCATTAGGAGCACAGCAGCATAGTTGCTAATATGTGGTCGGTAATTAGTGGAGTGTATATGGACTTCTTTCTTACATCATCATTAGGGCTCAAAGAAATCACTGACTTGGAAACTTTACCGAATTCATTTATATTTTGTTCTTCTATCTTAAACATCAATAGGCTCAAGTTAGGCGATTAGCCATGCACATCGAAATTCGAAAATTTTATCTTTCTAAACTACATGTAATTGCGTGCTTCATAGAAACGCACATCAAAACACTTTCTATGAAACTGAAACTCCAGTAACTACCAACTGAAAACTAACTAATAATTTGCATCTGAGCCTCTCTTCAGCTCAGTGACATAAAATACAATTTTCATAACACAAAGCACACTCGTAGCCTGGAAGCCCCAATAGAGTTTAAATAATAGACTATAAATAATAATCAAAATTAAATAAATATAATCTAAAATAAGAAATTAAAGCCCCTAAATATCATGAAGCCTATAGTAAAGGATACATTTTTCATACTGGTTGCTTCATTTCACTTCTTGGAGTTCGTGAGTTCAACACTAGAACTTTGTTATCCATACCAGGCTACACACTGATAATTCTGCGTTACCAGTGCAGCGAAAGGAGATTCTTGATCTTAATCAGCAACCTATTACCAGCTGTCAGGATAAACGACCAAAGTTGCACGTATTTTACAGAAATTTAATTTTCCGGTCGTTTATTCTCCCATCAATAAAATTCCGAGTTCCATATTCAAGGACCCCATTCTGGATCTGAATTCTTGGGGTATTTACAGGATTCCTTGGCAGTGTGGTTTAATTTACATTGGCCAAACTAAGAGAGCCTTAAAATTTCGCGTTAAGGAACATGAGGCGTATGTTAGAAAAAAAGAAACACAGAAGTCTTCTGTTGCCAACATTGTTGGTCCGAAAATAACACTTTCAATTTTTCTGCTGCCACCATTATTCAAAAAACATCTTCCATTGGTGAACTGGATTTTCTAGAGGCATTTCACATCCAAAAAGATCTTTATGTTCTAGTTAATGACCCTAATTCCAATCCATCTTTACCTTCAGCCTTTAAAGAAATTATGTTTTAGTTCTGGTTTCATCAACAGATGGCGCCAGTAGCTTGTCTCCTGTCCAGGCTTTCTTATCTTACCTTATTAATCATTATATCTTATCTCGTTCATTTGCGCTTTTGCAGCTGAGGTTGATGGTTCGGTAAAACCATCGAAACTAGTCCTGTAAAAATTTGAAAATTTAACGCTGATTTTTGTTGTTTGACTTCTAAATTAATATAATTATAGTGAATTAAAGTTTCGTTCCACGACTGTCTTCTATTCAATCTAAACCACTTATTCGTTGCGCATAACAAAGCTGAGTCTGGGATATCAATATAAATTGAAATCAGAAGGAAAGGAAAGTGATTTAAAGTACAAATAATTGGTTACAACAAACTGAGGCCCTTTACTATCTTTACTATGACTGTCAACAAAAGCGTTTTGAATCGGCACTGTGTTACAAGCTACAGAATTTCAGAAGACCAGTCATGTGAAGCTAGAGTGTTCAATTAAATTTCCCATATAATAATAATATAACTGAGACAACCACTTAATTGCTTATTTAAGCTATACTAATTGTGTCTTAAGCAATTAAAACCGCTTAGTATGCGTAACATATTCGTATTGCTCTCTTATCAGTTTAAGGAAAACTTCATGGAAAAAAGAAAACAAATTCAGGAAGATCAGAAACAAAACAAAGCCTGAGGCAAATGGGCCCTAATAAACTTATGTAGTGTATCTAATCATCATGGGGAAAAAAATCAGCTAATCAACGCAAGATCAAAAATACAGTAGCTTGAAATAAAAAAGGAACCTTAGCAGAAAGAAAGAATAGAGATAACAACAATGCGATGAAGCGACTGCTGCTGACACTAATTATTCTCGACTAAATCGATTTTGGAGAACGGCTTTAAGATGTCAAAACATTTGTCGTTCTGTTTGGAAGTTACCCAAGACAGAATTAAAAAAAATAAGAAAAGACCCTGCAATCCGCAACATGTTTTATGCTAACGGATGTAAATAATTTGAACGATGTTGAGTGAACCATGAATTAAAACTAGCTTTTATTTTGAAATAAAAAAAGTATTTTCTTTGTGGAATAATGTTTGTTTTGATTCCTCAACCAGAACTACTTCAAAACTTCAGAAAGAAAATGGCGCAAACCACGAGTATTTAGTTTTAATTAAAATCTTTCTTTAAATACTGATATTTAGTAATGTGTTTTAACATTTGTTAATTTTTATGGAGGACGTCAATTATAGAACATAAGAATAAAATTATTGCTTTTGTGGCAATACTATAGCAAATACATAAATTTCTAGGAAATCTTTGCTCTTTTATAGCAGTAACTTGAAACAAAAGGTTACAGCATTATTTTCCATCTTCCTTAAGTTTCTAATGGTCATAAACGCGCTTACCTCGCATTCCAGTTACGCATCGTTTTTGGCTCAAATAAACACAGCTCGTATTAAAAATTTACAACTGCTAGATGTCGTGTGTATTTGAGAAGAAAGAATTGCTTAATCTCACAATTTCCGAAGGGTTTAATGTTTTGTTATTTTTCATGGCTTTCGAACTAGTATTTGTTTTAAATAATTATTATTTATGCTAATTAAATCATCTTCTTCCTAAAAAGTGTTTCTTTGTTTATAAAAATATTAAAGTTCTGAGTTTCAAAACTTTTCATTCTTAATAATAGAAGTGGATTTGAAGAAATTGTCCGATATACATATATTATACAATATTACGATATTACTTATATATGTATTAAAATAGATTTGCCCCCTTCTTGCATTAAAGAAAAACTAGTCACACCTAAAATAAGTATCATAAAAATTATGTCATGATTTTAAAGACTCCAGCTAGTATAATTCCATAAAAATATTAAATATTTCTAATTAAACATTTTAGACAGATTTTTACTTAAATTAATCTTATTAAAAAGCAGACAAACGATTTCTTAAGAACTATGTTATTTCCTTCAGATCGCTTAGTTTATTACTCAGTAACTTTCCAGATTCAATTTGAAAGTATCTTAGCTTTTGCGTAATGACAATATGCTTGTACATGGAAGATAAAGCATTTTATTTCCTATATCGACAACAAATCACCTTCAAAGAGCTGAGTTATGAATTAAAAGTAAATACTTTTCAATCGATTGATCTAAGTAAAAATGATTTTAATTCATGATATATCTAATTAAAAACATTTAATATTTTTATAAAATTAATTCATATTCACCCAATATGTTACAAAATGTTTCGCTATTCTGCCAGAATCATTTCTATAAGAATGGATGATCACTTGGTGCCAGGGCCATTTCTATAAGAATGGATGATTACTTGGTGCCAGGGCCATTTCTATAAGAATGGATGATCACTTGCTGCCAGGGCCATTTCTATAAGAATGGATGATCACTTGGTGCCAGAACCATTTCTATGAGAATGGATTATCACTTGGTGCCAGAACCCTTTCTATGAGAGTGGATGATCACTTAGGTAACCTCTGCTAAGAAATACTGCTAAACTTTAAAATAGCCTTTTCCAGCGAACATTAAATTATGAACACTTTCAGATATTTTTTTTATTTATGAGTTTCAGAAGTTTTTTAATATTTTCTGCTATAATATCATAATTATTTTTTTTACATCTTGTGGGTTTTCTTTATTCAATCCTAAAGTTCTAACTTAGAAGTCCACGAACACTGAGAAGTGAATAATCGCTTAAGTGCGTGAACAGAACACGTAAGACTCAAAGAGGGTTTACGATCCTTTGTTTTTACAAGGAGTTCCTACTTGGAACTTTAAACAAAGCCTCCACTCGAGCTTGAACATAAAATAATAATAATTTAAACTAAACTAGCATAACTAAGCTATTTGAAAGGTATAGCCGAAGCTATCAGAATCTAACTAGTTGGCCCCTAAGTATTAATTAAATCGGCGAAGCCAAGCAAAGGCCTAAGGTAAGGCCGAGCGTAGCAATAGCTAAGAGAGTCCTAGCCAAAAGGCAAACGCGCTAGTCGGAATTAAACTCTCTCTCTCGAAGTCGGTGAAGTATCGACTGAAATAGTACTCTTTCTGATTTGCATTAACTGCGTTTCTGAATTTACATTCTGGCAGGAAATTGTAAGCTGAAATTAGAATAAGATAGGTAAGATACAAAACTTAAAATAACTGTTAATGAACTTGGGATAAACCTTACAATATTGTCTCGAGATTATAGTAAGTTGACCACATATTCTAAAGATGTGTCTTTTTAACGTCTCTCTAACGTCTGAAACACTGATAGAACTCATCTGAGGCTTCTTCTAAATAGAAGCCACATTTTAATAAACAGTTTATCAAAGTATTTGAAAGATTACTTTTTCTGCATTGATTATAATTTGCATAGCCTCAATGCATTGAAACGATATCGTTCTAGTTATCTTTTACAAAATACATGCATTTTCCTAATTGTTCATTTAAAATTATTTTTACATCTTTTTTGTAATGATATTATAAATCTGTTAAGAAACGTGGTCTAAAGTCTGAATATTAGAAGTTGTATTACAGGAAGAAACAAAAATTTAAGGTTTTTCAGAAAGCAGTCGGATGTGTGAGCTGTATAGTTGCATAATTACCGAAGCATTTATTTTTTAGTCCAGAGGGGCGTTAGACCCATAAGGCTATTATTTTTACAACGGCATTTTGCGTCGTTTCACTTTCTGCTTTGGTTCACTTTTCAAACTGTTGCCAAACATATTATCTCCATGTATTATATTTAAAGAAAATAAACGATGTAGAATCTGCTTCAATGCATGAATGTTTCTCGCATTGTGAAAAAACAGCGGTACCTAGAGACATCAAAATGTGAATAACGCAGTCCTCCAACCGAAATGGGCACTTGGAAGCCCGAATTTCGAATTTGTTTAATTATTTACTAAACTCTAAGCGGCCAGTCTTCGTTTGGCTTTTAAATATACCGGAAAAATGCCTAAAGGGGATACCAAATATTAAATTTAAAAACTGCACAGAATTTTACTCTGCAGAACAATTTTATCAAAAAAAAAAAAGAAAAAACAGAAAAAAAAAAACCCTCAAATTTCAATGAAAATATATTGCACATAAAAAATTACAATGAAATACTCAACTATTACAAGAAATACTGTCTAAAATCTCGAGACAAGATGTAAACAAAATAATTATGATATTGTAGTAGAAAATATTAAAAAACGTTTGAAACTTATAAATAAAAAATTATCTGAAAGTGTTCAGAATTTCATAATTTAATGTTCGTAGAAAAAGGCTATTTTAAAGTTTAACAGTATTTCTTAGCAGAGGTTACCCAAGTGATCAGCCATTCTTATAGAAATAACAATACTAATATTAATTACCCTAATAAATAAATAAACTGTTATTAGAAAAACTATTATTAGCAGAATTATCGCCCTCAATTTTCTGAGTGGCAACAGTGCTGATATCAGCAGCAATGACAACAGTGATATATCAGCAGCAGTGGCTGCCTGCCATTGTTGCTGATATAATGAGAGAGATTTATTGACAGACTCTTCCTTATATATAGATGTCAAATTTTGTAAAGCTTTACCGAATTTTTCATTAACAAGCTCAACAATTTCAAAGCGAGCAATGGCAACACTGTACGGGAAAAGATTTTTATCCTCAGGGAGCGAGAATGTGTATCGGAAATTCTAAAGATATGCTGCTGTTCGCCGTTTTTAAACATTTTGTGATATTGCTGTTGAATTTTAAGTGGTTTAAGTGCGAAGAATTTGATATTTGATAAATAAGGGTAACACACAAAAAGTTAAAAAACACCCCTTTGTGCTTAATATAAAATCTGAAAGCTTTCATACTTTCTTTTCTTTTTTTCTCTTTTTTTTTCTCTTTTTAAGCACAAATGGTTATCACTCTCGAAAAGGGATTTTCCGTTGGTTCGCTATAAACGGCGTATCACTCTTCGGATTGTTGCTTCCAAATATTATTGCCCTGTACTATTTCTAATGAAATTAAATAATGAAGAGTTATGAATTTTGAATTTCGAATTTGTTTTACTGTTTATTCCATATTTTGCTAAGAATTAATGAATTTTTAATTAACAAACTCAATGATTTGAAACCGAGCATTGGCAACAATATTTCGAAATAAAATATTTTTGTTTACAGCAGGCGAAACTGTTCTTATTCTTAAAAATGTAAGATATTTAGCTTCCAGTTTTAATTGGTAAATTAGGCTCTATGAAAGCAATATGTTCATGCGGCAGTAAAAAAAAAAACTTTTATCTTCCAAATGAAAGCGTGTTGCCATAGAACACTTTCTAATTTAATCTGGAATTTTTTTTAGTAGCGAACTAAGCAATTTAAAAGCAATAAACGCAGTTTTCTTTTTCTACTTTTTATTGTGATTTATTTAAATAAACATGTACTAAAACGAGACGTCTAATTAGTAAAATTCAGTATTTTTATGAAATTCCACTACCTGGATTCATTAAAACCGTTGAGTAATTTTTCTCTTTTACGATAACTATTTTTGGCCGCTCAAAGAAATAATTCATCGAATATAAAAATATCTCTGCAACCTCTAGCGCTCTACCGCGAATTCTAAAAATATGCTGTTTTTAAATATTTTGTGATTTTGCTGTTTATATGAATTGTACGTAGCGTTAAGTGCGAAAAACATGGTATTTAATGAATAAAATAAATATATAAAATGTTAATAATAAAAAGACAAAAAAAAAAGTTTACTGCATCTTACTAAGAAAATTGCCAAGTAGCAGGGCAACGTTGTAAAGGCGTTGCAAACTCGTCGCGGGTCATGTTGCAAAAACGTTGCAATATGTCGTCTTTAAGAGGAACAGATGTCCGCAAAAATCCACTGTTTTGCAACCGTTGCAAAGATTTTGTCGCATCAACGTCGCTATTACATCTTTCTCAGGTTATATTTTGGTTTTGAAAGTATCATATCACGACGTCTTTACGACGCCCAAATGTACTCAAAATTCCAAATTTTGCAGCACTTGTGAAAACGTCGTTATCATGTCCTTGTGTTACATACTGATTTATGCAGAAAAATAAGCTTAACAATTAATATATTTTTCTTCTTTTTTAAGAATTTGTATTCCTTGATTTTTTTTAAATTTTAAATATTTTATGATTTTCTGAAAACCAGAAGATAATACAATTTTTTGCTCTGTAGAATAAATATATAATTTTAACGAGGCAAATATTCATAAGAAATTAAAAGTTACGAGCCTGATCTTACATTGCAAGCATTAAGTATAAAAAAATATACTATAAAGAATGACTAATTTGCATCCTTAAGAATAACTGTGATATTAGATTTAACACGATCGCTTTTAACAAATATACTGTGTTAAAATAAAACAACAGTAACAAGATATATTAGTTTTCAGCAGTTTATTATGCGATAAAAATAAAAGTAATGTTACAAAACAATTACATTATTTAACTATAAAGAAAACATATAAATACAGAATTATATCAAAGGTATTAAATATCAAAATTCTTACAAAGTTATCAACGGTGGCGCAACAAGTTTTCTCGAGAAACTTCAAATGAATTTATTGTTTTTATGTACTGCAGTTTGAAACAAAAGTGCATAACCTTAAGAAACAAATATTTGTTAACAGATTGTACATTGAGTTATAGATAGTCCATAAGGTTAGTTATAGTCTATATAGAGTTAATTTCACAATGCTTGTCAGCTAATGCTGAAACTTGACTACGCTTTTGTCTATGAGGTAAATTATGATTAATCATCTGCAAATAAAATATGTGTATACGTATATATAATCCTTCTTTTAAAAATTCATCTACATATTTAAATACCCAATGCATGACAAGAGGGCAGTTATTATGAGGTTTTTATAGACTAACAATATAACAGTCTACAATAGATTAATTCCTTTAACAGATCATTTTATGAAATTTTTTGTTACCCTAACGGAAAAAAATACAAACATAACTTTAGCTGAAATCAGCTACATGTGTTTTGAACTATTTCTCATCCTCTTAAAGTATTTTGAGAGAAAATGTCATTTAAAAATTCACGAGGAAAGCTTTTTTTTTTTTAAGGATTTTATCGAATTTTCGAGGAAATACCTGCACGCATGCTTATCCAAAAAGCATGCTTTTCAAGATTATGTTACTTAGATCCCGATGTATAAAATATGGCTATGATTATAAAAAGGTATAATTCTAAACATTTAGTTTTTTAAATTTTGAGATTTCTTGTTTTCATTCAGATATTTTTATTACGTATTTAAACATGGTTTTCCATGAAAATTAAAGGAAGTATAAGACATCAAGTTATTTAAAGACTGATAAAAATATACTTGAGCTCTTCGTATAATTTCGAAAATGAATTAGAGTTGAATTAACTTTAGACTGTAAAGTTGATTTTGAATCAATAAAGAAACTGAAAGTTATGATTAAATTAAATTAAGGATATAAAAAATGTAGCTTATTATCCAGAAATCTCAGCTTTGTGAGAGCTGTTTTACTGGAGAACTTTCGAAACGAATATTACACAGAGATGAACCATGAAAAAATATACGCAGCCGTAAACGATAACACCGAAATTTAAATTGAGGACGAAATACCAATGATTCCGGATTTAATTCATTTGTCTGGTTAAAAGCTAAAAAAATTAATGGTCAAAGGAAGCATCGTTTTTCTCCGCTGATTCATATGCGATACTAAGTTACCTCGAAGATTCCTAAAAAAATATCATTAAATAAGCCATTATTAGCCAAATCTATCATAAAGCGACAAAATGGGACACGTATACATCATGTAACAATATTTATTTCAGAATTTTAATTCAACGTTACTTCTAATTACATATTATTCGTTAGGTAGCCTTAATTATTTTCAGTACTTTAAACTGTATTTTTTTAAATAACTTAGATTCTAAGTTACGATTATTTAAAAATTTCATCATTTTTTTATTAGTATGTAATTGAGAGTAGTTATGAAAACAGTTTTTATTATAAATGTATAACAATAATAGTATGTTTTAAGTGAATAAAATTCAATCAGACGTAAATAAATGTGAAGCTATATATGTTGGTAAAAAAAGCGCTTCAGATTATAACATTATCATCGTATTCTTTCCTGTTAAATCTCAGAGGTGCTTTGGAAAATAACCATATCATAATTTAAAGATATTAAATGGTTCTTTACCACATATTATGAATATAAGTAAACGTTTTTTTAAATTTCAAAAATAACGATTTCATTCAAAATACATGCAGTAATAAAATTTTTACAATGCAACATAAAATGGTTAATTAGAACCATAAAAATGTTAGTGTTTTGTTTAATCGCAGCAATTCATTAAATGCATAACCTTTAACAGAAAACGTTCCATTTGAAAAGTGTAATATTAATTGAAGGCTATGTAAGTGTAAACCTTTAAATATGTGACACTAAATGCTCAATTACTCATAACTAAAAAGTTAGGTTTATGCATTTTAAAAATTTATTTATATAGAACGCATCAGTTGCGTAAACGCACAAACTCAATCTCAAAGTTAGAGCAATATTTGAAAAAAATTATTAATGAAAATCTTGACTACAAATTGTTTAATAGAGCGTTTCATTGTGAAATACTTAAGTTTCAGAAAATTAAAATAAGAATGTTTCCTATTTTAATTTCAGTCACCTGAAACGTTCATGACAGTATCAGTTGAATATTTTAAGATTTTAATTTTACTTGCTTATTAATATAAATTCAATAATTAATAATTACGGCGAAAACATTTTATTTTAGTTTACATATCGATAAATTAATTGTAGAACTTTAAATACATATAATTTACCAATACCATTGCTTAGATCAAAAACATTTTAAATTTAGCTTTCTTTTCATCTAATTGATTCGACGCAAGTAGTTATTCTTCTTAATCTATATTAAAAGATTATTATAACATCTAATATTACAATAACTTCAGGAAAAAAGAAAACTATTTTACATTATTTAAAACTCGCTTCCAACATTAATCACAATCAGCGCAAAGCTTATAGAGTAAACAAAACAACTTAATTTATCAAAATAGCATCATTTTAAGTAAAAAACTATTTTAAAAGATCACTTTTGTAGTTGCAAAGGGTACTTACCTCTTCTAACACAAAAGGGCAAACAAAATATCGCGCTGGTTTTATGAATAATGCACAGTTATAGTTAGCAAACTTAACTCATGATAATTTTGCTAAATGCAAGTGGCATGAGGGCAATAAATATTATTTAAGATTAACTTATATATATCGCTGTTGTTTAATTTATCTGTAACTATGCCTAGTGATGACAGTTCCTATAAACACTTCTCTCTACTTTGTCTGCCAGTCTGTCTCACGCACTCAAGTGTCTCTTCAGTTGGTTAAACAACGAATATGAAGGATGTGTACTTATAAGCTAAGATATATTATATTTTATATGAAATGCTCACTAATATAACAGGAGCTAAAGTACCTACATTTAATGAACTTTAGGATTGTGCTTTATAATCATTTCAATAATGGTAAACGTAATTTCCGTGCAGTAGATACATTTGAATTATTTAATTTTTAGTTGAATTAATTGACATTAAGAATTCTGGTTTTGAAATGATAAATTTAACAAAGTGAAACTTTTTACACTGTATTCAGCAAAATGTTTCACATTATGTCAGCATATTAATTCAAATAAATTCGTACCTACTTCAAAATTAATAAATAAAGTCAAATTTCAGTAGTCAAATTATTGATAACATGTGATTTGCAAAGAATTAGATTTGCATCGATTTCGGAAATCTGATTTTTTAACTTTATAGATTATTTTCATCTTTAAATATTTTGCGATATTATTTATGAAAAATATTTTAAGTATTAATTATTTTAACAAAATTTTAAACAATAATTTAGCACGTATTTTTCGTACTATTTAAATTTAATAATACGAAAGTATTTACATTAAATTTATATTTCATTAGATGAATCTACCTTAGATTAATATATTTAAATGAAATAAAGTAACGAACGCTGGAAAATAAATCTCATGCGGACTTCAGATTCTTGAAAGGGCAGATTTAGTCTCTTTTCATTCTAAAAGTAACGCTGATGAACTATGAAAAAAATGCTAAAATGATCATGTCTAAAAGAGGTCAAATCAGAACGTTTCAGCGACGTCGAGAAATTGCCAAGATGCAACGGCAAATATTTTGCGTCTTCGTTGCGTTGTAAAGACGTCGTAAAAGACACCATGACCACTTTGCAACCTCTCGGACCAGTTTGCAACGTCTTTGCTACGTCATCTGCTACTTGGGAACTGAATATTGATATGATGAACTGAAAGGAACTGAAAAAAATATAAAAATGTATGCCAACACTTAACACTGTATTTTTAATTCTAAACATATGCTTCTATGCAGCTTTTAAAAATTTGTGATTTTTCTGTTGAAGTGTATTGGGTGTATGTAACGAGGCTTAGTAATACCGCTAAGAAGAAGAAAGACAGGGTTAGCAGGAGTGATTGAAGGAACATATTGTGGTCTACGAGCTCAGTTAGAGCGTAAATAAGGCTAATAAATAATTTGGGCAACCGTTAAAATCTGAAACCTCTCAGAATTAAAAAAAAATCATTCATCAGTTTGCTTTCCTCTTTAAAAAAGTCAATAAAAATAGTCACACATACGTCATATGATGTGAAATCTTCAATTCGTAAATACTTAAGGTATTTCTCCTAGGTTGTTAGTATGGCTTCGTGGTGTAATGGTCAGCACATTCGGCATATATTCGAGAGGTTCGAGGTTCGAATCCCGGCGAGGGCATTGCTCATTTTTCATGAGCTCTGCTTCAAAAAAAAAGCTATTGTCTCTGCAGTGGTCTCCGAACTACAAAAAGGTGGTGGATGATTATCTACCATCAGGATTTTTTGGCGATTGGGTCCCCTAATCACCAGTTGTCCTTTAAAAGGGGAGTACATAAGGTATTTTTCCCGCTCTCTTAGATCGTGGTGTAATGTTCAGCACACTGGGCGCGTATTCGAGAGGTCCGATGCTCGAATCAGGGCGAGGACATTGCAAATTTGCGTCTTCTCCTGCTTCAAAAATGCCTAATGTCTCTAGAAATAGACCATAAAAGTGTTCAGCCTAACTCTTCAGTTCTTTTTGCTACAGGTATATTCGTGACGTCTTTAGAAATTTGAAGTTTTCTGCGTTTGTTAGTAACTAGTGCTGTCTTAATTTTTTTTCGTATTGCACATTAACAATAAAGTAACACGTTCCTTGACTTTCTTAAATCAGCTGCTGCTTCACTTTTAAATATTGATGCATTAAATCCCCAGTTTAAATGAAGCTTTACTCTTGCTGCAGTTAGCAAGAACGTTAAAGCCTTTTAACTATCCTCAAAATGTCGTGAACAAATGGTATTTTCTGGACGATAATTAAAATTCGACTCTTTCACTTTGTGCTTTGATTGCTTTCCTTCCAATATACATACAACTCGAAATCGGATACATTAAAAGCTGGCAGAAATTTTTATAAGTAATGATTAGGAAAGACACCATCATATACGGAATTTTATTTCCACAATGATGAAGGGTTAAATCTTTTCGCTTACACTTTTCGAGGTGTTAAAAATTACATACCCAACAAAATAAGAAGGAAAATATTTTCCCAATGTTTTACATAATTTCAAAACTCATGCTTCTAGCCAGCAGGAAGACTGCATTTTATCTATTAAAACGATTTGGCACTTCATGATTTTTACAGCGTCATGACCAACCCTTTCTTTGCTTCTTCTGCAGCCTACGTTGACTAACTTTCCATTCAAAGATTTATAATTTTCGATAATGCTGAGAAGCATTTTATGAACTGTTTTGAGAACTCATTTTTAATGCAATGTGCGTACCCCGAAGAGAAAATCCGAACGCGGAAATCTTAATGCTGAAAAGGAAATATTACACTTTCACCTCCTCTCAGCTGACATCTGAGAAGTTCACTTGTCGACCACCTGTAGAAAGTTTTCTTAAATTTAAACTTAAGGTGAAGAAATTCGCCCATCTCAGCTTTATTCGGGATAAAGAGCTCTGAAGACAATGTTTGACAGGTACAAGGACAAGGTGGGTACAAAAATGTCACTAAAACACGTTTTATTGAAGCACTAATTAATTGCATAATAAATAAATCACGTCTACGATAAGCTAGGATAAGTTAAGGATAAACTAAGAATCAACTTTGATAAGCAGAATATTCTTGCATTGATGAATCAGTTTTTTACCAATCTGAAGTGATAAACAAAGGAGATGAGTTTAATAAATGGCAATTTTTGGATTGATTAGTATGTATTTGTTTGGTTTCCGGAAATTTGAACGCAATAAGCAGCTGACTTTTATCAAAGAATGAGTTAAATAAGCCGAGGACTAGATGTACAAAGATAAAGTTAATCCTTCAAATTTTTCCGATTAACTTATTTCCAAGTATCGCTAACTTTTTTGAAGCCAGTCATCAAGTCACACGGTAAGACTAACTTGAAAAAACCCAGATGAAACAAATGTAATGATTATTGTTCATAATTTCAGGGAGGGTTTCTTTTATTAATTAAAGAAAATTTTAAGCCGCCCAACCGTTATAGTAATAAGCGTCGCTGACTAGGCCCCGGTTCGAATCCCCAAGAAGGCATGGACATTTGTAAATGTATAGTGTCCCTGCGGCATGGGGCAATCTCAAGAGGTCTCATTAGGAGCAGAATCTCATTAGGAGCAGAACTGAGCTAAATCGCATTGTCACCCCTGAGGTGCTCAAGACTGTTGCCAACGACTAGAGTATCTTGCGTTACTCTCCAAGAGGTATTTCGTGGGCTTGGGCTGACTATAGGTCAGACCAGTTAAATAGTCAGTAAAAACAAGAACAAGAAAATTTTATTAGTATAACGGTTATTATTTGAAGCATCAATTAAAAAACTTCTAACGAAGATAACTCGATGCAAAGCATTTCTTAAATTTACAATTTCAGTAAAGATGGAGTATTTCAGATAATGCAAATACACTTACTTCCTAGAACTCTCCTAAATGCAAGTCTTACTTAATATGTGGAGCAGATTTTTTGTTGAATGATAAAATATTATAAATACTTTTTCTAAAGCCTAAGGTGCGAGGATATTTTTTACTAATTTTAATAGTTTGTTGAACTTAAGGGCTTGGTTATTGAAGAATTAAATTTTGACTAATAATTGTCTATAGTAAAAATTAATACATATACAGTTAGAATAAATTCAAGTAAGTTTTAAAGTATTTATGTTTAATTTAAGCAGTCATTTAGTGTTCATTATCTTTATTGCCGCTTGACCCTGTCCGCTTTCTGCCAGAATGCTAATTTTAATTTGTGCGTATTCAAATCAGATAGAAAGTTTTGGTTTGGTTTATTTGATTATGGCAAAGCACTCGAGAGCTATCTGCCTGAAGAGAGAGATGCCTTCGTGGAGGCTGTTCTACGGAATACTGGCTCGTATTGCGGTTATTAGTTAGGGTTACCAGTGGATACCAGAGGAAGTTAGTAATCTGTTGCAGAAATATGTGTGTGTGTAAAATGACATTCACGTTTTTTAAATTAAAGAATTGAAATCCATAAAACGTAACTAATTAAACAAAAAATCATTTTTCTGAAATCTATGTATTTAATCATGTTTCACATAATATAATAATAAGTCAATTAGAACATACCTTTAATCAATTATTACATGTAAAGGACATTCGGATTTTTATGTCAAAAAATAAATCCTAATGTTCAAGGCAATGAATAATACGAAATAATAAAGAAACTGGAATACTCTTTCAGAATGCAAAAAAGTATCTCGTGAAGACACTCATTTTGTATACATCATTTTTAATGTCAGCCAGATAATGCACTTCCTGTGTGTTCTGGACATTTATCTTAGTATTGGCGAGGGATTCACATGATATATTCCGCTAAATATATGCAGAATAATTTGCACTACTAATGATAACGCAACTTTAAAGTATTTTGATTTTATTACAGAGCAAACCTGGAAGCACCCCAGTGATAAAATGTTTTCTTGTCGCTTTCAAGTCGTTTGAATGATACATGGTATCATATATTATGATAATGGTGATGTTAAAAGATTAATGATTTTTACCAATGAAGCTTGACATTCAGCATGAGTGTTTTGCTTTAATAAACGTAAAGCTGATGAAATATATCTTTGAAAATGTCATATTTGAATTAAATGACATTTGCTAATACCCAAATAGCCAGTTTGATGGTGAAAATTCTAGGTAATTAAATGATCGAAAGATAAGTAAACTGGAATCGATATTAGAAGCAATGCGATGTGATATATTTAGCAAAGCAGAATGTTATAAAATATCCTCAGTGTTAATTATATAATGGTGGTATGCTGGAAGGAGGAAGGTATTTCCTCCCTCCTTCAAGCATGCCTTCGTGGTGCAACGATAGCACACTCGGCGCGTATTCGAAAGGTCCAGGTTCTAGTCCTGACACTGCTAAATGTTCACATCTCTAGCATCAAAATAAATTAATGATTTTAATGTGGCGCCCAAACTAAAAGATGGTAACTACAATTCGTCACTACCAGGATTTGGCGATTGGGTCACTTAATTCCGCAGTCCCCGTTCAAAAGGGGGAGTATATAAGGTACAGTAAGTGGTCGTAGCCCGACCCACCTAACAAAACAGGTTGGTCTTACGGTCATAACAGGCCACGCTAGAGTATATAAGGTATTTTTTTCCTCCTTCCTGAATGCCTTCGTGGTGTAATGTTATAAGGTATTTCTCCCGCCTTATTAGCTCGCCTTCGTGGTGTAATGGTCAGCACTCTCGACGCTCATTCTAGAAGTTCGTGGTTCGAGTCCCGAGACGTAATGGCAAACCGCACATTGATTTGATCAATGTTAACGAATTTTGCTTACTGCGCATGCTTAATAGTGTACCGTTGGCGTGGGAGAAAATACTGACGAATAACAATAAACAATCCTTCACAAGCCTATTCGTCACGTAGGCCTTAGCGACTCTTTACGATTACATTACTATGGACACTTTTTCTGTGCTTATTGCACTTGCTTCTGTTTCATTTCATTTTAGTTTATTTTGTTCATAAACATTACCTTTAATATCATTTATTTGTAATAATTTCTTTGGCTTTAATTCAGTAATTTAAACTAGATATATTCCTTAAGTTGTAAAGTATTTATGAATGGAACGCATGGTAAATAATCGATTGCTCAGAAGTACAATCCTTAGAAGTTCAATCAATAAACAACATCATGTAATGTTTCCTATTTTGTAATCCTTCTTAAACGAAAATTTGGGGAGTTTACAATTGATGTTTACTCCTAAAAATGAAGCAACGTACAACGTAACACGTTTTAAAACGCCAAACTGTTTACATCCAGATAACAGAACATCAACCATACACCATATTTAAATTCTTTTAAAATTACGCAAAAGTCGTAATTGCGCTGAATTCTCTTCTGGGCATGCGGAGTGTGCGTAATTCGTTTAACATTGTTCGACTGAATCTGCGGTCTGCCGTTACGCGTCAGGGGAGGGCATTGCTCATTTGTCTCTCCTCCTGCTTAAAAAAATCATAATGTACCTACGGTATCGCCCGAACTAAAAAGATGGTGAATGATGATTCTTCACCACCAGGATTTGGCGATTGGGTCCCCTAATCCCCAGTCACCCTTTCAAAAGGGGAAGTATATAAGGTATTTCTGCCGCCTTATTAGTCTGCCTTTTGATGTAATGGTCAGCACGCTCGATGAGTATTCGAGAGGTTCGTGGTTCCAGTCCCCGCGACAGCACTGCTAATTTTTTCTGTCTTCTGCTTCCAAAATAACCTAATTTCTCTAATTTCTCACATAGGCGATCAGCTCTCCGTTCGGCACACTCCGTACAATATTAGCGCACTCGGCACATTCGTGAGACCCAAGTTCGAGTCTCGGCTATTCTAATTTTTCAGGACTATAGCATCAAAATAACCTAATGACTCTAGAGATAATTCAATCAAATGCATTTCGAATTTTTCTTTTGGCAAAATCACATTTACTTCTGTTGTGTAGATTTATAAAGTAACATTTTACAGTGATTATTAACTTTATTAATTTACAGAGAATAGTGAAATTTTAATGTTCCTGTTTGAGTTGTAATTTTTAAATTATACTGTTGCTAAATAATTTCTTTTGATTTGAATAAAGTTCTTTAAGTTAGCAGAAAAGTTGTACAGCAATAGCCAGTTTTTGCGTTCTCACGGGAGGAGAATTTTGGGGTCAAAGGTCGGCGGCCAGCTGCATTTTTCGTCCCCTTATCTTGCGGGAGTGAACATGTTTTTTTTTTTCGTTCATAGGCGATCAGCTTGGCGGCGCCGATTCTTGATAGAATTATGGGAGTACAAAAATTTAGGATTTGTCTGAAGAGTCGTTACGTTAACTGACTTACGGTGTAAACATTTCCCTTGGTTTTTGAGCTTGAAAAATAGGGACTTGTCACTGTAAAAAGATAGGACTGATTTTCTTAGAATTTTGTTGGGTATTTATTGGTCTGTTCCTAGTGGTTAAAGAGGGTTACTGTTTTGTGTAACATTGGTTAATTTTAATTTTATGGATTTTTTTAACCAATAGAGGCGGTCCAAATTTTGTGCATCGCTAGTTTTTAAATTTGGTCGCTCGCGCGGCGAGGTGAGATTTTTGAAGATTCGTCTTAGTTTCGAATCCTTTTTTGATTAGGGAGAGAGAGAGCCCGGTGGCGTCCCCCCGGGGAGTCCGTTGGTACGGCTGCGGTTACAGGCGAATTTTCGGGGTGAGAATTGGCCCGAGAACGATGCGGGCTCCCATCGTATCGCCGTCGGCGAATCTTTTGGAGGTCTGCGGCTATGTCCAGTTCTCACTGATGGTTTTTTCTTGAGGAAAAATGTGATCTAAAGCTCACGCTGTACTTCCAGATTACTGATAAAAAAATTAGTAGAAAAACGTCATTCACCTTCAGATAGCTGCGACGTGCACTCATCTTCAGTGAGAACATCATTGAGAAGTCGGTGGGCTTTCACCTACAGATTACTGCGGCTTGCACTTATCTTTGTTGAGAACATCATTGAAATGTTGGTGGATATTCATGTTAAGTTGGACCTCCTTGCATGCAGAAGGACTGTATCCATGAGGAAGTTTTTCCCAACAAGTGAATTGTCAAATTGGTGCAGTACTGATGAACAAAAATTTTTGAACTTCTTTTACGTGAGTTTCGTACACAAATAGGAAGACGAAATCTGGACTGGAATCCTTTCTCCACCGTGAATTGATTATTTTTGGACTTTATATTTAATTCTATATCCCTATGTGTCCTCAAACTTATTGCCCTTAACAGATTTAGGATTTTGGGATATTGATTATTAGGAAAAAAGCTTCGTCTTTCACTTTAACGAAAACTGATTTAAAATATTTGTATATGTAGTGTGAGTTTAAATGCTTGAGTAACCTTCTAAAATTAATATAAATTGTATATCGTTTCATCAAGATTTTGGTAAGATTTGGAAATATTTAAAGAATAAAAAAATGTTTCAGACTACTTAAATATGGTTCAGCGATAATTACGAAATTATTGTAAGGTATATAACTAATAATTTTGGATACAATATTCATCATGATACAGATTGTAGCATGAAAAATTGTGAGTAATTTTTAGTAAATATTTGTAGGGGTAAACTGGCCAGCTATTCTGAATGAATAATCTTTTGGATTATTAAATACATGTTTTTTTTACTGATTTACTGTTTTATGTTTTTTTGTGTTTTTTATCTTGTGGTCTACTGTAGGTCACCCATGTGATCCTTTCGGAAAACATGGTTAAACTTCCATTCGAACCTGGGTAGTTTATTGCGGGCGTAGGAGAAATTTAATGTTATTTATGACTATACGATCAGATTTATTAATTTAACTGAACTGGTGTTTTGACTTCTTAGTGTGTGAGATTTATTTCTCCCTAGTGTTTTGAACTGTTCTGTGTTTTACTTTTAAGTGTTTGTGGCTATCGCTAAGGTTGTATTGAAATTTATGCGTTTACAGGAAGCAAAACTGATTAGTTAGTTTAGTGAGAGATAGCATGTTGATGATTTGGTGTAAGAAATGCATTTTTCAGGAATATTAATGTTTTGAGTTTAACAAAACACCAGGGAGGATTTTTATTGTTACATAGTGTACAATTGACCATGTATGTAACAATTTGTCTGGTACAATTGTACCAGACAAATTGTTGTACCACACAAATTGTTACATAGTGTACAATTAGAGTCACCACGTTGGTATATATAAGATAATACGTGTAATTACACAAGGGTTTTTAAGTGCAATTCTTTTTCCAAAATTATTTTAGTGCTAAGTGACACAGTGTTCTTTTCAAAGTGAAAGTGTTTAATGTACTATGTGTGCTAATTCAGTGTTTAAACGTCAATTTACAAGCGTTAATTAGTGTCACAACCTCAGCTTATAGTGCATGACCACCAGTCTTCAGTTTACGTTAAATGTGTACTATAGTTCAACGATACAAGCTTCGTTAGTGTTAATATGTGCAAAATGTGTCTACAACAGTGTGATTAAGTGAATTAATTGTGCCCAGCCCTTAGTCAAGGCCGTCAGTTAAAGTATAGTGCGTGATTTAGTTCAGTGTTTATGCAACATTAGTGCATCTCAGTGAAAGATAATATTCATTTCAGTAGTGAAGTTAAGTGTTCAGTGATTCTTAATGACAGTGATTGATACTTAGGTGCTTCACAAGTGACCTCCAGAGACGTACAAGTGTCCAGTGATTCATAATTTTCAGCTTCCATAACAGTGCTATTTAACACCTGTTCAGGAACTCGACAGTTATTCAGTGATTCCATCCTAATGCAAAATGCCAGACCTGGACAACTCGGCTTACGAAGGTGATCTAGACCTCCAATCTTTGCTATCCTCCACTGTAATAGCTTTTCCGGATAAAGTTACCACAGTGTACAACGAGTGTGCAGCCATCGCGAACGTAAAAAAGGGCAAGAAACATCTATTGCCATTGGACTTGCAAAATCGGCTATTGGCCGCATTAGAAGCCTTCAAGGAACTTGCATACACAAGTCCTGAAGGAACAAATCCATCAACTACTGCAGACAGTACAACTAACACTGAAGTACCGACAGTAGCGCACGTTGCTACCAGCACTGACAACAGTGCAACAGGACAGACTCCAGCCGCGCAGACTAGCAGCCCACAGGAGTCCATACCACACAGCCATCCAAGAACTAAAACGTACGCAGAGATCACACGTAGGCGCGCAAGACCAAGTCTGCTGATTCAACCTAAAGGGGAAACTACAGCGACCTCCCTGAGGGAACAGCTAAAAGAAAAGCTCCCGATCTCTAAACTACAAGTGCGCATTGATAAGATCGTTCCAACTCGCCAAGGCGGATACCAAGTCTTCTGCAACTCAGCCGATGACGTCGGGACGCTAGAGTCAGTACTGCAAAAGGCAGCCATACCTGCAGAAATTAAGAGACCACAGCGAAGACAACCACGATGTGCAGTGCACAATGTTTCAGTGCATACGCAGTCAAAGGACATCATCGATGAACTCAGTGCCATCACCAGCTCTCCCAGTAGTCACTTTAAAGCGCTCTATCGTCTCAAGGAAAGACGAGGCGATAAAGTTAAGTGGATCATCGAATGCTAGCCAGCAAGCTTCGCAGCAGCAAACAAACAAAGACGTCTCTTCCTGGGATGGAATGCGCATTCCATATCAGAATACTACGGCATCACAAGATGCTACCGATGCCAGAGGCTGGGGCACACCCAGGCCAACTGCCAAAGTCAGAAACAATTCTGCGCGTATTGCGCAGGGGAGCACAGTGTGCGAGACTGCAGATCGGTGCACGCGGCATGCATTAACTGTGGAGACGCCATCCACCGCTATGGAGCAAGACGCGATCACAAGCACCCAGCCTATCACAGAGACTGCCCAGAGTATAAGCTGGCAGTCCAGAAGTATCGCGACACGGTTGAATACTAATACAAACCCCAATGAACGTTGTCAGGATTCCTCTGCGAGAAACACGAGCTTGGAAATACCAAAGTGCATAGTAAACGAAGTTAAGCTGCGTGGCACCAATCCGATAAGATGCCTGCAGATAAACCTGCAAAGGGCACGTGCAGCTGCAGCACATGCCACAGCCTTCGCACTGGAAAGCAAAACAGACGTAATTTTTCTCCAGGAACCATACACCAGAGAGGGTAAAGTGGTTGCGTTCCCTCTTACATGGGGCTTGTTCAGAAGGAAGAACCCAGAATCCCCACCAAGAGCAGCCATCACCACTTGTAATCCGGCATGGACAGCAAGCATCATCTGCCTAGAGCGCGACCATGTAGCTGTTCTACTGGAAACGCATGACATGAAGCTAGTCCTAGCTTCCATTTATTCACCACCCAGAAAGATAGCCGACCTCACCACAGAATTCATGTCTAAAATGCTCAGAGATTTTCGAAATGATGGGGTGGTATTCGCCGGAGACTTTAATGCCCACAATGTGTGCTGGGGCTATGCTGACACCGACGATAAAGGCAGACATCTGGAGGATTATATCTCAGCCAACAATCTAGTAATTCACAACTCAACTGATGCATCCCCTACATTTGATAGAATCTACGCCAAAGGCTGGCCGGATTTGACTATTTCAACCACTGGTGTCGCTCCTCTGGTACAGGAATGGGAGGTAGTAGAAGAGATAAGTGTGTCCGACCACAATTATATAAAATTCACCATAGCATGTGAGACGACTACTTCTATCATCCGACGCTACATCCTTCCCGGAAGTAAGGTAAAGGAATTCACCAGACGATGTAAGACTCACCTAGATAGAATGCGTATCAGGGTAGTTAAGGAGTTTACTCAGACGGAGCTAGAAGAACTCACTGAAAACGTCGTTAGAGCAATACAGAATGCATGCGAGGAAACTCTTCCAGCGCGATCAACTAAATAATTACAAACACTGAGCTGGTGGACCAATGAATTCAGAGTTCAACAGAAGAAATGCCGGGCCCTCCGACGTCGACTCAAACGAGAGCGACAGAGGAGCAATGGCACCGAGACGTCTTTTCTGACAACATTTCAAAGAGAAAGGGCACAATATAAAAGGATGATTCTTCAGGCAAAACTAAGTGCATGGAGTGCCTTCTGTACAGACACTACAGCCTCATATGGTATCCACCACAAGCTGGCCACCGGAAAAAGGTTCATGCCAACCAACTTCCATCTTCTATCAGCAACAGGAAATAACAACGACAGTCCCACTGTGCACACGTTAAATGGCATCCTGGATGCGGTCTTCCCGCAAGATAATGAGGATGAGGACTCAACAGAACAACACTCCTTGCGGAACACGGCTCTGGACACCCACTACCCACATGATCAGCTATTCACCTCTCATGAGATCCAGCAAGTGCTGCGCCAACTACCTAGCAAAAAAGCACCGGGTCCGGACGGTGTCAACTATAAGATCATTAAGGTGGTGATACACACCAATATTGAATTCTTCAGGACCCTTTTCAATAGTCTGTACGACACAGGCACTTTTCCAAGATGCTTTAAAGTAGGCCAAGCGGTCTTCTTTTTAAAGAAGAATAGAGACCCCACCAACCCGGACTCGTACAGGCCAATTTGCCTGTTGCCCGCGTTGGGAAAAGTCTACGAAAAGCTCTTAATGAACAGACTGCGGCATCATCTCCATCTTACGGATTACCTAAGCCCCTACCAGTTTGGGTTCAGAAAAGGAAAATCAGCAGTCCATGCGCTAGCAGAAGTGAAGAACGAAATACTTGCAAACAAGGGAAGCGGCAACCACACGGCATTCATCAGTTTAGACCTGAAAAGTGCCTTCGACACTTTGTGGTGGCCCGCCGTCCTAAACGCATTAGCGGATGCCAGATGCCCATCCAACCTTTACCGCACTATCCGACACTACCTATCAGACAGAATTACGATCATAGTGCACAATGGTGGTATTCTACAAAGGAGGCAAACCCGTGGATGCCCACAAGGCTCGTGCGCGGGCCCTCACTTGTGGAACATTACTTTCAACCGCATAATAGCAGAGCAGTGGCCATCACATACTAAAGTAATAGCCTACGCTGATGACGCGGCTTTTATTGTAAAAGGACGTACCAGAAGGGAGCTCCAAGCTAACTGCAACGAGACCTGCTCCATCTTCAACACAATAGCCTACGCTGATGACGCTGCTTTTATTGTAAAAGGACGTACCAGAAGGGAGCTCCAAGCTAACTGCAACGAGACCTGCTCCATCTTCAACACCAGATGCAACACTTTTAAATTACGCATAGCAGAGAGCAAATCACAGATAGTGTTGTACCCCAAAAAAGGTGGTTCACTTGCGCGTCAACCGCGTATCACGCTAAATAATCAGCGGATCAAGATTGTGCAGCAGATGAAATATTTGGGACTCATCTTCGATAACAAACTCAGCTGGATCCCTCATATAATGGATTTAAAAAAACGCATACTGGCTATCGCAAAGTACATGCGTCATATGCAAGGTTACAGATGGGGCCTTAACCCCCATATACATAAGATCCTGTATCAGACTGTAACAGAGAAAATAGTAACAAATGGAGCGGCCGTATGGGCGCAGCCGATGCAAGGCAGAAAGATCCGGCACTTACTCAGCATTCAACGACAGTTCGCCCTTAATATAACGAGGGCATACCGCACAACGGCCACAAATGCGCTAAACGTTCTAGCAGGACTGGTTCCCTTACACATTAGCACGGAACGGGAAGCAGTTCTACAGCAGATCAAACAGCTCAATGTGCCAGCGTCTTTTGAGGACACAACGTACTGGTCGAGCGACTATGAAGTACCAGCAATGATCCTGGACAAGCACCCGGCCGAACAGTGCATAGGAATAAACGTCACCATCAAAAAACAGTCTCTTGAGATCCATAAGCACAATACCTATGCTTACACCGACGGCTCAAAGATGGACGAAAATGTGGGATGCGCTTACATTGTCTACCAAGGCACAGAGGCACATACGCAGTGGAAGGGGCATCTGCATGGGAATAACAGCGTCTTCCAAGGGGAGGCAGTTGCCATACAGCGAGCATTAAATTATATCGTAAGCAATAACATCAAGCAAGCAACCATAATTTCAGACAGCATGTCTACCCTCCAAGCAATCCAGAATCCGGCGCACAGCTCGCAAATCGTTCAAGAAATCCAACGCAACTTAAGGCAACATTCACACCTTCTTACCCATCTGGCCTGGACGAAGGCACACGCAGGCAACAGAGGCAACGAGGCCGCCGATCTCCTTGCGAAAGACGCTGCCCTTAATAAAGAAGCAGAAGATCTCTCATTACCCTGGCCACACTCCGCCCTTAAAAGAATGCTGCGCCTGCAAGCCCTTTCAAAATGGCAAACGGAATGGGACTTTGGAGAAACTGGCAGAAGGGCATACTATCATCTTTCATACGTTAATCCAATGAGACTCTACTCAAATCCTCATTTAGTCCGCTACATCTCCGGACAC
>KK116143.1:414725-433278 GCA_000611955.2 Stegodyphus mimosarum
GGGGTCATGTTTTTGGTCTGTTCTACTGACAACCTGACGGTTCGGGAGCTGGGTCTGGGAGTCATGTGCGAGACCACGTGTGGCCATACCATCAGGCCTGCTCTAGATAATGGTGGATGTGGTGCTGTACTGATTAACCGTTATGGTAAAGGGACAGTGCCCACGTCCACCGTCACTTATCACTTATCTTGTGGTCCACTGTAGGTCACCCATGTGATCCTTTCCGAAAACATGGTTAAACTGCCATTCGAATCTGCGTAGTTTATTGCGGGGCGTAGGAGAAATTTAATGTTATCTATGACTATACGATCAGATTTATTAATTTAACTGAACTGGTGTTTTACTTCTTGGTGTGTGAGATTTATATCTCCCTGGTGTTTTGAACTGTTCTGTGTTTTACTTTTAAGTGTTTGTGGCTATCTGTCAGGTTGTATTGAAATTTATGTGTTTACAGGAAGCAAAGCTGATTAGTTAGTTTTAGTGAGAGATAGCAGGTTGATGATTTTGTGTCAGGAATGCATTTTATATGATTAACATTTTTTTTGGTTTTAACAAAATACCAGGGAGGATATTTCCATTTCTTATTGAACTTAAGAGTTGAGAGTTTTTATGATAAAACTTAATTTACGGTGTTGAGGAATTATGAAAATTTAATCTAGCTTAAGGTATGCGTTATTTAGTTTCAATCCCCAGTATCTTTGAATTGATTTCAGGAATTCTAGATCTTTTCATGATAATTTTAGTACTGTGTAATTTTTTAGTTTTGTCACGGCACCAAGAGAGGTTGAGTATGTAAGATAAATTTAAAATTTAATAGAAACAAGCAAACATTTTATGCTATTCAACTATATTTTTACTTGTTGGAGTTAGTTTTCTACTTAAAACTTTTCAATGTTCATTACACATGAAAGTCAAGAATAAGAAAAAATAACTTTAAATCATATCACTATAATAATTAATGCAAGGGTGTAAAATTGGGTGACAAAAAAGATAAAACAACATTTAGTCGGTTCAGTGTGTTCTAATGGCACCATAGATAGTACAAGATAATACTCCAACAGTATAGTACATCATGCATTGTGTCGAACATAAACCCGTTCATGTTTAAAATTAATTTTTGGGTCCAGTGTTCTAAATTATAAGTGAAAACATACAAGTTAAGTTAAATTAAATTTTCATTTATTAGAGTTTAACAAAACTAGCAACAATACAACAATATATAGTGACGGTGGCGGTGTTACAAGAGTCGGAAGTTAGAAAACAGAGGAACATACCCATTCACAATCACAATTACTGGTCCAGAATTTTCTCGTCGGACATTACATAGGAACCCTCAAGAGGGCGGGTGTATGCAAAATAGTCATCCATGACAGTATCTGTGGGATAAAAAAACAAGTTAGATATTGATTAATTTAGTATTGTCCTCCCCTTTTCTATCTCAGCTCCTTCCTTCCTGCGTCGGCGACACTCGGTGATTTTCTCTCGGTGAGGTTCGCCATCGTTCCAGGTACCGGAGGCAGAGTACTCGAGACCGAGCTACTCTTTTTTCATCTGGCGCAAAACTTCAGAGTCTCTCTCTCCCCTTCTCGCAGCTCGCTGCAGACCCTTTTTCTTCTACTCGCCAGCCCCTCGTTTGGCGATCCGAGACGGTTCAAATCTAGCCAAGAGCATGACAACCCTAGGAGCGGAATAAAAACTGAAAGATGAAGGCAAGGGGGTTGGTTACACAGAGGTTGGCGAATAATCGCTGATACCAACGGTTACAAGCAACCCACCAGGGTTATCAACCTGACATAGCAGAAGCTAGCCTCGTTCAGGGTCCCATTTTAACATGGTGAACTCCTGTCAGAATGCGAATCACCCAGACCCCTCAACATTGGCGTGGCGTAGCTGCATACAAAACAAGCTAATTCAGCAGGGTGGAGATTTCACACTTGGTGAAAGATATTTTTCAGACCGCTGTCTGGCAGAGATAGGTTCGGAGAATACTTCTCTAAGTAAACGTCAAAACAAAGTCGTAAATCTTGATTCCCAAATGCAACATAAAAGTCTTTTAGAAAAGAATGAAGGCTTTGTTTTTAAATACCATATTAATAAAAGACCGAAGAAAATCTCTTTAGTTGAAATGTAATAATTACATAGAAAATTTTTTTATGTTTTCTACAACACCAAAAGCGACCTTACCACCAGAGTCAGAAAATATGGATTCCAGCTTTACCAGAAAGAGGGGTACGTTAACAAAACCAAATTAAACGTTAAACACCAACTTGTGTAAGGCAAATAACTTTAAAAGGTTTTTTTATTAATTTACCTTAAGGGTCAACTTAACCAAAAATTAAACATTAAGCAAACAAGTTAAGATTAAGTATTAACTAAACAAAATAAATGGTTAACCAAACTAACTTAAGGAAAAAGAGAAAAAATAATTACTCAAGCAACTTAAATTACAAAATTTAAATGATAACCATTACTTTTGAACAAGGCAAAGAAAATTAAGCTCAAATACAAAATAAAAACAAATTAATAACTTTTGAGTCTGATAGCAGAATTAAGATAAATCATTACAATTAAGATATCTTAATTCAGCAACTGAAGCATAGCTAAGTATGTATTACATAACAATCCTATTGTTGTGTATATTTATTAAGTATTATTTTACAGTGCTTATTAATTTTATTAATTTACAGAGAATAGTGAAATTTTAATGTTCATGTTTGAGTTGTAATTTTTAAATTATTTCTTTTGATTTGAATAAAGTTCTTTAAGTTAGCAGAAAAGCTTGTAAAACAATAGTCAGTTTCTGCGTTCTCACGGGAGGAGAATTTTCGGGTCAAGGGTCTGCGGCCATCTGCGTTTTTCGTCCCGTTTTCTTGCGGGGGTAAACATGTGTTTTTCTCGTTCATAGGCGATCAGCTTGGCGGCGATCAGCTTGATAGAATTATGGGAGTACAAAAATTTAGGATTTGTCTGAAGAGTCGTTACGTTAACTGATTTACGGTGTAAACATTTCCCTTGCTTTTTGAGCTTGAAAAATAGCGGCTTGTCACTAAAAAGATAGGACTGATTTTCTTAGATTTTTTGGGGTATTTATTGGTCTGTACCTAGTGGTTAGAGAGTGTTACTCTTTTGTGTATCATTAGTGAATTTTAATTTTATGGATTTTTTTTACCAATAGTAATTATAGAGGCTGTCCACATTTTGTGCGTCACGACGTTTTAAATTTGGTCGCTCCCGTGGCGAGGGGAGATTTTTGAAGATTTGTCTTAGTTTCGAGTCTTTTTTTGAGGAGAGTGAGAGAGCCCGGTGGCGTCCCCCCGGGGAGTCCGTTGGTACGGCTGCGGTTACAGGCGAATTTTCGGGGTGAGAATTGGCCCGAGAACGATGCAGGCTCCCATCGTATCGTCGTCGGCGAATCTTTTGGAGGTCTGCGGCTATGTCCAGTTCTCACTGATGTTTTTTTCTTGAGGAAAAATGTGATCTAAAGCTCACGCTATAGTTCCAGATTACTCATAAAAAATTAGTCACTGATGGGTTTTACTTGAGGAAAAATGGGATTTAAAGCTCACGCTGTACTTCCAGATTACTGATAAATAATATTAGGAGAAAAACGTCATTCACCTTCAGATAGCTGCGGCTTGCAATCTTGTTGTCTTGCAATCTATCTTTGTTGAGAACATCATTGAAATGTTGGTGGATATTCATGTTAAGTTGGACCTCCTTGCATGCAGAAGGACTGTATTCATGAGGAAGTTTTTCCCAACAAGTGAATTGTCAAATTGGTGCAGTACTGATGAACAAAAATTTTTGAACTTCTTTTACGTGAGTTTCGTACACAAATAGGAAGACGAAATCTGGACTGGAATCCTTTCTCCACCGTGAATTGATTATTTTTGGACTTTATATTTAATTCTATATCCCTATGTGTCCTCAAACTTATTGCCCTTAACTGATTTAGGATTTTGGGAAATTGATTATTAGGAAAAAATCTTCGTCTTTTATTTTATCGAAAACTGATTTAAAATATTTGTATATGTAGTGTTATTTTAAATGCTTGAGTAACCTTCTAAAATTAATAGAAATTGTAAATTGTTTCATCAAGATTTTGGTAAGATTTGGAAATATTTAAAGAATAAAAAAATGTTTCAGACTACTTAAGTATGGTTCAGCGATAATTACGAAATTATTGTAAGGTATATAACTAATAATTTTGGATACAATATTCATCATGATACAGATTGTAGCATGAAAAATTGTGAGTAATTTTTAGTAAATATTTGTAGGGGTAAACTGGCCAGCTATTCTGAATGAATAATCTTTTGTATTATTAAATAAATGTTTTTTTACTGATTTACTATTGTATGTTTTTTTTGTGTTTTTTATCTTGTGGTCTACTGTAGGTCACCCATGTGATCCTTTCGGAAAACATGGATAAAGTGCCATATCGAACCTGAGTAGGTTATTGCGGGCGTAGGAGAAATTTAATGTTATTTATGACTAAACGATCAGATTTATTAATTTAACTGAACTGGTGTTTTGACTTCTTGGTGTGTGAGATTTATTTCTTCCTGGTGTTTTGAACTGTTCTGTGTTTTACTGTTAAGTGTTTGTGGCTATCTGTAAGGTTGTATTTAAATTTATGTGTTTAGATGAAGCAAATCTGATTAGTTAGTTTTAGTGAGAGATAGCCATGTTTATGATTTTTTGTCAGGAATGCATTTTACAGGATTAATAATTTTTTTGATTTTAACAAAATACCAGGGAGGATATTTCCATTTCTTATTGAACTTAAGAGTTGAGAGTTTATATGATAAAACTTAATTTATGTATTGAGAATTTATGAAAATTTAATGTAGCTTAAAGTATTCATTATTTAGTTTCAATCCCCAGTATCTTTGAATTGATTTCAGGAATTCTAGATCTTTTCATGATAATTTTAACACTGTGTAATTTTTTAGTTTTGTCAGGGCACAAAGAGAGGTTGAGTATGCAAGATAAATTTAAAAATTAATAGAAACACGCAAAAATTTTCTGCTATTCAACACTTGCCTGGCAAAATCTGAATATTTCTTTTATCATGAATTAAATACATGCTACATATGGATATAAATTAATGTGTTTAATGTTTACTGAATTATCAGCATAATATTGATAAAGAAGGAGAGTTATTTCAGCAACATTTTGATGGAAGTATTTAAAATTAGTCATGTGAACAAGAAATTAATGATGTTATGATAAAAAGAATGTTTTTTAAATGATGATCAATTCACGCAAATTAAATAAATGAATAAAGTAAGTTCAATTAATGTTTTCAATGTTATTTTGCATTTTAAATCCTTCGTATACAATATTTTTATTCATCCAAAATGTTCTGAGAACAAGTTGTAAGTATTGTTTTCATGTTGGAAGAAATATAGAAATTTTTGTCCAAGTCTGTATGGAAGTAATGGTTTAGTGTCATATTACATTTCAAAAATCTATTTTAATTAAATTTGCAGAATCATCGTAAAAAGGTATGTCTGTAGTTTATTGAAGAATGTAAGGAAAGAAAAAGCACTGCTATTATTTTCAAACAGGAATAAAATATCTTCGAAGTCATCCTGAACTAAAAACTCACGTATATTAAGAATTACAGTTAGGAAATAATACCAGCCTGCAAATAGGCACTGAGTTGGTTGTATGTTGCTACAATAAAATTCTTTTGCACGAAGAGAGATTATTTAAATGGATGCAAAAATGTGTACAGAAGATGTTCGTATATATTGAAACATTTAAAGGACACAAAATCATTTATTAATTATTATAATACAGATGTTACTTTTAATTGTTTATTCTGAGACCATTTCTCTTAATTAAAAAGCTCTAGCTTCATTTCTGCTATTGAATGGTTTTTCTTAATTCCCAAAATAGGAATTTTACACGTCTTTTACTATTTCACGCAGTCAATTGAATAATTTTGGTCAATACAGAAGCGATATGAAACGACGTGCTTCAATAATTGAAAAGTTGTAATGTTTTAATGCTATTTACAAATATACACTTGATTTCAGTTTCCTTTTTAACTTTTTTTTTCTAAATAACTCTTTGTCGAATTTGAGGTTTATGGCCTCGCTTTTTTCTGGTGAAAATAAATTTCATTCTTATTATGTTTTTAATGAAACAGGACTTTTATCTGAATACGACAATAACATTGTTTTAGTAATACATATTTATATGACGCTTACATTTCTTACGGCTGCCCAAACGGTATAGTGGTTAGGGTGTCGTGCCGTGCCGTGCCGGTTAGGGTGCCTGACTGCCGTGCCGAAAAGCCTGGGTTCGAATTCCGGAGAAGGCATTGATGTTTGTAAATGTATTGTGTCCGTGCGGCATGCAACACTCTAAATAGGCGAGCCGAAAGTCCTCTCGTGTGGTTTGGTGGAAAGGGAGAGGGTAGGGAGACCCTTGGACCCGTTCCCCCGGTATGTTCTCCATCAAAATTGTGGGCAGAACTAAGCCAAATCAAACTGTCACCTGTTAGATGCTTAAGGCTGTTGGCAACGACAGACTTGAGGCGTAATCTTGCCCTCCTTGCCACGAGGAATTTCGTGGGCTTGGGCTGACTTGGTCAGACAAGTGAGCATAACTAACAACATCATTTATTACGTCACGTTTCAATTTTTTTTTCTGTTATATTGAAAATTCTTTATGCTAATGCACCTTTTATTACAAATTTAAAGACTCTTGAAAGCAATTTTAATGCCTTTCCGGTCTCTTCTACAAAGACAAATGCTCGCTTTATGTTATCAAGAATTCAAATACAGTTTTTTTTACTACCATAACTTAAATAAATTTCCATTTTTCACGAGATAAATTATTTCTGCAAAAAGGAATTCTGTATCTCGTTTTACACTCGATCGCATCTTTCAAACGAAAGCTACGAAGATTTTTCGTTTTTCCTTTTTTATGCATAAATCTTGTTTAATACGGTTTTCAAAGCAGATTTTGGTATTCCTGCTTTTCTGTAGACAGCAATGATTTCAGAGTTTTCCTTTTGTTATGAACGGTATTATTTATCATGCCTTTAGGATATTTATATCCAATAATCCTACAGCGTTCATACATTGAAAAATGAAAATGGCTTTCTTCTTGAAGTAGAAGCATAGCTTTCCATTCAAAAATAATTCACATGAGTGATTATGAATTTATAAATATCTTGCTAACAGTGGATTGTAACTTAAGCATATTTGAGCAGCATTCAATGATTCAATGTTATCGCCGTTAATGCTAGCTAGCTCCTTAAAAATCGTTCAAAAATGAGCGGACATCATTTACATTATATAAAATAACCCAATGTCTTATCCAGTTTACTCGGTAACTTTGGAAACTAAAATTATTCTCATAGTGAATTTTCCTTTACTTAGCCCTTTTAGTTACGGAACGACGATATATTATCGTTCGCATCACTTGCGAGAAGTACCAATGATGACAAGTCGTTGCGTATTCAATGGTGCCTTACTATTCGCATTGCGAGAGAAGTTTGTCTTAAACTAAAGCTGTAAAACGATATAAATAGTTAAATTTCATTGCAAAAGACTATAAATATAAAGAAGAAAGTCTGTGTGTGTAATTATTCCTTAAGTACTCAGTCACTATGATAGCTATCGCCAGCAAACTTTCTAACTAACTAAAATCAGAGATATTAATTAAAAACTCTGAAAAACGATAATTTTCGCTCTCATTTTTCCGAGTGGCAACAGTCTCGAGAGCTACAGATGAAAATCTGCTTTATTTCGAAAGTTGTTGCCACTGCTCGCTTTCAAATCCTAGAGTTTATTAATAAAAAATTCCTAAGTTTTACAGTGCAATAAAAATAACATTGCCAAACATTAAATACATTATTCCTGATTTTAAAAATTCGTGGGAAGCCATTTCGACTATTCCCATCTTCGTACGACTTTAATCAGTCGAAATATTAATTAAAAACTCTGAAAGCGCTAATTTTCGCACTCATTGTTCCGAGTGGCAACAGTCTCGCGCTTTGGAGATAAAAATGCTTTATTTCGAAAAGTGTTGATACTGCTCTCTTTCAAATCGGAAAGTTTGTTAATTAAAAATTTGTAAGTTTGACAAAATCTATACATATTAAGAAGAATGCTCGTTTGCGTCATTGATTTATGATCAATTATGATAAATTTTTTGCCACATTTAATCGACTAAAACTGAGTTTATGTGAAACATTGGATGAAACTTGAGCTTTTACGACCATTTGACTAGAAAGAGGAAAATCATGAAAAACTGTCTGACATTGTTGCTGATATAATGGGAGAGATTCAGCTCATCTTTTTTGTCGAAATTTTTTATGTGGGCTCCATATCTCATCTGATTGAAAAATATATGACTAGGAATCGTATTTTTTGCATCATTTAGGGAAGGATTACGGCGGTATTGTTCTGTCTGCTGTTAGATGTATTACTCTCAAACTTAAAGGGCATCGGGTACTTCCGTTACTTAAAAATAAATTCATTCCAATATTAATTAATGGAATTAAATGTAAATTCACTGCAAAATGTATTTTTGAGATTAAAAATAAATTCATTGCCAAATCAACTGTTAAAATTAAAAATAAATTCATTGTAAAAAAATTAAAATATTTTGTATTGATGTTATTGCTATGATTTTCAACAAATATTGAAATACAATTTTCAATACTTTATTCATTTGTGGTTCAATTTTTTAGACTATTTAACGTTTACGATTTTAAAATTTCAATATCTAAAAATGTATCAGATATAAAGTTTTGAAATTTTTACAGATAATGAAACAAATTTTCGTGCTCTTTTTACACATAAATGATTAAAAATATTAATTGAACGATTTCCTGCTCTTTCAAAAATGTGTTAGAGTCTGAAGCAAATGACAGAAAAAAAGCATTCATTTTCAGTTTGCACTTTAGATCATTTAGAGACGAATTGGCGATATAAATTCCGCACCTCAGCTTTAAGTTAAATACTTGTTGTAACCCAGTTATTACATTGAAATTCCAAAACTGAATATTCAAAACGATTCTTTTATTTTCTTAATATTGTTCAGTTATTTTTCTTTAATTCATAATTGTTTTGTAATTCTCTGTTTGTGTTTTAATAATAATAAAAAATGTCATTGATGTTGTGCAATTGACACTCAAAAACAGAAAAGAAAAAGGATTAAGAAAAGGTTTCATATAATAAGCTTTTATTTAAAATCGATATGATAATTAATCCTTTGAAAGCATAAAAATAGTTCATCATATAGTTTAATGAGAAAAATAAATTAAATAATTCTCTGTGCAGAAACCATCCAATTTTATACCGAGAATAATAAGAGCGGGGTAGAACTGAATAACGAAATATACAAATTTGAATTGGATATTCAAATGTATAAGGCAGTATTATTAATTTTTGATTAATTTAATTGTACACTGTCACATGTATGAGTCATTATCTTTTTTAATTTATCATGGGTGTCCAATGCTTTTACTATTCGTGATATAAAATTGTAAATGAATTCTGCAAATGGAATTATTACTCCAAAGGAGCGGAATTTTGCGTTGAATTACTAGGAAAGTCTGAATCACCTGTCAAATTTTTGCCACCAAATGTTATCTCCCTTTATTACATTTAAAGAAATTCAATAATGAAGAATTTGCATTAATGTATGCCTGTTGTAAAAATGTAAAATGCTGTCTCATTGTAAAAAAAAACCTTATACCTAGTGCCATCAAATTCTGAATAACGTAGTCCTCCACCCGAGTATGAACTCTGAAAGCCCGAATTTTGAATTTCGAATTTGTTTTACTGTGTATTTCATATTTTGTAAAACTTTGACGAATTTTTTAATCAATGATTTCAAAGAGGGAAGTGCAACACTGTACGGGAAAAAAAAAAACATTTTAATTTTCAGCGCGTGAGACTGTCTATTGGAAATTCTAAAGATATGCTGTTTTTAAATATTTCATTTAAATTTTCAGCGCGTGACACTGTCTATTGGAAATTCTAAAGATACGTTATTTTTAAATATTTCATTTTGCATTTAAAATCTTGCAAAATTTTAATAAATGTTTCATTAAAAACTCAACGATTTCATTGCGAGAAATGGCAGAATTGTACGGAAAAAAAATATCTTCAGCGTTCGAGAAAGTACATCAGAAATTTTAAAGATAAGCTGTTTTTAAATATTTTAGTCCTAAGAAACATTAACCCAAATACCTTCGAAACATGTATGTTTATGTAAATGGAGAAAAGCCCATTTAGGCATAATATAAAATCTGGAGGCTTTCAGTTTTTTATCCATTATTCCCATTGAAATATATCACAAATTAGTTTCTCCTTTTAGTTATTTAATTATTATTTCAATTTTAAATAAAAGCTTATTGTACTATTAAAACCGTGTTTAGATTGTATTTTATTATATTGTTTAAGTTTACCATTAACTTTTTCAATCTTGCTATATGTGCATACACATCAGGTTTACTTAACAATAAAACTTTAAAAACGAACTTAAACTTTCAGTTGAAATTTCTGGAGTAGTAAAAACTATGAACAGATATTAACGTATGATTTAAAATACACATATGAATATTAATGTAAAATACACATATGTATACATAAAAGTATAAATATGAAATAAAATGGAAAATACAGATTCTTTGGCGCATTCTGCTGGATTTAAAATATAGTTTAAATATTTAGAAAGTTAGATTCTTAAGGCAAATATCTCGATTTAATATTTAACAAATTTTTGAAAAAGAAACATATTTGCTCATATATAATAACTAGAAAACCCGGCGGTCATACGAGTTCTAGCTATTATAAATTGTAATTAAAATGATTTGTGCAAAGGTGTCTGCTAATTCAAACTGAATTACCCAGGGCAGGCGGCGAGGACGCACCTTTGCTTACTGCCCCACGGGGTTTCCCCTTCTACTGCCTTAATTGCTTAAAGTAGAGTGCAACGAAGGAAACCACTGGCGGTATATTTCTTTCTCTGCTCAGTGGTTTCTTTTCGTCGAGAAAGCTGTTTTTGTGCAGCTTTAGCTCCTTTTCTCTCCTCTTCAATGCTGTATTTTCTAGGAGGCGTTCTTAGAATAAATTACGTTAAGACGTAGTTTTTATGTAAAACAGATGATTGCCAATGTAAACAAATGTTCACCTTCCCCTGACACGCTCAGTTTGAGTTCAGCCTTAAATTGTTTCAAACACAGATGATTGCTAATGCAAACAGATGTTCATCTTCCCCCTGACTCGCTCAATTTGCGTTCAGTTGTAAACCATTTCAAAGACAGATGATTGCTAATGCAAACAAATGTTCACCTTCCCCCTGGCACGCTCAAATTGTGTTCAGCTGAAATTCAGTCTAAAATTCAATGTCGGAATAAAATCGGGCAAAATTTTAAACTCTTTATGCGAAATTATATTTAGCATTGGAGTTTGGGTAAACCTACTTGATGAGAGGCACTACAGCTCGTTAGTTGGTTTCGTCTCCTTTAATTTGTTAACGTTTGCAAGTTTCTAGGTACTTTCTATGTAAATATAATTAAACGCGTAATAAACAACAATTGTGTGAATTAAAAATATTTAAGTACCATCATAATTTAAATAAAACAATGATAACTATTGTGATAAAATTTATTTTACTATTTGAATACCGTGGCAACTTCATCCCATTGGCTAGTACAGGTACGCAAGTAAGCAATAAACTATCGGCGACAAACAGACACTTAAGACGCATATATTAAAGATAATACTTAAAAATTTTACTACCTGTATCTAAAGAAAGAATAAACTTGTCACGTACGGTATTTTGCAATCTGAAAAATGTGTTATAAATTTGAACATGTTATAAATGATCAGTAAGTCTCAGGATACTGTAAACATAAGAGAAAAGATGGCATTAAAATTATTTACGCAGAAAAATTATTGTTCCTGTTTTACCATTTAGAAAATAAATAGAATATAAAGTAATTCAACATCGTTATTCATATAATGCAGTATATATTTATAAATATGCTGCATTGTCACGTGTTTTATCATGCTCATGATGAGCTTATGTAAATAAAACAATTTAGGAAATAAATTTTGGCATTCGTTTTTAATAAAATTCACTCACTAAGCTTGTTAAAACATAATAACGGATAAAAGTAATTACAAAGTTTTAAAATCATTTTGAGAGGATTATAATCATCCATGGTGAAAATGTTGTCTTAAAGATATAGATTGGTAAATAAAGCAAAAAAATTTGGAAATTAGCCTAGAAATATGTTTTAGGGATAAATAAAAGGTAGAAACTTAATATATTGTTGCGTGCGTACGGGTTCATAATGGATTGAATGCACAAGTCTAATGGAAAGCTAATAAAATTTGCTCTTATTCTTATGAAATAAAATGCTAAAATTCTTCCTCACTGATTTTCATACAATATCAAACGGTAGTTGTATTTTAAATTACTGAAACGTTAAATAGAACTTAATTCAAAGCGCAGATAAGGCTAATCCGATCTCATAATTACAGCAGCGAAATAAACAACAACGTTTCACTTAAAATAACTGAACTGAGATGTTTATCTCCGACTTTTTAAAGCTTTTTAATCATGCACGAGAGCATTCTGGTAATTCAATTTCCTCGAGGTCTCTGGAAAGCAAAAGAATACAATTGCGAGATATCTATTTCTTAAGTGCTAAATGCACGCGCTCTTGTATTTTTGCTTTTCCGGCGTAGCTTTCTCTCAAAAAACGTCACGCGCTGCATTGAACGGGAAAATAAAACAATTTTATTTAAGATTCTACCAAAAATAGCCAACTAAATACTAAATCTGTAACAATATAATAAACAGTATATATAATGCATGCCAGACTATAGTATAAACATACTTGCTATCCTGTTTTTTGGCATTTACCTTTTGAGGTAAGCTCTGAAACTTATTTCGATAGATTAATCTGCCTATTGCAAAATTAATTTATTAATTGAGTAATCTGACCTTACAAAAGTTAATACGCTTTGTGTTATTGGGAATTTATTATAAAATTTGTACAATTAAATTTTAGAAATGCTTCACTAATACTTTTATCCAAAAAATCTGATATAATATAGTAGAATTACGCAATCCAGGTGAACAGAAGAATATTGGAATGGTGACAGAAACAAAATAATTCATATACAACACGTGAGCAAGAGAGCGACATAGCAGATTTATCAGTCGCCGATCACGAATTGCTTAGCAATATACCGAATATAACGCGCAATTTTAATACAAAGGATTAAGACCGAAGTTTAAGGGTGTGTGTTATACTCCGTATACAAAAATGATAGATTTAAAAGTAAGGAAAAGATCAGCATAAAGAAATTAAATTTCTACATGTTACTTACAAACTTAAAAATCTTCATTATCGGATAACATGAAAAATTCATCATATTCGTCCTCCAAATCCATGCCCGTCTATGTAAGTCATCGAATTCTGTTTCATCTTCCCCCATCACTCTTGCTGTAATCCGCAAGTAAATAACCATCTTCCATTCCATTTAGATTATTAGAAATACTACACTTTTAAGCTTACTTTTGAATTACGTGGTGCTCAATTTCATTCCATGCTTTTATTGTTTATTCTTTTACTATTTCTAGAGTGGCATCACCCATTTCGCTCATTTTTCAAATGTTGTTTCATTTTCTAACATCCACGTAAACCACTGCCGTTTTAAATTTCCATTGAATGTTTCATTGATACAGACATCTAAAGGCTGAATTAATGGCTTTATTTCGACTGGATAATAACAGCTACAGTCTGCATTACATTTTTTAAACTACACTCACGTTTGTGAAAATTGCAACACCATGAAGGACTTACGCGAGTGAGCTGAAATTTTCAGGAAATGCAAAGTAGCGCATGATATGCAAATGATTAGAATTGCAAATCCGTAGCGCATGCGTATGCTGAGCAGCGCCGTCTGAACGGCTGATGGATCCGAATAAATAGACGGCTGTAGCAAGGCGTGTATGGTTATCGGTGGTTATCTGCTAGTGGTAAACGTTAACTCAATCTGTACTTATGCCTCGTCGACGAAAGAGAGCGAGATTTGAACAACTTACAGAGTTTGAACGAGGGAGAATCATCGGCCTTCGTGAAGCTGGATTGTCGTATCGTGCAGTAGCCTCTCGTGTGCAGCGTAACAGCAGCACAGTGATGCGCGTTTGGAAGCAGTGGACGGACGAGTGTCGGACAACTCGGAAATCCGGGAGTGGACCCCGAAATGTGACGTCAGCTCGCGATGATAGACACCTGGTCCGCATGGCGCGGACGGACCGTACAGCTTCCTCTAGACAATTGGCAGCACTGTGGTCAATAGCTACAGGTGTTTCATTGTGTGCTTCATCAATTCGTAGACGTCTGCTGCAGTGTGGACTGCGCGCACGGACTCCTTTATACAGGATCCCCCTAACGCACGACCATCGCCGCCTGCGGCTACAATGGGCCAATCAGCATAGAGACTGGCGTGCTGATTGGCAGCATGTCGTGTTTTCTGACGAATCCCGCTTTAATTTGTGGTACCATGATGGCCGCATTCGTGTCAGACGCTATGCCGGTGAACGCCACCTTCCGGAGTGCATTATCGAACGCCACAGTGGACGAACACCCGGAGTTATGGTCTGGGGCGCCATAGCATATCATAGACGATCTCAATTGCTACGAATTGTGGGCAATCTGAACAGCAACCGGTATATCCGTGAAGTTCTACAGCCCGAAGCTGTTCCCTTCCTTCAAAGCTTGCCAGGCGCTGTATTTCAACAGGACAATGCCCGCCCTCATACTGCTCGGATTGTTAAATCCTTCTTTGCAGCGCAGCAGGTACAGCTTCTTCCTTGGCCTGCGTGTTCCCCGGATATGTCGCCAATTGAACATGTGTGGGATGTCATTGGTCGGCGTCTTGCTCGTGATCCTCGTCCTGTTGCGTCTGCAGACGAACTTTGGGTACGCGTACAAACGATATGGAATGCTCTTCCTCAGTCAGACATTCAAACTTTGTTTGACTCCATGCCACGTCCTGTAGCAGCACTTATTGTGGCGCGTGTTGGCCACACAAAATACTGATTCTGATCTCTTGTTCTTGTTTGTTTGCTTTGAACATTTAATCATTTATTTGTACCACTACCACTCAACTGTGTATTAAATTGCATTCAATTATGACGATTCCTTTCTTGGTGTTGCAATTTTCACAAACGTGAGTGTATTTCTTAGCATTATCTCTTAGATGATATCCGAACATGACCCAAACTTAAAACACTTTCTGGATTATTTAAGCAACGCCACGCTTTTGCAAAACATTTCTTATCCCCAATTTCACACCGTCCATCCTTTCTATCGAAACAGAAATGAAAACACCATTTGGAAAATTATATTTTGACAGTATATTTCTTTTAAAAATAACTGTGGGGTTAATTTTTGTGACGATCGCTAAGCCGGAAAGTCTTTCAATGAGGCGAGAATTTTGTGATATGCTGTTTTATTTAAACAATTTTGTGTCTTTCACATCAATCACATACGTCTTGTTCCTTTTATAGCTTGTCAGTACAGTATACAGTTGTTCGGAGGTCTGAGAAAAATTTTCGAATAAATGATTTAAAAAAGAAAAACCTTTTTGTTATGGAGAATCATGTTGTATTAGATCTTCAACAACACGCAGAAATCTGAAGTTAAACGAGGGATATTTATATACAGATAGACATGATTTCATTCTTTAAAAAAATGGTCGGCTGGAAAATTTTCTCAGAGAAAAAACTCACCGAGAATTAAAAAAAAATCATATGCATTCTGTTCAATGTTCTTCGAACTTAAACCATAAAATTTACTTCAACAGCAATATCACAAAATAATTTTAAAATAAGCATATCTTTAGAATTTCCGATACACAGTCTTGTGCACAGGAGATAAAAATGTTTTACTTTTCTCCTTACCTCGTTTTGAAATCTTTGAGTTTATTAATCAAAACATTCTTTAGTATCTGACAAAAAATGAAATAGATAATAAAGCAAGTTCCAAATTAAGACTTCCAGATGCAATATTCAGTGGAGGATAACGTTATTTAAAATTTGATGGCTCTAAGTACCGTTGTTTAATCACAATGCCAGAAACATACATACATTCCGGTAGATTCTCCATTATTTAATTTCTTTAAATATAATAAAGGGCTGTAATATTTGCTGGCAAATGTTTGAGAAGTGAATCAACGCAAAATGCCAAAACGTAATTAATAGCCCTTCTGGGCTAACGCCCTTTATGCTGAAAATAAGATCATCATAAATGTATCTTCCGTGTTTCTTCGTAAAGAAAAGGGTACGTGTTATGAGGCAAATATACCTAAAAATTAGAAACGAATGTAGTTTCAAATTATAGCTACGCGTTATAACAGGGGCACATATACACAGGGCAATATGCGGTATTACACCTTTTAGCAGTAAAACACTTTATATTCCTTCTAGTCGTTCCTTTCTAGTTTACTTCTATGCATTTCCTATTACATTTATTTTTTTTGAAGATTTTGCTGTTAGACCGTATAGCATATACACTGTGTCTGTCTGAGTAATTCTTTTAAAAGATATAATTTCGAAGCCATGGGAAAAGGTATATTTTTAATTATCTACTTTCAGACCATGTGAGTTGTTTCAGTACTTGCAGTTCTATTTTGTTTTACGGATACACGTAGTAGCGGTAGTAATATAAAAGTGAAACGAAGGGACATATTATTTCTTTTTCCTTAGATCATCGACTGAAGTTAAAGCTCCTAATCACAGAGCCTGGAAAACAAGTGACATTGCGCATTTTTTACAACTAATGTCTGAATAAAAAGAAAGCCACAAGGTAAACCCTGTAAACCAATTAACTCCATAAACCATCAGATAACTTAGAGCCAATTAACTGAATACAGACCGAAAAGGAAAAAAAAATGTCATTTTCTCACGAAAGAGGAAACCAAGCAAAGGACAGAGAAAAGGGGGATCAAAGAAAAGAATGCAGAGATTAGGCAGAATGCCAACTACGAAGAATAACATAAGTTTACCACAGCAAAAAGAAAGCAAAATCAAATCTCCACCAATACTCTAGGAGAAGATAAAGAAGTTTAACTGTCATGAAATAGCTCTGGAAGCAAGCAAAAAAATTTTGGGTTAGTGGCATCACATTCCATGTTATAGCAGAGCAAAAGATTAAGATTGAAGAGACATCGAAAGAAAATTATAAGAATTAAAAAAAAGACTATTAATTATTTACTTCCCTGAAAAGAAAATTATAGAGCTGGCATTTAAAAACTACGCAGATATGGAGATTTCAGCTGACACTCCGAGAACTCTTAGAGTTTACCACTATTAAGCTTGAAAAGCTTTAAAAAATTTTAAATAAAATTACAAAAATCATGAGATTAATAACAAATAGAAGTCTTCTTTTGATATCAAAATTTAAGTTTAGCACCTAAAATTATTTTAAGCTGAGCAATTACGCTAGGCCTGGTTACTGCATAATAATTACGATAGTTTAAAAAGAGCCCACAAAATATATTTCTTAAAATTTCCTTCTCCACAGATAGGAATGATTTTTTTAGTCCCGCAAAAATGTAAAGACATTAATCATAAAATTAAGAGGCCCATCAGCGGCACAGTAAAATAGCTAAACACTGGTAGTTCCGACCTGGTTCCTAGAAAGATTCCAGACGAACGGAACTGGCTGCATGGGCGTTTGCATGGTCTTCCCTATATGTAACATGTAAACGAGCCAGTTTCTCTTAGAAAGTCTTCCACGAAGGCATGTGTGGATGCCTTCGTGGATGCCTTCATGCAACTACTTAGTCATATAGCATTATTGGGCTTTTCAATAATCAACTAAACCAAACCCAAACCAGTAAATCTAATACTTAAAATTGTGTTAACTCTCTCATGGTTACGGACGAAAAATTCCGTATAAAGGTCTGGTTTCCTTATTACACAGGAAAATTTCTGCGAGATTTTAATGTATCCGATTTAGGTTTGAATGTATATTGGAAGAGAAGGAATCAGGGTACAAAGGCAGAAGGAAATTTTTTAATTAAAAGTAAGAAAATACTACTTATTAATGTCATTTTGAGGAACTTTGAAATTTCAGGGCTAAACCCGTAACGCTCAGGGGAAAATAAATTCTACTATATTATTTACCGTAAATTAACGATGCACGGAAATGTGTGCAATTACTTAACAGAGAAAAGACTTGATCATTAAAGAGTGCATTTATACCAACAAATTCCTTGCGCACGAGGTTTGCAGCAAATATTTTACGTAAACGACTGCTAGGTCACAAAATGAAAGGCTTTTCCCATCGAGATTTTTAATAAAGAATGCTTATTGTGAAGTATTCTACTAACCAGTATTTATATAAAACAGATTCTAAAGTATTTTTATTGAAAATTAATCATATTATTTCTGAGAAGAAATTAAAATAAATTTCAATAATACTCAGACCAATAAAATTGCACAGAACTTGTGTTAAGTTGAAACCCGTAAAGCCATATTTATATCGTAAAGC
>KK116143.1:433331-446625 GCA_000611955.2 Stegodyphus mimosarum
TATTTAAGACTTAAAAGTGATATATTTTATATTACAATACAAAACGAATCCTTCATCTCTTTTATCAAATTAAATGGCGGAAAATCTGTTAATCATTTCGTAATTAGTCCATAAATTTCTAGATATATTTTTATCACATCTGTCAGATAATTCAAAGATACTGAAAAGTATTACTCTTCTTCTAGACTAAAAACTACTACAATACTGAAACTATACTGAAAAGAGTCACTATTATATACTATTACATACATAATATTACCACATATTATTACTATTATATTTGTAATATTATACTATATTATTTCTATTACTTAGAGTAGTTTATATAAAGTCTGAACTATACTGAAAACCATTACTGTTATTACTATTTAGTTGTTTCTTCGAGTGTAATAAAAATTCGAAGAAGTTTCTTTTAAAAACACTTTCATAACGCATCCTTCGTCGGGTACTTTTCCTTCAAGGCTTTCCATGATCAAACAACCAGCAAGCTGATAAATTTTTATGTAGGAAAAACGGTATAAGGTATTTCTCCCTCTTTCTTGGCATGCCTTCGTACTGTATTGGTCAGCACGCTTGACGCGTATTCGAGAGGACTGTTATTTGAACCCCGGTGAGGGCATGGCTCATTCTTCATCTCTCCTGGTTCTAAAATACCTAATGTCCCTACACTGGCGCCTGAACTGAAACGGGTGGTGGATGATGATTCTCCACCACCAGAATTTGGCGATTGGGTCCCCTAATCTCCAGACGCGCTTTAAGAGGGGAAGTATATAAGGTATTTCTCTCGCGTTCTTGGCATGTTTTCGTTGTGTAGTGGACAGCACATTCGACGGGTATTCGAGAGGTCCGTTGTTCGAACTCCAGGGAGAGGATGGCTCATTCTTCGTAGCTCCTGCTTCTAAAATACCTAATGTCTCCGCAACGGTTCATTCCATTATTACAATGAGATAATAATGATAAAGAAAAAATAAAGAAACTTTGAATGCTTTGTCAGGACTGAATGTTCTGTGTGTATTTTTGGCAAACATTTTGAAGTAACTCTTTAAAGTCCTGATCTGGAACAGGGAGCTGAAATCAGCTGTGTTCTGGTGTAGATACTGTGCTGGAGAATAACTGCACTTGAAAGGGATTTAAAATCCTCTTTTATTAAAGCAATATTATTTACACACTTCCCAACTCGGGAAGGATACAGAAATTAAAATACCACACTTGGGCCTAACTTAACAATCAGATAAATTTAAACTAAGCTAAATATAAATTTAAGTAAATCCTTGCTCACAGAGCTAAATCGCGGAGTTGGCCTCTAACTAAATGGTGCGTAGCAAGAAATACTAATACTAGCGCACTTCAATTTATTTCAATATGCAATCACGTAGTAAGCACTATGGCTTATAATTTTAGCTGCTAGCTGGTCAGGCGAACGTCGAACAGAATGACCGTGATCCGAGACTAAAAGCTCTCTCACACTAAGAGGTTTCTACCTCTGGTTTAAATAGTACTTGGCTGTACTTCAAATTAGCATAAGCTGAAAACCCGCGCTTCTTCTAAGGGGAAGTTGAAACAGAAAAAGGATAGAAAGATTTTAAATTAAAATAAAACTTTGTTAGTTTAACTAAAACCTTACAGCCTGAGAAACCTTATTTCTCTAAATTGTATTGTTCATCGCTTTAAAATACAGCATGCAATCAATTCAAATTATGTTTTTACTGTTTTTCTAATTTTTCCACACAGATCTCTGGCATTTGTAGCATATGTAGTTCTGATTTTATTGCGTTTTGTAATTTGCCACTGTAAAAGAAAATTTAGCTTTTTTATTCAGAAGCTTATGGAGAACAAAACGTGAATATTATTTAGTAGCTGTATGCTTTTGTCGAAATTTCACGATACCTTTCAGAAAAAAAAATATACTGTTAGGAATTGTGCTTCCTTTATATCCACAGCCTAAGTATTATTCGCAGCCAAATCTAAAATATATGAGAATATGTTCATTAGCAACCCGTAGTTTCCTCTTTCGACTAAAATTCTCCAGCTATATGACTGATAATATGAATAACATACTTAGTTATAAAATGGCACAATTTTGAACAATTTGTTGGCATTGACTCCAGCTGCAGCAGAATGATGAAGAATGTTTAGGACTAACAGTTTTTATTCTTCTTAATCTGAGGGTTGTGTATACTGGATTAGTTATATACTATGACAGTAAAAGCTGTGGGGGCACAATAACACGGACCCGTTTCCTATGGCCAGAAGGGCAGCCAATGTTGTTCCGAATGGTCATAGCTTTGGCCATCTGAGTGGGCTGAAATAAATATAATCTCGGGGTCGAGGAGGAGTCTTCATCGTCTTTTCAGATCTTTATTATTTACACTTATATTACAAATACTATATACAGCTATTCAAATTAAATATTCTGGAATATTCACATAATATGTGCCGATATTATATGCCTGATTTCATAGACAGCCATCCTCGCTGACGTCTAAAGGCATTCTGAATAAGCTAATAGGGTTGCCGTAATATCTGGCTCCCTTCAAGTGCCAGTGAAGATTTTTAATCTTCAACATCTTCCCCCCCGATGAACACTTTGTTCATCAGAGGGTCCAAACATTGACAAAAATATTACTTTGTTAAATTACAAACATTACAACAAAATTGTAATACTTACTTCGAAAACAATTCAAGTTAACCTTAACATGTTATTTGACTGGTAAGAACAATGAATCTAACAATTCTGAAAAGTATCATACATCATTAAACACATCAAATTAGCATCATTAACACATGACATTAATCAATATTAAATTTTAAATGACAAAGAAACATAATATTACCTTAAAACTAAAGACTACTTAGCAAACACTAGTCCTAAAAATATTATGGGCAAGCATGACGGAAAGTACTGCGGTTATTCAGTAGTCTTCTCCTCTCTTCGTGGCTTCTGTGAACCTGGGAGTGGTAACCCTGCGTTGCCGGTTAAGCGAGGGGTGTAAAGAGAGTTCACTTCTTTCGTAAACTTCGCGTGGCTTGGCACCACATCGCGAGCAGTTTCTGAGCTCGCAATGAGGACTCCCTTTTGGGGTCTTTTTGACAGATTTCCCTGCCTTTCGCCTAATAGGGAAGTGTGAGGTCTACCGGGTAATGCCACAAATCAAGTTGGAGGAATACGTAAATAAAATAGACTTGTCTGTATATGCAGTAATTTATTAACACTGTACTCGTTTTGAATAAAGTTCTATTTAATTTACATGTCCTCGGTTACTAGAACTATGGGAGTGTCTAGTGACTATTCACTGGTCGTCTTACAACTATACAAGTATAAGTCCAAAGAAGGGTTAAAATACCATTTTATTCACTCAAAGAAATATTCACAGGTGACCCGCAATTCGGGTTTACAGAAAAGTCTCCCCTTTAACTTAAGCTAGAAGATAAGAAGCTAGACTAATTCTAACTATCTAAACTTTAAACGAAGCTGTAGAAAGATAGCTAAGCGAGTTGCCCCGTAATCAAACCTCACCGGCGAATACTAACAAGCACATAGGACTACGGCCGTACGTACTAAGGTAGGCTTAAAGTAACTGCTTACTAAGAAGTCAGAACCCGCTCTTCTAAGATTTCTGAGATCTTCTCCGGAAGTTTCTCATTAAGTACTGGTTCTATTTTATTTACATAAAAGGCCATAATGAAATCTCATTCTGGCTAGGAGTTATAGTTAGAAAGAAAGAATTTAAAGGAAATTAAGAAAAAACGTTAGAAAGTTAAACTAATCTCTGCAAGTGAATGATTGTATTCTGAGATTGTTTTCTATAATCCCATAAACCTCGTTATTTCTTTGAATCTATCACGTGGCGTAATATCGTAAATAAAAGTAGATTCTCATATATTATATAGAGTGTATCAGTAGAGCAGTAACAAAACTTTCATAAGAGAGAGAGTGCACGTAGGCTATTGGAAATCACATAGTAATGCATGATCAGAAAAGCTTTCCTGGCGGGGTAGTGACGCCACAAAAATGAAGAAAGAAAGGCCACGGACGGAGTGAGAAAACATCTTTATTTAACGGAGTGCACCAAAAAAAGGAAACGCAACATAAAGAGACAATTATCGTCATCAAAGAAGGTGTTGAAAATAACGATCCGGACCGTGATGCAGGAACCGTGCGTCATATATCTTCTATGCGATCTACCATGCGCCGAACAAGTGAGGCCTGCATCACGTTCCGGGGTCTTAATTTCGAACGCCTTTTTTAATAACGATCGTTGTTTGTTTTTGTTCTTATTTGTTGGTTTCTGCTGTACTAAATATCATAAAACACGTTTTGTCTCACTTTTTGTGTCTTTCCTATTTTACGTTTTGTGTCTTCACTACCGCGCCAGGAAAGCGTTTCCGACATTGCATTGTTATGTGAGTTCCCATCGTTTAGGTCTAGTCTATCTCTCTTGAAAGTTTGTCACCGCTATCCTGATACACTCTGTTTATCTTTTGTATATAAATCTCAATGAAAGAACAAAAGGACTAAAAAAGTATCAGGTTCATCTAGTTACACTGGTGTGCAAAAATTAAGGACGAGACGGTTTTTTCAATATAACGTTGTACAAAAGCTTTCCAAATCAACACATTTAATACCGTAAGATCCCCAATACGTAAGGACATGAGTAATGTAAGCAACGCTTACTAAAAGAGAAATCAGAGGGATAAAAAGAAGCTTTATTGAAAAAGTAGCATGGAGCGCAATGCGACTGAAGGCCGAAACATCCCTGTGATTGGTGTCCAGCAAGAAACATCCCGTCTTTAATAGGGGATATGATCTCCCCTAACTGCTAGGCAGGTTTCACATCATTTGTGCATGCTGGATATGTGGTTGTTAATGAGCTGTTGAGACACTGCTGCTCGTTCCTCTTGTAGCACCAATCGCAGTTTCGGAATCGTTACTGGCGATAAGTTACGTGCTGCCACGGGTCTTCCGCCTGTTTATTCTGGCCTGTAAGGCAATATACCGGTCATCTGCGGGTGTGGTTCCTCATGGACGACCACTACTAAACCCCCGGATAGCTGTTCCTGTTGTTCGAAATTGTCTCCAAAGTCGTGAAACGATGCTGTGAGCAATTCTGAACTCTGCAGCCACACTTGTCACACTACGGCCTTCCTCCAACTTCCCAATTATTCGACCTCGGGTAAAAGCATCCAGATGTCGTCTAACAGATTGATTATTCGCCATTTCTCGCTGAGGCAGCAAGTCGGTGTGATTTTAACTGCTATACGGCGTGCAATCTCTTTGCCAGAAATACTGATCTTACACCGACAACATGCTTTATACTACTCAGACACTCCCCCATTACGTCTACCTGCATATCTGCGCATGTGCTACCGTACATCACCTTACTTAATCTCCTGATTGGTCTTTCTGTCCGCTCTGCCTCTTCGTTCAGCTGATATGCTAATTTTCCGACTTCGTCCGTAATTTTTGCACACCAGTGTATATGTATTGTTATCATTTAGCACTTTGAATTTCCTAATAAGTTTCAGCTTCAATACAATCTTTAATTTTTTTCAATGGTTTACATATATATAAGGGTAGTGAATTTGACACCCTGAGATATAATTTTCAAAACTTCTTTGCATATAACATTATTTCACCGGAATTCAACAGCACGTTTTGACGATAAAAACGCCCTGGCTGGCTTTTGGTAGGTACACATGGTTATAAATGGTGGAATATCTTTCCATTTGGTAGGTATATGTGTTTATATGGTGCAGTCTGTTGGAACTTGTTCCTTTTTTTTATAGTGGCACGAAAAATATTATATGATATGAAATTTCCTTCAGTTTTTTTCCTTTTCGTTTCTTCTTTGCTTCTACACTAGCATGTTTGCTTTTTAAGTACTTTAGTAACAAAACAAGAGCTTAATTTTGTTCTGTTTCTTCATCAGTTTCAAAATCACTATAAGTTACTTCAAAATTTTGCGGGAGAGAATGAACATTCTCTTCTCTTAGGTCTTTCCCTTGAGATTCATTTTTATCTTTTAGTCCAATGATGGGCAAACTACGGGATAAAGATTTATAGAGTATACAAATATCAATAGGATGAATTAAACTGCAACTGCAGTTTTAAACGTTCTTTAAATTCAGATTCTCATTGCTCTCTATTATGTATGAGAAATGATACTAAATACTCATCGGTTAATCTGTTTCTGATAGAATTATTTTTAAGATTCTTGATAGAAAATACTTGTTTAGGGTGTGAGATGTTACATTTTGGAAAATTGCTTTCGATAACGAATGTAAAACTCTAATTTTGGAGCAGAAAAAATTGTTGGAGCTGATTGTTAGATTGTAACTCTCTTAATAAAAGTTACAAATTCAGCTTCACCGCTTCACAATTTACGTTAAAAAGCAGTGTGAAAGTACCCAGTTCCGTTTGAATGACACTGAAATCTTAACATCTGAATTCAAAATCAAAATGCAATTTTTGTCAACCTATGTTCATGACTCTTAATTTTTTTTTCATTTGCTAAGGGTATTGAATTTCACCTCGGGAAATGATACAAGTCATTCTTAGTTAACTGTCCAGCAAACAGATCAAGTTTTACTTTAAAGCATTTGAGATGGGCCCAAATGTCGCCGATCTAGAGATTTTGGCAAAACGTCATCTTTGTAGGTGCCAAAGACGCTCGAAAGCAGATCCTGCACTAAGCCACCTTTATTTTAGTGTAATACAATGCATTACAATATTCAGATTATAAGAAATAAAGAAAATCTTAAAACTGTAGACAAGTCCATGAGATCGAATAGTTTTTACAAGCCTCACAATTAATATCAAGTATATCAATTAATATCAGTATTCAGTGAGGATGCTCTTGATGCACTGAGAGGTCATTTAAAAACTTCTCCGATATATAAATCCATGAAGCCTATCCGCTAAATAAAACGACACGGAATTTCAAATATTGTTATTTGAAGGTATGCGCTCGTGATTGTGTAGATTTAAAAAATATAGCTCTAGCGGCTACGTTTACAACGAAAAACGTTCGAATGACAACACCCAGTTGTTTTCTACGCAAATCGTTCAGGACATTGAAAAACCATAAAGGGCACTAGAAAGACATAACAGTAAGGTTCATACGATACTGGTATAGCATATGAAAAATACTGGTATGTCGTTATAACAATACACCAGTTTCGTCATACTCATATGACGAATATTGGCAGCCTAAACATTTGCAAGAAAGTGCATTATAAAAGACCAGTGACAATACAAGAGAGGAGATAGGAGAAAACCTTTACTTGAAATTACAAGATTTCAAACATGCCCACCTTTCCAGATGATAAAGCACTGGACGCGGCAGATTACTAACAACAATGGCGAGCGTTATTTCGCAGGGGGAATCTGTGTTGGAAAAGGAAATCTTATAAAATGTGTGAAAAACGAGACTTATTTTAGACAAAAAGGGCATCAAGAAGCTGAAAGGATACTCAAAGGAGCATATTATATCATGGAAATTTCATAACTGGTATTTGTCATAAAATGTTATAATTGCTATTTAAGCTCTTGTCAGTTCTGGAAACAAATATAATTGTCACACTTAACGTCCTTTGGGGTGCTATAAAATTGGTGAAAGCTGAGAACACATAGTAAAACTTATGGAAAATAAGTTGGTGATATAGAAATATTTAAAAAATATCTGTAAAGCAGGTGTTAAAATGTATTGTTGCAAGGATTTGAAACTCGATGTAAAAGTGCTGCCTCTTGTAAATGAATATGGATTTCATTGGATGTTATAATTTATTTAATATTTTTGCTTTTTGAAAAAGAAAAAAAATACTTCTGATGTGGACAAATCAGAATATTTTAAATTTTATGCTAAATTTTAAAAAAATGTGTTCTTTATCGAAGTTTGAAATTAAGATAAACCTGTTGTACAGTATAGCTGCCCTTGAAGCAGAGTCCGCTGTGTCTTGTACGTTGTCCTACAATGTATGAACATTCGAACTTAATGTATGAACATTCGAACGAACAGATCTAAGTGGATGTTCAAGGAAATGTATCAAAGTGTACGGCATTTCGCTTAACTATTAGTTAAAAATTTATTTTATATCTTTCCTTTATGTCTCACTTCGTAAAGTATTCGCTCGGCCCAGAAGTAATCGTAACTGGATAACTTATAACAAAGATAGATGTTTCTATGTTTTTCATTTACCGATCCTATCTTGCCTCATAAATTCTCTGCGCAACTAAGAATATTGTCGAACTTTATAGTATGTTGCTTTAAAATAGCCACCATAAAGGCGTTGCAATCCCCCCCATTTACAATCGTAATTCGGGTCATTATTACGTCATAGCATTTATTTCCTCCACATCATTTGAGTCTGTAGTTCAAGTAACCCTTCATTGCTTCATTGCAAGGCGCTCTTTTCAATAAGCGAAACGCGTTAAAAGAAAAAGAAGCGGAGGAAACTTTTAAAAGAAAATCAACCATTTTTCGGCATTTTCTATGAATACGACTCGAATCAGGTGGTGTAAATTAACAACGAATTTCTCATTTTTAAGTAATGATAGATGACTAAAATTGTTGGTGGTTGTGGTGCACTGCGTGCTGATTTCAGTACGCAGAGCTGAACCTCTCGCAGCAGCAAAGGTTGCAATCCGATTGAATGTCGGATGAAACTTAGCTTGGAGCATAGGTACGTGTATGCCATTCATGAGCCTTCAACTCTATGCCAGAGCTCGGTTGCCAGCGAGTAGTGATGTGCATATCACTCAGCAACACCCAACTAGATTTTTTTTCAATTAGAGAGTTTAATAATGTGTAGAATATTGCAACAGTTGAACACTTTGTGGGTCTAGGAAGGTCAGAATTGCACGGACAACATGCAGTTATGCATTACCTTGTTGAAAGTTGGAGGCATGCAGACCTCAAACATAGGGTACAATAACGGATTTTAAAACGCCGGAAATGCAACGCCGGCGGTACACGTTCCCGGCTATGCTAAGAGAAGAGAGTCAAGATGGGTACTTAACGACATTCTATATCAGCACGCCAGGTGCTATGCCCATAGGACGATGAATAATGCAAATTGAATGAGTTGGATCCTCGCCGTGCATCCACGCGCAGATACTTTCATGTTTTTAACAATATTTTTGTCTTAATATATGTTGAGTATGCTGCGTTAACGATGAGGACAGGAGTTAACTATGAGTTAACTATGAGGAAATTATTATCGGTCAGGAGGGTTGCAGGGCACTCGTATATTAGTTCGAAAGATTGCTGAAGTGTTATTAAGTGTTGCATATTTATTCTTAATTTCATGGTAACATAATTATAACACTGGTCTGCGTAACTGCTTTGTTTGTGGAGAACGGGAGGGGGCGTAATTTTAAATATTTGTTTTGGTTTAATTCATTTGAGTTTAATTTACACTGCTGGCCATACAACATGCAACACCAACAAAGACAAGAGATAACACAAAAAATTTATTTAATAGACCAAGTATAAAATGATTAAATTTATAGACTTCTGTGAAGTGTGGTTCCTTCTAGAATCAGTAGCCAGAATTGTTGGAGATCACCGCTGCCACACGCCTCGGCATTGATTCAAAGAGACTTTGGATGTGTTCTTGGGTACAGCAGACCAAGCAGCTTCCACACGTTGCTAAATTTGATCTGGTGTGGCAGGTTGGGATGTAATCTGGGTCAATCGTTCAGTAACCATGGACCACATGTTTTCTATCGGCGAAAGATCCGGAGAGCGAGCCGGCACCGCCCCATACCATAATACCCGGTGCAGGCCAGTGTGGTGATGCATAACGCAGCTGTTCAGCAACCTCTCTCCACGGTGTCTCCAGACTCGAGTCCGACCATCGTTGTGTTGCAGAAGCGTGACTCGTCAGTAAAGACAATTTTTTTCATTCTGCCGTCCACATCCTTCTTTCATCGCACCATTGGCGGCGGAGACGTCTGTGGTTCTGCGTCAAGGGTAGACGAAGCAATGGACGTCTTGCGGACAGATCACTCTGCTGTAAACGGCGTCGATTGGTTTCCGCAGACACTGGATGATGCGTTACAGACTGAATGTGCTGTGCTATAGTTCGTGATGTGACTGAGCGATCCGTCAATGCCATGCGCACAATGTTTCTGTCATGATGTGAAGTGGTGCACTGAGGTGGATGCGATCGAACACGTCGGTCCGTCTTACGCTCCTCTATCCAACGGTCACAAATCCGCATTACAGTTGTTTGGTTTCATCCAACATGACTACCGATTTCCCTGAAAGATAATCCACACTCTCGGTAGGCCACTATCCTTCCTCTGTCGAACTCGATACTTGATCAAACGATGATCGTTGTTTACCAGGATGCGTAATTGATCTTTTTTTGAAAAAAGCACAATTAAAACACAATTGCCGAACTTGAAATTGTCGAAAACTCCAAGCCTTAAATAGCGCTTTGAAGTGGCGCCACAGGCGCGCGGGATGTGCGTGTGCGCTGAAATTCTAATCATTTGCATATCTCACCTCCGCCAATGGATGTTGTAAATTTCATGTTATTTCCCTGCTTCCTTCACGGTGTTGCATTTATGGTGGCCAGCAGTGTATTAGTACAGTATAATTTTGACCAAGTTTTAGTTTGCATAGTTTCTTTAAATCTCCATTTAGTTTTCTAAAGTTTCTTTTTGACAATTAATATTTATTTAAAAGAATATTAGGTTAGAAAAATAGAATATTGTTGCGTGCGTACTGGTTCGTAATGCACTGAATGCACTCAGAGCACAGGAGAGCTAAATAAAATCGGTTAGCTAAAGGAACGCTTCCCAGTTCTGGAACTTTTCACAAAAACCTCTTCACATTAGCACAAAGTGGAATTAGAATTTAAGCTACAAGCTGCTAAGAATGCTAAACTCAACGCAATGCAAAGCGCAACTAAAGAGCCAAGCTTTTTTCAACATTTCAATACTCCAACTTTAGCTCTGAACTAACAACTGTTGAAAGCAGATGCTCTTTCCGTGATTACATAGTTTTCCTCTCGCCGCTGAGAAAATTGTAATACGTCTCGAAGTTACTGGAGGTATATGAGGGTCAGATTACAGCTACTTGTAGCATCTATTACCGTGGTTCAATTATAGTTGCCAATTATAATTATAGAGAGATCGAACAAAATATCGCCAAATGGTCTCCAAGGTTGGCAAATTTGGGTGATTGGCGCCAAATTTAGCGACATTATCAGTCGCCAAAGCACTCGCGAATTTAGTGAGATAGCCATTCAACGTTAAATAGACTTGCCCCTGTATTCTTACTTTTCCACAAAGCTTCGGTTATTTAGAATTTGCAGTTACATTATACAAATAAACACTAAAATTTTACATGTAATTTGACCAAAATTGTCTAATCCTTGCATAAAATTCGTAATGATATTTTCTTACCCCTCTCTTCTCTTTCTCGTTTTTTTCTCGTTCTCGTTTCGTCATATAAGCTTCCAGTAAATGAAACAATATGGAATTCTATAACTCAAGGTTTAGTTTGTGTTAGCTGCACATTTAAATATATTTACTTCTCTGAGACTTTCTTTCCATTAACTTACATACAATGTTATTTCCTGAAGTGGTGATTCTCCTCCCTCTTTAGAAAAACAAACACTTAGTGGATTGTCACAACTGTTTTAATACATTAAGCTCTTCGCTTGTTGCTCACATAAATGATTTTAGCTATTGATTATTTATGTGCTCTTTAAGCACGAAAGTAATTTTTCTCCTTCTGATTATTTGGAAACATCTCGCAAAATTATTAAAAATGAGATAACTAGTAAATTTTTCTCGGTTAAAAGCTCGTATCCAAGAGGGCATTCGTGCGTAGAAAACTGCTATAGTTTTTAAATAGAAAGTAATTAATTCAAGTGAATAATTAGTTTTTGTTTTTTTTATGAACCTCGTTCCATGCATCTGAATCGATTAGGAATAAAAGCAGAAGCTGAAGAGGACAAAAGACGCATGTGTGAAGTGTACATAATTAATTCCAGGAAATTAAACCTTTTAGAATTACTTTCGATTCATAATTTGAATTACAATTTTTATCATGAAATGTTTCAGCCCAAAATCTAATATTCATTTTTTTTCGTAATTAAATATTAATTTTATGTCGAATAGAGCCAAAGCAAAATCGAAATTATTTAAATACACGACATTTTTTATAATTATAATGTTAATAATTCGTCTACTTCCAATTATGAGATATGTTAGTGCAGCTTAATATTTCCCCCTAAAATCTCAGCCGAAGGTTTAAAATTAAAGAAACAAAACTAGTTTGCAGATAAGGAAACGAAATAAGTTCTATTGTATATATATTAAATGAACTTCGATTTCCGCAATTTCAGATACATTTTCAGTTATAAAATTGTTTTAAATAACGCAAAGATTCCAATTTTTAAATGAAAAAATATTAATTTTAATACAGTTACCGAGTAATGTAAAATAAGAAATATACTTTTTATTTGTTCTTGCTGTCACTGTACTAATATTTAATAAAATGTTATTCTTAATATTAAAAAATAAAGAAAAAACGTTTGTATCTCATACGACAAAACTGATATTTTGTAGAAAGCCGATTATGTTTAATCAATATCAAGATAAATAACCAAAACTCGAATTTAGTAAGCTTGTAGAGACATTAGGTTATTTCGAGGCAGGAGACATGAAAAATAAGCAACGCCTTCGCCGGGAATCGAACCACGGACCTCTCGGTTACGCGTCGAGCATGCAGACCACTACACTACGAAGGCATGCGAAGAAGGTGGGAGAAATACCTTATATACACCCTCTTTTTAAAGGGCGACTGGGGTTTTGAGCACCCAAATGCCAAATCACGGTGGTGGAGAATCATCATCCACCACCTTTTTAGTTCGAGCGCCAGTGTAGAGACATTAGGTTATTTTAATAGCAGGAGACATGAAAAATAAGCAACGCCTTCGCCGGGAATCGAACCACGGATCTCTGAAATACCGGCTCAGTGTGCTGACCATTACACCACGAAGGCACGCTAAGAATGTGGGAGATATACCTTATATACTCCCCTTTTTAAAGGCCGACTAGGGTTTTAGGGGACCTAGTCGCCAAATCCTGTGTGTGGAGAGTCATCATCCACAACCCTTTTAGTTCGGGCGCCACTGTAGAGACATTAGGTTATTTTAATAGCAGGAGACATGAAAAATAAGCAACGCCTTCGCCGGGAATCGAACCACGGATCTCTGAAATACCGGCTCAGTGTGCTGACCATTACACCACGAAGGCACGCTAAGAATGTGGGAG